>OX375875.1:42290402-42767902 GCA_947359465.1 Metellina segmentata
AAAAGATACTAAGGCTAATACTTTATTTCATGGCACTGAGGATGTGATGATTAGACTTGGTTTACGATTTCAAAAAGTTAGAGGACACTGATTTAATTGAGCTCGGAATATGTGTGGTCATTTAAATGGTGTCAAAAAGCTCATTAAAGATGTTCAACCAAAATTTTTATTTGTTCATTGTAACAACTATTCCTTGGACTTGTGTCACCAATAAGCATCTAGGACTTTTTCACTACTTTTTGAAGGCTTGGGTGCAGGAACAAAAGAATCTGCTGAACTCTTAGGTTTGAAGCTGCCACAGTCATCTCGAAAAAGAAAGCTTCTATGTCGGTATGAATACTCCAGCAATTCTGAAAGTTTCACCCCCGCCAACATCAATAAAACTGTTGGCCTTCGAAAATGCTTGTTTGAAGTGGTTGACACAGTAACCACCAAAATTGAAAAACGATTCCATCAACCAGGAATGGTGAATCTTGTCAAATTAGAAGTGCTTACAGATGCAGCAAAAGAAGAAATTTAAAAAGGTACTTCCTTTCAAGAAAAATTGTGTGTTCATGCAAGTGAATTCGATCTGGAAAAATTGGAACCCCAGTTGGTTCTGTTATCTAGTGTAATAAAAGAAAAGTTTGTGTCAACATTTGATATCTGCCAGAAGTTGGCGGCAGAGTCGAGTGTAATTAGGGAGCTTATGGATGAAGTGTCTAAACTTGTTGAATTAATCTCCATTGCTCCTGCTCAGGCACGTGCCAACAGGGGGGGCAGGGGGATTTTAAGCCCCCCCTGTCACTGAGGAGAAGGGGCGAAAGGTATATTTCGCCCCCCCACACAATCAAGGAACATTTTTAAAATTTTAACTTTAAAAGTAACATTAAAACAGTGCCGTTAAAACAACTTTGATTTCTAATTTCATTTCCTGTCACCATAGTTAAAGCTAACCCCCTTAACACAATTCTCTACAGAGACCAGTCCCCTTACATCCCTCTTTCCTTTCAGTCTTTTCTCCAATAGGTCAATATATCTTCCCATCCCCTTTCACCTTTGAACTCAAGCGCCCTCAGTATTTTGACGTCCCACGAACACTTTTCCTTTCAAATCGCCTGTCTAAGAAAAAATTACTTCTTCGTTTCACTACCTTCTTATCATTGAAAGTACCAAAAAATTAAATTCTTCCTTTGAATGCGTGGAGTAAAGTGGCCCAGTATCGCTTTCTATTGCTTGCTTATCGTTTTTTTTTTTTTACGACTTCAAAGTGGTTCTGTTCTACTCCCAAAATGAATGCACGTGGTGCTCGAACTTGAATGCCACGAGATGACTATCTATTTTCGAAGAAATTGCTGTATAGTGGCTTCACCCCCTAGACCCTTCAGGGCTCGAACATGTCTTTGACGGGCAAACGATTCCGCGATCACCTTTCTTTTGGGTGCCCACTTGGACAGTTTCGAAAAAAACGATTGATTTTTATGACCGACTGACGGATTGGATGTTAGGGTTTTATGGCACTAGGTCCCAAAGTGGACAAGAAGCGCCATACCAACTGACGGAAATGTCGTTTGAAGTTAAGGGCATTCAACAAATCGCAACAAATCTGTCATTGCTTTTATTTTGATTATTTACAATATAGGGTCTTTTAAATTGTCGGCTTTCTTATTTGAAGTAAATACGGGTAACTGCCTGAGAGTGAACTGTCCTGAATTTTTTCCTGATGGATTGTTCAGCCTTTTTACTGGGGGTACAGTTCATACATTTCGGGAGAACTCCCCCCCCACCCCCACCCATTCAACAAACCTCCCCCCCCCCTTCTCCAAAACGTTGGCACGTCCCTGTCCTGCTTCTGCAGCTTCAGCCGAACCGAATGAAAACGTATTTGCGCACAAACATGACTCAAAAACGGTTAACACATATCCTACTCCTTAATATTTATGACTCCCACACTGCAAAAATCAATCACTCTTTTGTTAAAGAATTTGTGAGTAGAACTGCTTTGAGAAAAGGTGTATTTGGCATTTAAATAATGTTGCAATAAATTTTTGGCACAAAACTGGTTGTAGGGACGACGACAGCTTGTTACCACCTTACACGAAGAAATAAATTAAAATAAAATCTAAAATCACTTTTATTGTACAAACGTGATGCACAATGAACGAACATAAAAATGAAAGAAAGAAGTGATTGAACAAGTAAATCAACATATATCTATCAAGTTTGTTGAGCTCGGTTACAGTGCAAGATTGGATTTGCATATTAGACAGTTCTAACTTTCAGTTGGGTACCGCCAACATCAATAAAACTGTTGGCCTTCGAAAATGCTTGTTTGAAGTGGTTGACACAGTAACCACCAAAATTGAAAAACGATTCCATCAACCAGGAATTGTGTGATTCCAATTCCATACCCAACTGAAAGTTGGGTACCGCCACACTGGTAAATAAGGAAAAATTAATGCTTGATTAGTTTTTGTGGCCTCGAGCCTATGATAATTTTGAGTTTCACACTTACCTTAATTTGAAGAATAACATACAGACGATATTATCTTCGTTGTTGTATAAATATCATTAATTTAAACTTCTGTTGGTTAAACTCTTATAAATTGCAAGAAATTGGTAAAATTGAAGGTAGAAGTTTACGTTGAGTGCCAATAACAGAGCATTCTGCTTGATGCCTTGTAGTCGCCGCTTTGGAGTAACTCGTTTTTATTGCATTAGCTCGTAAAACAAGTCCCTGCAGGTAACTCATATACTATTGTATTACTCTCAGAATTAACTTGTAAATGATACCGGAGCTGTATTAGTTACTCAAGTGTCTGTAGCTGCAACAGTGATTCCAAGTGGATAAGTTAAACTCAATGCCGTGAACGGAAATATTCGAAGGTCAAATAATATACACTGGTGAAATAAATTAAGAGAATTTGCATATTTTATCGAATTACATGAAAAGAACTGAACTGAATGTAAAACCACTGCTTCTAGACAAAAATGTAAATTTTGTACGTCAAATACGTAAGCGTACACGTGTGTGTAGACAGAGCCAGTAGAGAAACAGGCTTTATAAGCGCGTGTAAGTTAAGACGCATTTCGTTCGCTAGCACACCTCGGCGAATTTCTTGGTGTTATTTTGCAACAATCGGTTAATTTCAAATTGTAACAGTAAAAATGAGTAACCACCAACGTTTAGATGATGGAATGAGGTGGCGAATTGTGCTAATATAACTGCTAATTAAAATGACTGGTAAATATATCTATCCGAAGTAGGGCTTTTAAAACAAAGTTTCACTACAACGACGGTCCCTTTCAGTGAAGTCCTTCCATATTAATTAAACGGAACTACTAATTTTTAAGGATTAAAACCTTTTATATTTTGGGATCAAAAATAAGCATTTACAAGTTAAGTACAAGCTTTAAGTAAAAAGACAACGTATTGCTTTTGAGTAACGGCAGCGAACCCCCGTATCCTGCCGCGCATTCCTTTCCACCCAGGGAGAAAACGTCCCCCTCCAACTTGAAGGTCGATGGCCTTAGCGGCATCTTGTTAGATCGCCCCCATCTGAATCTAACACTTTCTTTTCCGACATCTCCCTCGGAAAAAAAGGCGAGAACGTGTTACGAACACGCCCTGAATAGGGGCTCCTAGCCGCTCGCGAAACGTAACCATTACACTTGTAAACCATTTATTTTTTATATTTCTTGAAGACTGAAAAAAAAATCCTTTTATGGTATTCTCAGAATCTTTTATGTGTAGGGTCATTCCACGCAAAATGAGCAAATCGGCTGTGGCTGACACATCACCGATTTTAATGAAAAATAATTTTTAAATAGATCACTAGAGCTCAGATTTTGCATATCCTTTTTTCAGCCCCTAATGTTGATAGAAATCCGTATGGAGTTTTTTTAGCAATTTGCAACCACGAAACCCGAATTTATTTTGCATATTTCGGACCATTTTGCCTATTTGGAGTTTCTTGCATGTTCTTTAAAAAAAAATTGAAAAAATTTATATATATTAGGTAGCCACACCAGGAAGGAGAGTGGGGCACAAAAAAAATGCAAAAAACTTCCAAAATATTTTTTTTTGAGAATAGATATGACGTATCTCTGTAAAACACCACACACCAAAAATGAGTTATAGTAGTTGCAAGTTTTTACAAATATTTTCCCACAAAAGGTGTTCATGAGCAATAGTTATCTCAACACTGAATATTTATATAACGGTACATGCATATGGAACAGTTTTTATAGACAACCAACTCTTCAAAATCACTTATCAACTATTGTACATATCTTATAATTTTTATAATTGAGATATTTTGTACTACCCTATGATGCAATCATACATAAATTTTCTGAAAGTTATTACATCAAATTCAACTAGCAAGGATACATTGTTACATTTTTTACATGCATAATAACAAATAAAAACTCCACAGTTCATGTCATCATTTTGATTTATGTGAGGGGGAGATAAAATGTCAATGTTATAGATGAATTAAAGATTGAATTGAATATTTCCCTCCATACACTAATTATGTCTGAACAATTTTTACTAGGAGCTTTGTTAAAAGGCTCATAAAACTCAAATACATATTTTTCAGTATCAACAAATAACAACACCCAGTGACTATCAAGGTTAGTAGGGGAAAAAATGTTTGCTTTAAGTACAGTACCAATTTGAAAGAATTAAAAATTTTTTTTGCTTTGTGAAAGTGCAGCTGAAGATACGGACTCAATAAACATAAAACGGATTGAATTTTCTATAAGTTTATAAAGAAAAGAATCTACTATTGTATCATCTAGCCATCCCCTTTTAAAGTACTTAGATGCTTGAAATAAAATGCTTTCTTCTAATGTTACATCTACATCTAATGACTTAGGCATAAAATTTGTAGGTTCTATACCATTCACTTTGACTACCATATTTGAAGAATTAGTTTCATCAGTATGATTACATTAAAAAAAATTAGACACAAGACTCTGCAAATTGATTATATTTTAGTTTTATCAGTTCTAGAAACGTATAAAATCCAAAAATTGTTTTACAATTTTTTATAAAAGACAAACTGCAATCTACGAAAACCTTTTTAGTACATTTTGGTCTGGGTCAGTATCCTAGATTTTACTGCTACAAATGTCGACATCATAACTTAGCTCCACCGAAATGGAAAAATTTTGTTTTTTAATCATAGTTACCCAACCAGAAAATCATAAAATGACGGTTTGGAATGCGCAGAACTGCTTTTACAAAAGAGATTTTTTCATATATCTTAAGAAAGTATCGATATTTTTTTGCATTGTTCTTGATTAAAATGTGACTGAAGCTGGTGTTTAAGATAGATAAATTATATTTGAATATTTTTCGTACAAAACGGATTATAATCTTCTGCACTTTACTAATTAGAAACGTTTCCTAAATTAAATTAATACATTTCGAAGGTAAGTTGCTATATAATGATTATACATGTTTATTGATGTGTAATAAAAATTAATTACAGTCAGTTATTGATTTTGTGATAATAAACCAGTATCTATTCAGCCAAAAATCTTTGAAATGGCATTTAAAAGTAGGTTAAAAATTTTATAAAAGATGAGAGGCAAATTCTTTATTCTCCAGAATAATAACATGTTACTGACGTTTAGATACGGATTCTATTATATTACTACATTTCCATTAGTCAAATTTTGTAGAACTATAATTAAATCCGTAATTCACATCACAATCTGAATGTTGCCGTGGAAGTGTGGGTTTTATGGCGCAAGATCCAGAAAAGGATTGTGGAAGTTTGGAGAGTGGGGTGTCATCTCAGGTGTTGCCTCGCGATCTGACCATGGTTCAAAATTACATTTTGTCCTCGATTCTTTCCCGTTGGGATTGATTCCGGACCGTCGTTAACAGTACGACGCCAATTGAAATACCTACAATCTGAATGCTTAGTCTTTTCAAAAGTGCTGTCAAGCAGTCTAAATCAGGTCTTGATTGTTGCGGTTCTTGCTAAGATCGGATGGAAAAATTGTACAATTAAAATCGATGCATACACCATTCCTTGATATTTTAAATGCAAAACTAATTGAATGTAGCACTGGGATAAGGATAAGAGTTTTTTGATTAGTGAAAGCCATGTTGAAAACATTCTGAACATTTTTCTATTTGAAATGTTTAATGTAATTCAAAGTAAACACTATATTCACTGTACTTTACTCGAGCACTAATTAGTTATTCAGGAGCTTGACAAATTCTTTTATATACCAATTTTTCAAATCAAGGATCGTCTTTTTTAGTATTACTCAAAAAATGTTTTTATATTTAATAAATTATCTATTCATGTATGAATCCTATTTAATTTTGTTAATTAAATAATTTTTTTTCTATACTGTTGGTAATCTTTCAACCAAAAAAGGTGTCCCAATTATGCGCCTCTGTGATAGTTATTTTCTTAAAGATACATCCAATATCTGGGTGACATGAGGTGAATATGCATTACCTACAATATAGATTACCATTAACTATTTTATAAAATATAATGGAAACTTCATTAAAAGGTTAAATTTTAGATTGCGTGTATATTTTTTTCCAGATCTTTGAAGACTATTTACCTGTTAGGCTAAAATAATTCTTGTACTCAAATTTGTAAGTTTTTCAAACCATGCTGTTTGAATTTTACATATGAACCTAGCAAAGGGATGTGTACAGGGAATGCTTTAATTTTATAAATTAAAATTATTTTTCATAAAAATTTTAAAATATGACACTAGAAAATATTCTTTACTATAATAAATGAATAGGCCATATGTCACCATCTATTGATTTTCACTGAAAATGTGAAGATACCTGTTTTTCTTTCCTTGTAAGAACTGCGTTTCGTGTAATACTGTGTGTTGATCCTTTAAATGACAAAAATCCTATTCAAGGGAATTTAAATCGATTTAAAAAAAAAAGGTGTTCTTCTGAATACTTAAGAGGTTACTTTTAATACAGCAAAATAAATAAAACATTTTAAAGTGCACATTGTGTTTAAAAATGTAAGGTTTTTTTTAGTTTCTGCTTAGAACCACATTATGTATATTGTAAATCTACTAACCATTCCTTTATACATTTTACACTTCTATGCCAAAAAATATAAAAATGAAAGTAATGAATCAATAATATTAAGAGCAGCTGTTAAAATGAAAATTGTTGAG
The DNA here is from genome assembly GCA_947359465.1 of Metellina segmentata. Classification (NCBI taxonomy): domain Eukaryota; kingdom Metazoa; phylum Arthropoda; class Arachnida; order Araneae; family Tetragnathidae; genus Metellina; species Metellina segmentata. The sequence goes on from OX375875.1 coordinate 42,297,567, forward strand.
AAAAAAAATTCCTTAACATTAATGTTGGTATTAAATTTCTTTTGGGTTGGTTTTTTATTCTGCAAGGGCCATGCAGTTTTGGGAGTTTTGCAAAGTTCATCATCACTTCTAAGGATGTACAAGATTAAATTCACTTTGGACTAAATAATAAAGCACATATTAACATTTTATTGCTACTTTTTTAGCCATAACATCTTTTAATACCCAAATTACTTTCACTGAAGAGCCTCCATCCTGGAATCCAGATTTGTGTATTCTATTTTACCATGTTAAGTACCCAAGCTATTTGAATATAATTTAAAAAATTAAGAACTTTATTGTATCTGCTCTTTAGCTCTGTTTCAAAAATCTTTGAACAAAAATACCAGAAATGTGCTTTAATGATTAATTACTTAAACAATAGATCTTGCTTGGAATTTAAAATTTTATTTTAGTGTTGTGGGTTGTGTTTGTATGGTGCAAGGACCAAATTTAATCATACAGCACCAGGCATACAATATCAAGTAATGGATATAGATACACAACCATAGTTTTACGTACACGAGAGAAATACATCCAGGAAGGCATTGAACTTGTGCCGCCTACAACTTGGAGGTTTATATGACAGTGGACATACCCACAACCTTAGTGTCGTGGGAATAAATTATTGAAAAAAAAAATACTAGCCCAAAGAATAAAAGTTGACAAATATATCCGAAATATTCTCCAAAAATAAAAAGCGCATATAGTATAATATACATTTGAGATCCACAATGCAAATTAACAGAAAGAAAATTCAGTGACAAACAGATAGTTGGGAGTAGAGGCTAAAATGGGAAATACAGGTCTTTTCAAGCAAAATAAATTCTTGATAATTCATAACATGTATCAAGGCATTTGAGCTCATATTTAGTCAAAGCATTCTTGTTTTCACCTAAAAAGAACCTATAATTAAGGAATTTATTGAGATATTTTAAACATATTTAACTAATCAGCAAAAGCATTTACAACAGCAAGAAAATTTTCATTTTTGTGGTGTTTGCAAAGGCTGCAAAAAAAATTAATTAAAGAAACATACATCACATCTGTTAGAAAAAGGAATGATTTTTAAACAAATAGTCTCAATTAATTTTGCTAGTTAGCATTAAAAAGAATCCAGCTCAATGGAACTTTCATAGTTATTCAAGATTAAAATATGTGATTGAACGGATATCTTCACTGCCCACTAAAAAGTGAATTTGGTTGAGTAGCATTTAAAAACAAGCAAACTCAACACGATTCACCATTTAGCATAGCAGACAAACAGTGAAACACTCCATAAAAAACAATCAAATATGCGAGAAGTTGAATATTTCACATCTGTGAAACATAACAGACTACAACCTAGGACCAATACAGAAGGGAAAGATGTCAGACGTTTGATTTTTTTGGGTGCGGGCCATATTTGCAATAGACACAAGATATACATCAAGTAATAAACATGCATACAATGAAATTTTTACTGACACAGATGAGAGAAATCACACATGCACTGCCTACAACTCACAGGCTTCTAGTGCAGTGGGCAACACCAGAAACATAACTCGTGTTTTCTTTTACTATGCAAGTAAAATAAGCAATCGGAACAGGAATTTTATCTGACCACCCAAAAGTAAATTCCATTGGGTAGCATTTAAAAACAAGCTAACTCAACGCAATTCACCATTTAGCATAGCAAATGAGCAATACAACACGGAAATAAAGGAATGAAATAGGTAAAATAGGCACCTGACCGAGAAATTTCATCTGCCCGCCAAAAAGTAAATTCCGTTTTGTAGCACTTAAAATCAAGCTAACTCAACGTTATTTACCATTTGGCACAGCAAGTGAGCAAAACATTTTAAAACGGGATATAAAATGAAGGGAAAATAAACAAAAATGATGAGCCTTCATCTCACAGTCAACAAATATATTCTTGTTGGATAGCATTAAAATACAAGCTAACTTAACGGAACAAAACAATTTGCGAAGCAAATGTAAGTGAAGCAAAATGTCTAATTAGCAAGTGAACAGTACATTTCAAAACGGGATATAAAATTAAGGGAAAATAAGCAAATAAAGAGCTTTCATATGCCCGCCAAAAAGTACATTCTGTTGGATAACATTTAAATACAAGCTAACCCAACGGAATAACATAATTTGCGAAACAAATGTATGGGAAAGAAAATCTTCAATTTCAAATGAATATATTATTGCTTTTGCTTACACAAATTTGGCTTCTAAATGAAAGAACGTTAGGTCGGCAGAAAAACACCACAGCCAACTCTCCTTCCTTCGATCAATGCAAATGGCAAATGCTTCGACAATTTCATATAATCATTCGTTTAAAAACATCGATCCAACACATGAGGCCGCCAAAATTAAAAGCGCCCCCCCCCAAAAGGACAAAAAGGAAAAAAAAACCCACTAAAGTAGAGTAGAGTAACCCGGTGCAACGAGAAAGAAGTTGCCAAATGCAAATATAGAAACTTTGGTCGGTGCACCGGGTAACATTGTACTGAAATGCTTAAGTTTCAAGAATGCAAGTCGGATCAGTTCAGACAGACAATAGATCCACGGGACGACGTAATTCGAAATAGAGCATATAACCAAGCAAAATAGTCCATCTGAATCTGGAAGCCGTCGTGGTCCGCAATGATAGCAAATTTCGAGTTGTAATGGTAATGGTAATTTTTAATTTTAGTTAACGTCATACTGGCTATTGACGACTGTCCGGGATCAATCCCTTAAGGATGAGATCCGAGGACAACACCTCGTAATTTTGAACCACGGTCAGATGAAGAAGCTACACCTTAGTTAGCACCCCACTCTCCAAACGTACACACCAACCCAACATGAGGACTTTCGACCACGACAGATTTAAGGGGCACCAGCCTCCTCTACACCGTAGAGTGCCTATATAGTAAGAGTAGAGTGCCTATATAATAAGAGTGGCGACAAGGGACCAAATTTGGCCCACTGCACATGCGCGGCAGCCATTTTTCTACCAGAATCGGTTGCTGGGCGAATATGTTTCTTCCATCGGTTTCCCACATTTCCTCCTCTCTCTTTCTTTTGGCGATAGTGTTTATGTCCCGTAATTTTTATGCTCACGACTTATTGAACTTGTTTACGTGAATATTAACAAGAAAATGAATAAAGTTAAGCTTATAACTTCAGTGTTAAATAAAATAAGATCTGATGTGTTGTTTCTCTCAGGCACAAGTTTTTTCTTTAAATTCTTTCCATGCTGTGTGATAGAAGTTTACGCATTAATTTTATAACATTAAATAAAAAATAGATTTGAAATGTCCTACTGTTAATGGATAGTTCCTTAAAATGAAACTTTCTTTCAACCAACTGCTCAACACATGTAGTTTTTTTTTTAGTGTGATTAATCCTTTCCTTACATTAACCGAACCAGAAAAGATACTGAACATTTTTATTTGACCTTTTTAATGCATAACACAAAATTTTAACCCACTTAAATTTAATTTTAAGTTTCATCCATTTATACAAGTCAAAAGACAAGTAATTTCAAAAATAATCAACACCATCAGTACACATTTGTTAAAAAATCTACCACATTTTCATATGAAAAATAGAATTAACAGATTGAAACTAAATTATGAGCAAATATTGGCCTAAACATACAAGAATAATCTCAAAATAAAAAATAGTTAACAGCATTTGTACGCATTTATATCCAAATTCACAGATAAATGTTGATGTGGTGGTTTTGTTCCGAGATCTAGCAGCAAAATAAGGATGAAAGTTTGCATCAAAAATAACACTTTTATCTAAACATTTCTTTTATTCTTTTTTTTTAAAGCATTGCTACAATTTACTCTCTGCTTTTCTGATGATTCAATTCGACATAGGTTATTGTGTAAACCTTTAATAAGGAAATAGCTAAAAAAACAACACATTATCAAAAGTTTAAAACTTGCTAACTGCCTTTGGCGCGATGCTTACATCGCCAAAGTAGCGGGAAACAGCATGTTGTTAAAAAAAAGCTATTTACTTAAAAAGTCTTCAAATTTACACTGACAAAACACTAAAATAATTATAAATAAACATTCTAGAACACGAATAAGCTATATTTTCTTTTTAATTTAATATACACACGTTTTTCTCGAACACACAAAAAGTTCCCATGTTAAGTCTACGGGAGCTGGGAAAAGACCGCTTCGGGCGGTAGAAAAGGTCTCTAAGCCAATCAGAAAGTGTTTCCCGTATGTCGCCACTCTTATTATATAGGCACTCTAAGTAAGAGTGGCGACAAGGGACCAAATTTGGCCCAATGCACATGCGCGGCAGCCATTTTTCTACCAGAATCGGTTGCTGGGCGAATATGTTTCTTCCATCGGTTTCCCACATTTCCTCCTCTCTCTTTCTTTTGGCGATAGTATTTATGTCCCGTAATTTTTATGCTCACGACTTATTGAACTTGTTTTCGTGAATATTAACAAGAAAATGAATAAAGTTAAGCTTATAACTTCAGTGTTAAATAAAATAAGATCTGATGTGTTGTCTCTCTCAGGCACAAGTTTTTTCTTTAAATTCTTTCCATGCTGTGTGATAGAAGTTTACGCATTAATTTTATAACATTAAATAAAAAATAGATTTGAAATGTCCTACTATTAATGGATAGTTCCTTAAAATAAAACTTTCTTTCAACCAACTGTTCAACACATGTAGTTTTTTTTTTAGTGTGATTAATCCTTTCCTTACATTAACCGAACCAGAAAAGATACTGAACATTTTTATTTGACCTTTTTAATACATAACATAAAATTTTAACCCACTTAAATTTAATTTTAAGTTTCAACCATTTATACAAGTCAAAAGACATGTAATTTCAAAAATAATCAACACCATCAGTACACATTTGTTAAAAAATCTACCACATTTTCATATGAAAAATAGTATTAACAGATTGAAACTAAATTATGAGCAAATATTGGCCTAAACATACAAGAATAATCTCAAGATAAAAAATAGTTAACATCATTTGTACGCATTTATATCCAAATTCACAGATAAATGTTGATGTGGTGGTTTTGTTCCGAGATCTAGCAGCAAAATAAAGATGAAAGTTTGCATCAAAAATAACACTTTTATGTAAACATTTCTTTTATTCTTTTTATATAAAGCATTGCTACAATTTACTCTCTGCTTTTCTGATGATTCAATTCGACATAGGTTATTGTAAACCTTTAATAAGGAAATAGCTAAAAAAACAACACATTATCAAAAGTTTAAAACTTGCTAACTGCCTTTGGCGCGATGCTTACATCGCCAAAGTAGCGGGAAACAGCATGTTGTTAAAAAAAAAGCTATTTACTTAAAGTCTTCAAATTTACACTGACAAAACACTAAAATAATTATAAATAGACATTCTAGAACACGAAATGGAACACGAATAAGCTAAATTTTCTTTTAAATTTAATATACACACGTTTTTCTCGAACACACAAAAAGTTCCCATGTTAAGTCTACGGGAGCTGGGAAAAGACCGCTTCGGGCGGTAGAAAAGGTCTCTAAGCCAATCAGAAAGTGTTTCCCGTATGTCGCCACTCTTATTATATAGGCACTCTACTACACCGTACACTTGCAAACATCCATGCCCTGACCCGGATTCGAACTAGGAACCTTCCGATCTATTGGCTAAAACCTTAACCACTATACTGGTTAGTCGGCAACTTTCGAGTTGTATCATAACCAACTCTGTATGGTTGTATTCGGCACATGTTTGATTCCTAGGTGTATTTCTCTCTTCTGTGCGAGTAAAATTTTCATTGCGAGTGCTGTATATTATTTGATATTGTATGTCTTATGTCTGGCGCAAGAGCTATTTTTGGCCATGCTGTGCCAGGTAATGGTAATTTTAATTAACGTCGTACTAGAGCAACACAACGAGCTATTGATGACGGCCCGGGATCAGTCCTTTGAGGGAAAGAGCCGAGGACAAGACCTCGTAATTTTGAACCACGGTCAGATGACGAAAAGCAACATCTTAGCTGACATCCCACTCTCCAAACTTCCACACCAACCCAACGTGAGGACTTTCTGACACGACAGATTAAAAGTGCACCAGCCGCCTCTATACCACACGCTTACAAACGAAAGTTTCTTTTGGGTGCGAAAATGCAGCGCCTAGGGGCACACTAGGTTGCTATAGAATTTCGGAGGTTGCTATAGATTTTGCGGTCTTGGCTCAAAAACTTTTTTGGCTTGGGAGCCAATTCGATTTTGGAATGCATTGTAGTGGAAAAACACGCCATTCGCTCACGATGCTCGTCGCTCAGTCCCTGTCGGTGGATTTGATTACGCTCCTTGATATCGCGAAGCTTGCCTGGAATCGTTTATCCTTTTTTCACAAAATATTTCGTTATTTTAAAAGTTATTTTGTTTATGATATTAATTTTTGTGTAATCTGTATTTCTTGTATTTGTCAGTTCTCAAATATTGTTTACTTTTCGCTTTGTTGTGTTTCCATTGTTCGTTTTCGTGATTTTTACTCTTAATTGAATTATTTTATGAGTTCATTTTGCATTTTAAAAATTGAGTGATTGCATTTGTGCTGCAGTCTTTTTTGATTGTTTTCTTTGACTAGTTTCTGCCCTTCTCTTAATTGCTCTTCCTACCTGTAAATTGTCCAAAAATTATAGTGTAACTTAACTATGAAGGTTTTAATTACTGGTGTGGATTCGATGGTCAAATACGGAGTAATCGGAAATCATTACGGAAAAATCAGTATTTACCATCACAATGACATGGTAATGTAATATATATTCTAGCTTTTCCAGGAATCACCATTGAGGATGTAACGGAAAAGAAAGAATCGTGACTTGATTATGGGTCATGTAGGTACCAATAACACCTATGATTGCCTTGAGAAATGCTTCTCAAAATTTGAGGAACTGTTGCAAAACATAATAAACTGTATTCAAGAGACGTGCATTGTGATTTCAGCTATATTATCTACCGATAACTACCTCTCTCTCTCCCTTGAAAAACAAGCTATGAGACCTTTTCTTCAGAAAGTGAACACAAAAAATTATCTTCTAAACCACAGGCTGTTTTTCTGCTGCCAAAAGAAGCAAAATATTTTTTTTGTAGATCCCAGTCATTGGAAAGGTACACTTGAAAAGGTAGTATGGCACAAAAAATTATCTTCTAAACCACAGGATGTTTTTCTACTGCCAAAAGAAGCAAAATATTTCTTTTTGTAGATCCCAGTCATTTGGAAAGGTAGTATAGCAAATCCCAGTCACTTGGAAAGGTAGTATGGTAAGGCTGCCCAGTTTACATCTCAATTCTTCATCTGAGAGTTTAATTCAACCTGTGATCCACCTAAGCCCAAGGAAGGCTGTTGAACTGATTTCTACAATTGTTACAGAAGGTTCTGTTCAATGCAGGTATTAATCTCTATAATATTGTACATAAAATATTATTAAATGTGTAACGTTATTTCCATATTCATTCTTTAGATGAGGCTTGGATATCAAGTTCACTTTTTTTCACTAAACTTCCTAGTTTGCAATATAACAATATAGCCTTCCAACTTCCAGTAAAAAGAACCTTGGAGGTAGGATCACTGTTTTGTCAGAGCATTCCAGGGTTGAGGAGTCTCAAATTTTCCTGACAGTGTTATTGATGGATTTTTATGATTCTTTGTGGCACGAATTCCTCAGCTGCCAGGTGCTTTGAAACATATTATATCTACAAGACTAATGAAATATTATCTCAATTGGCTGGAGATCAATTTGCTCATAATGAATATTTATTTATACCTTTAAATGAAAATAATCTGGGTTCTATTGGTTGGAAAAGTTTCATTTTTATGAACCCTGCGGTACAACTTCTGCTCAAAATTACAAAGATTCCATTCAATTATAGAAAAATCATATCTGTAAAGCTTTAAATCTTCTGGAAGATTGATTAATTTCATGCCCTCCTCACTTTAACCAGACAGATAGAACTAAACTCTGTAGCTACTGATTGCCCATCTAGCAATAAATTAGTTTCATTAAATGTTGAGAAGACAAGACAGCGTTTTAAATGGGGAAATTCGAGATGTAGCTATTCAAGATACGCCCTTAAAATTAAGGTAGGTGAAAAGCATGGCAACTACTTGAGTGTAATTATTAAAAAAATCAGTGTGCAAAAAGAAACAATTCTTGTTTTTAGGATTCTGTTGGAAAAGTTTGTATCATTGTATTTTTATGCAAAAGAGGATACATAATTAATTTTTCTCTTTCAGAATAAGGGTAAACAGAATGGAGTTGCATCCTGATAAAGAAAAATTCAGAGCTTTGTATCATTGTATTTATGAATAATAAATTTCCTTTAGTTACAAGATGGCTTGTAAAAGTTTATACAAATTCAGAAACAATTCACCTGAGCCTGTAAAGAATTTCCTTGCACCATGATTATAAATTCACATTGTTAACTTTTCATCAAAACAACTGTTATGTTTCTTGATAACTAAATGATGTTTGTTTTTGGTGATCATTTCATATGTCATCAATAATGAATTTCTTTTGGTTCAGGTAACCATAATGGAAGTGGTGCATTAATGAACATCTGATCATTTAACCCATTACATACTACTCGGCAGAATATTATTTGGTTTAGGAACCAGACAGCTTACTGATTATTATTAGGTGGTATATTCAGTAGCTTTATATTTTACATGTAGCACCTTTTCAGAAATACAAAGGCAATAATGGTTTATCACACAGTAGTGCGAAGCTTCAAATTGAATAAGTTATTTTAGATAGTAAACAGTGTAGCTTTTAGCTATAGCCCCCTAAATCTGCAACTGTATATGCATGTGTTAAGCACAGTTGTCAAATAAAGAGTGTACCAAATTTGTTGTGAATTGGTCGAATTGTGATAAAGAGATATATATATATATATTGTTCTAATTTGGATCACATAATTGTTTTTTACCCCTCTCCAAACCTAAGAAAAATAGAATAGGGGTTAATATATAATAGCCAATGTTTTTTACAGGATGAGTGTACCTACCATATGGTTGGTCTGAATTCTTCAGTGATCGTAAAAATAATATAAAATTGTTATTCCCATGAGGATTTCTGATTGTTTTTAAATCCCACTGAACACCTAGGACAAATAGAACTGGGGTAATATGTTGCCTACGTTACCCCCAAAGTTGTGAAGAAAGTGTTGGAGTGGACTGGTCAAACGGTGTAGATCTGTATAGAGGACAGACAGACGTCAACTCTGCTATATATACAAATATCCCTTTGATGCATTATGTGACATATTTATCTTGAAACATATTTTGTTTCTTATCTGAAATGTTTATAATTAAATGGTAGTATATCGCAGAAATAAAATAAAAAAAGCTATACACTTTGATTTGGGGGATTCAGATTTAAAAAATTTAGTCACCTGCTAGCAGCATAGTGTTAAAGAACCAGTTTTTGGTTTAGTCACTTCTTATAAGTAATTTGTATAAGTTTTTAGTACAAGACTGGTAAATTCTATTAATTTTTAAAATAAATTTTATACAAGTACTCATCACTCTTTAAAAAAATTAATTTAGTTATATACAAATTACATTTATATACGTCTTTATCCAGTTTCATTGTTTGCAAAAGCTATTTTATTTAGTACTAGCAAAATACCCGACCTTACTCGGTTTGAATTCGTTTACTCTAGATTGAAGAGATAACCAAAATATATAATGACTTACGTTTTTTGTAGAATAAAAATTTATTTTAACACCTTTCGCCATCTTTATATTTTCTACAACTTACTTTGGACACAAATCCTACACATGCATATCCATTCATGTAATACATTTCACATACATCGCACAATTGCTGTATGACGAAGCTACAAAAAGACGAAAGGTGATACTAAGTTTACTACTATAAAAGACGATTTATAGGAAGATTTGGAATTCCCTTTCTTAAGTTCTCTTCATGTGCAACTCAATTAATTAAAATTACGATTTACGGCGAGTGCTCTCGCACTCATAGTCAACAAAACAATATTTTTTTACTTGTGACACTCTTGCCTCCGGTATGCGACATTGTGAAATTTTGCAATCTTCTCCTGTCATTACTACAACGAATTTTTTAATGTTGGAAAAAGTTCTAGTTTTAATTTTTAAACATTATTATTCTTTCAATAACGACATTATTCTTTAAATAACGGCATAATTCTTTAAAAAACGGCATTATTCTTTAAATAACGGAATTATTCTTTAAATAACGGCATTATTCTTTAAATAACGGCATTATTCTTTCAATAATGGCATAACTACACTTAAAATTTACTGAAAATTTATACTGACTTACCTAACATTCTCAAGTCTAATACTTTGTGGTGCTGTAGGGTGTTATGAGAAGGAAAACACATTTATTACAAATAATAAATATTTAAAACAGAAAACAGTAAAATAGAACAAAATAAAAGATGTCGGAAAAATTGTTCTAAAGATATTAATTTGTGATTCATTTTTATCTCTTGATCTCGCACAGTTGCCACAATTTACAACTAAAAGTGCACAAAATTTAGAAATGTGAAATTAATTCAGAGCGAAAGAAACAGAAAATATCACTGCTCACGCGATCTTGTTCATTCTCGTTTCCTTGAAAAATATCGTCTGTCTCAAATATATTCCGAAATCGTTTTCATTGCGCTAAGAACAAAAATAAGACTCGAAATAAATGAAGTATCAGAGCTGAAATTTCATTAAAAAATATAATTTTTTGAAGAATAATTACTTTTTCAGCAGTACTGATAAAACAATCGAAGTAATCGTAATATTCAATAGACATTCCAATTTTTCCAAAAGTACCAAATTATGGCTGATTTAAGTATACTTACTCAGGTGTTTTAGCATGAAACTCATCTAAATATAACAATAAAGATATGTTTAATATTGCATTCATTATATTAATAGATAATGTATAAAATAAAATACACTGCAATCAAATATCTGGAATGCAATTCATGTGATGCGTACACAAACACACAAACACAAAATCGAACATAGAACAAAAAGACGGACAGACAGACTTTCGCAACCACTTCCACTCACTAAATCAAGATAAGTACTCACTGTATGCAAATTTCCATGAAAATATCTTAAACCGCGTGGACGTGTATAGGGCACAACATACAGACAGACAGACAGACAGACAGACAGACAGACACCAAACGAGAAAAAGGCGGATTCGGCATCAGAAGGGTCCAAAACGGATAGAAAACTTGAAATGGGTCGAAAATATTGAATGTACAAACAAACACTCCATTCTTATTTATATAGATGATTTTCAAAGGGTTAATTATCCATTTATAATAAATTTTTGTGAGAAAGAACCAAATTCTTTATCGCATTTCTAGCCGATTGGTCATCCGCTTCACCAAGTCATTCGAACTCCAACAATTACCGCACTTCATTAAGTTTTCAGTACGTATTGAAATATTAAACTAATCAGTTGTGCGTATGCGTAGTTTAAAGCGTATGTCATGTGGTTTTGTTAGAAACGAAAATCATACCTTTAAATTTTTTATTTCCTATCTTTTTCTTAGAATTTACATCACATAATTTTATTAATTGCCTTTCATCTTTTTTTTTTTTGTGTATGTGTGTGTTTCGTAAGATTTTAATCGTACTTCAGATTAAACAGTTTGAAAAGTTTTCATTTCAAAACGTAAAGCAGAATAAGAATAATAATAGTTTCGAAAATGGTTCTAAATTTTCAATTCAACTCCTTTTTTCGAAGAGAAAGATTTTCCTGTAGACGATTCCAGTGGGCAGAGTGCAGTGCAGCTTACAAAGGAATCACAGGAATGCCGTTTGGCGTTTACTTTATCTTTATTCTCAACTAACACGCCACAGGCATACGCATACAGTAACTTAGATCAGGACCCCTCACATAGTGGGGGTTTCTAGTCATTCCACCTGATTACAGGACACCGAATATTGGAACTTCTGTGCGAGAGAGAAGAGTGAGCTATTGCCTACGGGGTTGGATGTCCGCTGCTGTCTTGACAAAAGGCCAGACCGCAGTCTCCCATAAGTAGACACTTTTCTGAGAAATCTTCTGTACCCCCATTGTGAAGATTCCAATGGTATATCCGGTCTACTGAGGGGCAGAACATGAAAGACAGGACAAACTCTGAATCAATTTTGGAGTGGAAAAGGAATGAACAAACATCAATTTATTTAGAGTGGATCTAGGTCGTTTTTTGAACGACCTTTTTTCTACGGTAGTCGTATCTGGGATTTGGAATAAATAGCTTCTTTATTAGGGTTGGAGAGTTTTGCGTAAAAATTTAATAATTCACCTCCCCTCAGTCCCCTTTCCTTAGAAATTTATGGATGGTATAAACATGGTCATCCTAACCTCAGGATTAGTTAGTAAAGTTTCAATCGCATTTATTATTTGAAGCTGCTTTAGTTAACGGGTAGAGGCATCACAAACAACAATTAATGACGTTTTATAGTATTTTTTAAATAAACTAAACTTAATGGATGTGAGATTTCAAACAAATGTACAGAATCTTTAAGCACTACTCAATGTGGAATAAAATCTCAAAACTAAACTTAAAAACTCAAAACTCTACGTAAAACTCAAAATAAAAACTCAAAACTCTACGTCTGGAAAAATTACACAATTCTTTGTGAGTTTGCGTTACCAAGAACTGATGTAGTGTCGGCGAGTAATGAAGGAGCGTAACTGTATCGAAAATTGGAATAATCCCTTATTACGCACATCGTCTTGGTCCTTGGTTCGAATCCCGGTCTGGGAAGAGATGTTCGTAATATTTCGGAACAGTGTTGAAACACAGGGTGTGAACACAGGAATTTTATTATTTCAAAACAAAATGGAGCCAGTTTTCTTATAAATTCTTCGTTGGAAAAAATGATTGTCCCAATGCTATATTTCGTGTAGTGTTTTGTTTTCACACTTTCTCACGTTCTTTTCAAGAGAATGCACGATAACTATGACACACCTTACTGTTCTCTTATTTGAATGTCTCCCAACAGAAACAAACCAAAGGGAAAGCTTCTGAAGAAGCCTTTGGTTGGTTCGAGTTTCGAACTCCAAACCTTTTGATTGCTAATCCGCTCCTCTAGCAAACAGGCTACCATGGCCCTTGGTGGGAGAATAAAATATTTATACATCTTTCAAATTAATTGCTCTTTTTCAAAATTTAATTTGCCTATTACAAATGCACATACTTTCTACAAATGGTTTAACATGAATCTAATGATTAAAGAATATATTTTGAACAATATATATGTTAAATAAGTTCTTAGTGATACTAATTCAAATGAGAGAAATCAGAAAAATTTTACTTTCCATGCAATCCATTGCTTAGTCACAATTCTTCATGCATAGAGTTTTCATCTCTACTTCTCCACAAAGGAAATAAATATAGTTTTGATATTGATTGTTTAAAAATTTTATTTATGGATTATTGACGCGTATATTTTCTATGAATCGCTAAACAAGACTCCAATAACTGAAGAATTCAACACACACACTTCAATGGAAACCTCTCGAAACTCTAGTACTCCTCGCAATATGTCTTGGCGATACTTTCAAAATAATAGATACAACCTGTGCTTCATTTCTATTCCTCTCTTCAAATTTGTTTTAATTAAAATACTTTCCACTACGCCACATTAGGTATTCTGTGGAAATTGTGATAAGCCCCTTTAAACTTAAAGTTAATTGTAGAATATTTCCATTCACGTCTAAGAACTCTTCCGGCGGTTTGGTTGCTCTAATTTGCAGTTTTTCATAAAAACTCTAGTTATGTTCCCCCCTTAGTACTCGTACTCATGCACTTTTCAAACAATACTGTAGTTAATTATTTCCAATTTTGTATAGTTGTCCTGTTATATTTCACACGGGATCTGCACATGGTGAGTAAAGGTTAACAACTACGATGACACTGATTTTTTTTAAAGAATAAATCCTCTAAGTAATCTGTAGTTGCAAACCGTTTATTTTAAAATAAAATAGGATGTCCTTAATAGAGTGTTAATCGCGTTCAATGAATTAAATACATACTCAAATATATGTGTAAACATAATTAAATAACATCTTTGTACTACGCTAATTAAACACAAGAACTTAGCGCATAGGAATTGTAATCTATTTATATGATGCACAAAAGATGTTCTATTTTTTATTAAATACAGCAATAAAATCAAATAAAAAAGGCATGCTATGTTTTCCAAAGATTCTTATTTTCAAATCATATTAAATTTTATCATGAAATAACGAATACTACACTGCTGAATAGCGAACAATCGCCTTTCACGAAGCAAATCCCTTGAGGATAGACGCATGCCTGGTAAAATCGCGAAACAGGGTTGTGGCAAAACAGAAGTTATAGAAAACTAATGTATAGCCACCAGCCAAAATCATAAAAGGGTATGAAAACTTTTTCTGGACCTTTTATAGCCCGTCGGGCAAAAAAGTTAGAAAAATTCTTTGACAAATTTTTGTCTTTTCTGATCGGATATCAAAGGTCAAAAAAGGTTTTATTTTTTCCCCAACGGGATATAAAAGGCCAAGCTTGACATGAATCTGGACACGGACCATCTGAGTCACCAATCGCTTGACATGGGGGAAAACAAAAGTAGAGAGTGCATCGGGGTTGGTGCACGTTAAATCTGTAGGTGTCAATTCAATGGGAAAAATACCGACCCATTTTGATGAAGCCAGTGGCCTCGAATTCAATTTCCGATCCAACCAATTAATCCTACAGACGGTGTTCAGATTCTGCGATTGAAGTGGTTAACATAATGTTCTTCGGAAGGTACCTGGTTCGAATCCGGGTACGGGCATGTATGTTTGTAAGCGTATGGTGTAGAGGCGGCTGGTGCACCTTAAATCTGTCGTGGCCGAAAGTCCTCACGTTGGGTTGGCGTGGAAGTTTGGAGAGTGGGGTGCCAGCTCAGGTGTTGCTTCGTCATCTGACCGTGGTTCAAAATTACGAGGTGTTGTCCTCGGATCTTTCCCTTAAGGGACTGATCCCGGACCGTCGTCAATAGCCCGTTGTGTTGCTCTAGTACGACGTTAACTAAAAATTACCAATTACCTTCCTCTACGGTATTGATCCTGGATCGTCGCCAATAGCCCGTTGTATTGCTCCAGTTCGACGTTACTTTAAATATGTAACTACTTACCTATTTGGATTACGAATTGTTTTTACCTCCCTCTCGTCGTAAGACAAATAGAACGAGGGTTAATACATAGCCTATGTTTCCCGCAGGATTCTAAAGAATGAATGTATCAAATTTGATCCGACATCTTAAAATACTCAATATTATTAATATGGGGATTTCGAATTGTTTTTAGCCTCTCTGCACGCCCAAGAGAAATATAATGGAGGTTATTATGTAGCCTATGTAATTCGCAGGGGTCTAAAGAGCAAGTATAGCAATTTTGGTGTGGATTGGTCAAAGGGTGTAGATTTGTATAGAGAACAGATAACTGGTTTATATATATATATATATATATATATATAATAGTTTTATAATATAGATTATAGAGACAATTAAGAAGTGGTTTTTGATTATTAAAAAGTTATCGATATTTTATTATTTGTAACTTGATTCAAGTTAAATTTATGGGTTCAGGTTTAATACATTTAAATTTCCTGATTATGCATAACTTTTATTTTCGACTTCGAGGTTATGCATTGCATTTTTATTTAATTTTTCATTAATTATTTTGTTATGTCTCATTTTAGAGAGTTGGTATCTGATCAGGACTCCATTGCCTCTCCTAGGTCAAGAATAGGTGCTTTTTATGTTGACTAGATAACTTATTTTTATGATAAAGGCAAATATTTAAATTATCAATAAATATTGTTCGCTCAAGGTCACCTGAAAATAAAGATATTTATTTATTTATACTATGTAAATATACATTGGAAATTGAAATGAATTTTACACTGGACATTAAATCTCGGAATTTGCGAAAACAATTTGAATAAAATTAATTATCCGACCGCTTAGTCCATTTTTCAATCAATGGAGGTTTGATCATTTCAGTCTGAAAAATGACTATCTCCGTAATTAGTTATATTTGTGGAAAATGTGTATGAAATATTAAAACCCCAACTTTTAATACATTAAATTTACCTATTTTATGCTAAAATTCCTGAGTTTAAACTCAAAACTTATAAATAATTATAGTTAATAACGTTTGAAATATTTGTTATATGACCAGCTAACGCTAATGTTATGCAAAATTTGAGAAACACGACAGTTGAAATTGTCAGTACTAATTCATCAATTCTAAATGTAACTACTAAACGCGAATACACCAGTAAATGAATTTTCGACATATTTATTAATTTGATCTCAGTAAATAATGCAATTCCAAGTATGTG
The DNA here is from genome assembly GCA_947359465.1 of Metellina segmentata. NCBI lineage: Eukaryota > Metazoa > Arthropoda > Arachnida > Araneae > Tetragnathidae > Metellina > Metellina segmentata. Next base: position 42,313,974 of record OX375875.1, read on the forward strand.
AAGACAATTTTAAATAGTTCAAATTCAATGCAATACAAAATAGTTTCGAAAACGATACACCTATTATGTTTGAATTTTAAAAGTTCAAACAGTTTTATTTGTCCGAAAAATACTTGATAAAATTTTTCTTTCTTATCAGTCAAAAATCTTGCGAGGGCTGGAAATATTCCTGTTTTCAAACCCGTGAAAAAATCTGCTGTCACTGCTTCTTGCAATAAAAAGGTTTTAGTAGTGTTTTTCCCTTCATTCAGGCACATGCCAACAGGGGGGGGGGGTCCTCCTCTCCTGTCACGGAGGAGGAGGGGCGAAAGCTATATTTCGCCCCTCCACACCCACAATATCAGGGAACATTATTAACATTTTAACTTCAAAAGTAACATTAAACAGTACCGTTGAAAAAATGTGGACTAATTTCATTTCCTGTCAATAGATGCAGGCCGAGATAAGGAGGAGGGCAAACAGGCACTTGCCAACAGGGGGGCAGGGGGTATTTGGTCCCTCCTGTCACTGAGGAGAAGGGGCGAAAGCCATATTTCGCCCCTCCACACACACACACTATCGGGGAACATTATTAACATTTTAACTTCAAAAGTTACATTAAACAGTACCGTTGAAAAATGTGGACTAATTTCATTTCCTGTCAATAGATGCAGGCCCAGATCTAGAGAGTGCAAACTTGGCATTTGCTCTGGACAGCCGATTGCATGTCTTGAGAAAAACGATTTATTTTTATGACCGACTGACGGATAGTATGTTAGGGTTTTATTGCGCTAGGTCCCAAACTGGACAAGAAGCGCCTGACCAACTGACGGAAATGTCGTTTGAAGATAAGGGCATTCCGGAAATCGCAACAAATCTGCCATTGTTTATTTTGATAATTTACAATATTGGGTCTTTTAAATAAGTGACGGAAACGTGAGAACAGTGCATTGTTAAAACTTGTTGCTTCGTAAACCAACACTCCTGTCGTAAGTGATTTCGCTTTTTTTTTTACTTTAACACTTAATGCACCCTAAACTGATAGCCGCATCAGTAAAAAAAAAAACATCTCCATTTTGTTCCCTGTACAATTTTGTATAAACCATGCTAATCTCGTAATATTCTGATCTGTACTCAATCGACAAACCATCTTGAGAATCGAGTGAAAAAACCCAGTTTTCAATCCTACGACAACGGCGGTGGTAACTCTTTTTAATATAAAGAGATTCTTAAATATTTCTAACTTAAAACAACAGTAATACTCAATTATTGAAAAACGGGTTTCCAATAAAAAATACCTATTCCAAGTTGTAGTTAACAAAAACATTCTTATTTTCATAAAAGTAGTATGAACAAAAATTTGCGGTCGCTAAGCAGTAAAAATCGCGACTAATTTTTGATAAATATTAGGCAATTATAAATCTAATAAATTGGCTACCTGAACCATTATATTCCAAACTTTCGTCCGATATATGAGCCGCCGACCAACCTGTATAGTGGTTAAGGTGTTAGCCTCTAGATCGGAAGGTTCCTAGTTCGAATCCGGGTCGGGCATGGATGTTTGTAAGCGTATGGCGTATTGGCGGCTGGTGCACCTTAAATCTGTCGTCCTCACGTTGAGTTGGTGTGGAAGTTTGGAGAGTGGGGTGCCAGCTCAGGTGTTGCTTCGTCATCTGACCGTGGTTCAAAATTACGAGGTGTTGTCCTAGGATCTTCTCCTTATGGGATTAATCCCGGACCGTCGTCAATAGCCCGTTGTGTTGGTCAAGTACGACATTAACTAATAAATACCAAATACCGACATATGAGCCTTAAAATTTAATTAATAGAAAATTTGCTCATTTCCCCATTCTCGAAAAAACGGGGAATTTGTAATATAATTTTCTGCAGGGGTTTATTATTATCTATCATATTTATATTAATATTGCACTCAGAATTTTAAAACTTTGCCTATGTAAGTTGCAAGTGGTGAAAAAAGTTTTTCCAAATTAAAAATCATCAAAAATTATTTCAGATTTACAATAACTCTACATAGACTAAGTAGATTGACTATAACTATCGAAAATGAGTTTTGTAATAAATTGTGTTTTAAAGAACTCATACGAGATTATGCAGAGTAAAGGGTCAGAGGAAAATGTTTCGATTAAAAATGGAATTTTTTATTATTGTTAATTGTGTTTTTTTAAAACCAAATTTTCAAATACATTTTATATTTTAACTATTGTTATTAGTTTTTAACTTTTTAAAATTAGTGTTTATCTTATTTCATTGGTTTTTTAAAATATTGCCTACTGTGCTTCATTGAAACCGAATTTTTAAATATATATTCTGTTAAAAAAAATTTTGAGCACTCATAGGCGGTAGTCAGAATCGAGATAATTTTTACCCATGTGATTCAAGCAAATCAAATATAAATAAAAAAAAGTTCAGAAAAATCGAAACGTTTAGGAAAAAATCGACGTTTTAATTTCTAATTTAAATGTATTGTAAGTTTTAAAAATCACCTTAAAGTCATTTAGTAAATATTGTATAAAGAAAAAAATATGATTAAAAAAAAAATCAAGTGTTAATTGATAAATATCTTTTTATATAAATTAATTAATTGTTTATTTTTTATTATTAATAATTAATCAATATTAATATAATTAATTTATTCTCCCCACTGTTTACAGGGGTACTTTTCGGGAGAAAACCCCATTCAACAACCCTATTTACCGCCTATGCTCGCCCCCCCCTCTATTCAAAACGTTGGCACATCCCTGCGGCTTCATTTAATTTATCTTTGAAATAAAAAAAAAAGGAATTGCAAGTTTAAAACAAGAAAGTTTTTGGACACCTAACAATCAAAATTAAGCCAGTTTTGTCAGCATTTATTCTGAGCAAAGTGGGTTTTGTATTTTGCTCAATCAGGTGTCCACTCAACAATTTAAAAAAAAATGGTATATGCACAGTTTCTCCTTTTTAACACATGAACCCACACCATTCTACAAAAAAAAAAAATGATGAAACACCACCCCGATGGCGTCTCCACTCCCCAGCAATTCTTCGTATTTCGAAAGATGGGGAAAATATGACTCACTAATGACTTCCATGAGAAAACGTCTCAAAGAAGCCAAAGCCAAAATTGCGCCAAAGTATTTGCCAAAAAAGCGATAACTAATGAAATGTAATAGTTGCAAATAGCGATAACTCGCCAAAAAAAATTACCATGAACACACACTAATTACCCGCCTCGGGCGCTGCATTTCGCACCCGCTCGATAGATTACTTACAAACATCCATGCCCGGAACCGGATTTGAACCACGAACCTTCCGATCTAGAGGCTAACAACTTAACCACTGTCCCAGTACAATGTTACCCGGTGCACCGACCATAGTTTCTATATTTTCATTTGGCAACTTCTTTCTCGTTGCACCGGGTTACTCTACTTTAGTGTTGTTGTTTTTCCTTTTTGTCCTTTTGGCGCTTTTAATTTTGGCGGCCTCATTTGTTGGATCGATGTTTTTAAACGAATGATTATATGAAATTGTCGAAGCATTTGCCATTTGCATTTATCGAAGGAAGGAGGTGGAGAGTGGGCTGTGGTGATTTTTCTGCCGAACTAACGTTCTTTCATTTAGAAGCCAAATTTGTGTAAGCAATAATATATTCATTTGAAATTGAAGATTTTCTTTCCCATACATTTGTTTCGCAAATTATGTTATTCCGTTGGGTTAGCTTGTATTTAAATGTTATCCAACGGAATGTACTTTTTGGCGGGCATATGAAAGCTCTTTATTTGCTTATTTTCCTTAAATTTTATATCCCGTTTTGAAATGTATTGTTCACTTGCTAATTAGACATTTTGTTTCACTTACATTTGCTTCGCAAATTGTTTTGTTCCGTTAAGTTAGTTTGTATTTCAATGCTATCCAACAGAATATATTTGTTGACCGTGAGATGAAGGCTCATCATTTTTGTTTATTTTCCCTTCATTTTATATCCCATTTTAAAATGTTTTGCTCACTTGCTGTGCCAAATGGTAAATAACGTTGAGTTAGCTTGATTTTAAGTGCTACAAAACGGAATTTACTTTTTGGCGGGCAGATGAAATTTCTCGGTCAGGTGCCTATTTTACCTATTTCATTCCTTTATTTCCCTTTGTGTGTTGTATTGTTCATTTGCTATGCTAAATGGTGAATTGCGTTGAGTTAGCTTGTTTTTAAATGCTACCCAATGGAATTTACTTTTGGGTGGGCAGATAACATTCCTGTTCCGATTGCTTATTTTACTTGCATATTAAAAGAAAACACGATTTATGTTTCTGGTGTTGCCCACTGCACTAGAAGCCTGTGAGTTGTAGGCAGTGCATGTGTGATTTCTCTCATCTGTGTCGGTAAAAATTTCACTGTATGCATGTTTATTACTTGATGTATATCTTGTGTGTATTGCAAATATGGCCCGCACCCAAAAAAATCAAACGTCTGACATCTTTCCCTTCTGTATTGGGCCTAGGTTGTAGTCTGTTATGTTTCACAGATGTGACATATTCAACTACTCGCATATTTGATTGTTTTTTATGGAGTGTTCCATTGTTTGTCTGCTATGGTGAATCGTGTTGAGTTTGCTTGTTTTTAAATGCTACTCAACCAAATTCACTTTTTAGTGGGCAGTGAAGATATCCGTTCAATAGCATTTTTTAATCTTGAATACCTATGAAAGTTCCATTGAGCTGGATTCTTTTTAATGCTAACTAGCAAAATTAATTGAGACTATTTGTTTAAAAATCATTCCTTTTTCTAACAGATGTGATGTATGTTTCTTTAATTAATTTTTTTTGCAGCCTTTGCAAACACCACAAAAATGAAAATTTTCTTGCTGTTGTAAATGCTTCTGCTGATTAGTTAAATATGTTTAAAATATCTCAATAAATTCCTTAATTGTGGGTTCTTTTTAGGGGAAAAAAAGAATGCTTTGACTAAATATGAGCCCAAATGCCTTGATACATGTTATGAATTATCAAGAATTTATTTTGCTTGAAAAAACCTGTATTTCCCATTTTAGCCTCTACTCCCAACTATCTGTTAGTCACTGAATTTTCTTTCTGTTAATTTGCATTGTGGATATCAAATGTATATTATACTATATACGCTTTTTATTTTTGGAGAATATTTCGGATATATTTGTCAATTTTTATTCTTTGGGCTAGTATTTTTTTTTTCAATAATTTATTCCCACGACACTAAGGTTGTGGGTATGTCCACTGTCATATAAACCTCCAAGTTGTAGGCGGCACAAGTTCAATGCCTTCCTGGATGTATTTCTCTCGTGTACGTAAAACTATGGTTGTGTATCTATATCCATTACTTGATATTGTATGCCTGGTGCTGTATGATTAAATTTGGTCCTTGCACCATACAAACACAACACTAAAATAAAATTTTAAATTCCAAGCAAGATCTATTGTTTAAGTAATTAATCATTAAAGCACATTTTTGTTCAAAGATTTTTGAAACAGAGCTAAAGAGCAGATACAATAAAGTTCTTAATTTTTTAAATTATATTCAAATAGCTTGGGTACTTAACATGGTAAAATAGAATACACAAATCTGGATTCCAGGATGGAGGCTCTTCAGTGAAAGTAATTTGGGTATTAAAAGATGTTATGGCTAAAAAAGTAGCAATAAAATGTTAATATGTGCTTTATTATTTAGTCCAAAGTGAATTTAATCTTGTACATCCTTAGAAGTGATGATGAACTTTGCAAAACTCCCAAAACTGCATGGCCCTTGCAGAATAAAAAATCAACCCAAAAGAAATTTAATACCAACATTAATGTTAAGGAATTTTTTTTCTCAACAATTTTCATTTTAACAGCTGCTCTTAATATTATTGATTCATTACTTTCATTTTTATATTTTTTGGCATAGAAGTGTAAAATGTATAAAGGAATGGTTAGTAGATTTACAATATACATAATGTGGTTCTAAGCAGAAACTAAAAAAAAAACTTACATTTTTAAACACAATGTGCACTTAAAAATGTTTTATTTATTTTGCTGTATTAAAAGTAACCACTTTAAGTATTCAGAAGAACACCTTTTTTTTTAAAATCGATTTAAATTCCCTTGAATAGGATTTTTGTCATTTAAAGGATCAACACACAGTATTACACGAAACGCAGTTCTTACAAGGAAAGAAAAACAGGTATCTTCACATTTTCTGTGAAAATCAATAGATGGTGACATACGGCCTATTCATTTATTATAGTAAAGAATATTTTCTAGTGTCATATTTTAAAATTTTTATGAAAAATAATTTTAATTTATAAAATTAAAGCATTTCCTGTACACATCCCTTTGCTAGGTTTATATGTAAAATTCAAACAGTATGGTTTGAAAAACTTACAAATTTGAGTACAAGAATTATTTTAGCCTAACATGTAAATAGTCTTCAAAGATCTGGAAAAAAATATACACACAATCTAAAATTTAACCTTTTAATGAAGTTTCCATTATATTTTATAAAATAGTTAATGGTAATCTATATTGTAAGTAATGCATATTCATCTCATGTCACCCAGATATTGGATGTATCTTCAAGAAAATAACGATCACAGAGGCGCATAATTGGGACACCTTTTATGGTTGAAAAAGATTACCAACAGTATAGAAAAAAAATTATTTAATTAACAAAATTAAATAGGATTCATACATGAATAGATAATTTATTAAATCTAAAAACATTTTTTGAGTAATGCTAAAAAAGACGATCCTTGATTTGAAAAATTGGTATATAAAAGAATTTGTCAAGCTCCTGAATAACTAATTAGTGCTCGAGTAAAGAACAGTGAATATAGTGTTTACTTTGAATTGCATTAAACATTTACAAATTGAAAAATGTTCAGAATGTTTTCAACATGGCTTTTACTAATCAAAAAACTCTTATCCTTATCCCAGTGCTACATTCAACCAGTTTTGCATTTAAAATATCAAGGAATGGTGTATGCATGGATTTTAATTGCACAATTTTTCCATCCGATCTTAGCAAGAACCGCAACAATCAAGACCTGATTTAGACTGCTTGACAGCACTTTTGAAAAGACTAAGCATTCAGATTGTAGGTATTTCAATTGGCGTCGTACTGTTAACGACGGTCCGGGATCAATCCCAACGGGAAAGAATCGAGGACAAAATGTAATTTTGAACCATGGTCAGATCGCGAGGCAACACCTGAGATGACACCCCACTCTCCAAACTTCCACAATCCTTTTCTGGATCTTGCGCCATAAAACCCACACTTCCACGGCAACATTCAGATTGTAATGTGAATTACGGATTTAATTATAGTTCTACAAAATTTGACTAATGGAAATGTAGTAATATAATAGAATCTAGTATCTAAACGTCAGTAACATGTTATTATTCTGGAGAATAAAGAATTTGCCTCTCATCTTTTATAAAATTTTTAACCTACTTTTAAATGCCATTTCAAAGATTTTTGGCTGAATAGATACTGGTTTATTATCACAAAATCAATAACTGTCTGTAATTAATTTTTATTACGCATCAATAAACATGTATAATCATTATATAGCAACTTACCTTCGAAATGTATTAATTTAATTTAGGAAACGTTTCTAATTAGTAAAGTGCAGAAGATTATAATCCGTTTTGTACGAAAAATATTCAAACATAATTTATATTCAAACATAACAACATTTTAATCAAGAACAATGCAAAAAAATATCGATACTTTCTTAAGATATATGAAAAAATCTCTTTTGTAAAAGCAGTTCTGCGCATTCCAATCCGTCATTTTATGATTTTCTGGTTGGGTAACTATGATTAAAAAACAAAATTTTTCCATTTCGGTGGAGCTAAGTTATGATGTCGACATTTGTAGCAGTAAAATCTAGGATACTGACGCAGACCAAAATGTACTTAAAAGGTTTTCGTAGATTGCAGTTTGTCTTTCCTAAAAAATTGTAAAACAATTTTTGGATTTTATATGTTTCTAGAACTGATAAAACTAAAATATAATCAATTTGCAGAGTCTTGTGTCTAATTTTTTTAAATGTAATCATACTGATGAAACCAATTCTTCAAATATGGTAGTCAAAGTGAATGGTATAGAACCTACAAATTTTATGCCTAAGTCATTAGATGTAGATGTAACAATAGTAGATTCTTTTCTTTATAAACTTATAGAAAATTCAATCCGTTTTATGTTTATTGAGTCCGTATCTTCAGCTGCACTTTCACAAAGCAAAAAAACATTTTAATTCTTTCAAATTGGTACTGTACTCAAAGCAAACATTTTTCCCCCCTATTAACCTTGATAGTCACTGGGTGTTGTTATTTGTTGATACTGAAAAATATGTATTTGAGTTTTATGAGCCTTTTAACAAAGCTCCTAGTAAAAATTGTTCAGACATAATTAGTGTATGGAGGGAAATATTCAATTCATTCTTTAATTCATCTATAACATTGACATTTTCTCTCCCCCTCACATAAATCAAAATGATGACATGAACTGTGGAGTTTTTATTTGTTATTATGCATGTAAAAAATGTAACAATGTATCCTTGCTAGTTGAATTTGATGTAATAACTTTCAGAAAATTTATGTATGATTGCATCATGGGGTAGTACAAAATATCTCAATTATAAAAATTATAAGATATGTACAATAGTTGATAAGTGATTTTGAAGAGTTGGTTGTCTATAAAAACTGTTCCATATGCATGTACCGTAAAATAAATATTCAGTGTTGAGATAACTATTGCTCATGAACACCTTTTGTGGGAAAATATTTGTAAAAACTTGCAACTACTGTTAACTCATTTTTGGTGTGTGGTGTTTTACAGAGATACGTCATATCTATTCTCAAAAAAAAATATTTTGGAAGTTTTTTTGCATTTTTTTTTGTGCCCCACTCTCCTTCCTGGTGTGACTACCTAATATATATAAATTTTTTCAATTTTTTTTAAAAAGAACATGCAAAAAACTCCAAATAGGCAAAATGGTCCGAAATATGCAAAATAAATTCGGGTTTCGTGATGTGTCAGCCACAGCCGATTTGCTCATTTTGCGTGGAATGACCCTACACATAAAAGATACTGAGAATACCATAAAAGGATTTTTTTTTCAGTCTTCAAGAAATATAAAAAATAAATGGTTTACAAGTGTAATGGTTACGTTTCGTGAGCGGCTAGGAGCCCCTATTCAGGGCGTGTTCGTAACACGTTCTCGCCTTTTTTCCGAGGGAGATGTCGGAAAAGAAAGTGTTAGATTCAGATGGGGGCGATCTAACAAGATGCCGTTAAGGCCATCGACCTTCAAGTTGGAGAGGGACGTTTTCTCCCCTGGGTAGAAAAAAATGCGCGGGAGGATTCGGGTAGAAGTGGGGGTTCGCTGCCGTTACTCAAAAGCAATACGTTGTCTTTTTACTTAAAGCTTGTTCTTTACTTGTAAATGCTTATTTTTGATCCCAAAATATAAAAGGTTTTAATCCTTAAAAATTAGTAGTTCCGTTTAATTAATATGGAAGGACTTCACTGAAAGGGACCGTCGTTGTAGTGAAACTTTGTTTTAAAAGCCCTACTTCGGATATATTTACCAGTCATTTTAATTAGCAGTTATATTAGCACAATTCGCCACCTCATTCCATCATCTAAACGTTGGTGGTTACTCATTTTTACTGTTACAATTTGAAATTAACCGATTGTTGCAAAATAACACCAAGAAATTCGCCGAGGTGTGCTAGCGAACGAAATGCGTCTTAACTTACACGCGCTTATAAAGCCTGTTTCTCTACTGGCTCTGTCTACACACACGTGTACGCTTACGTATTTGACGTACAAAATTTACATTTTTGTCTAGAAGCAGTGGTTTTACATTCAGTTCAGTTCTTTTCATGTAATTCGATAAAATATGCAAATTCTCTTAATTTATTTCACCAGTGTATATTATTTGACCTTCGAATATTTCCGTTCACGGCATTGAGTTTAACTTATCCACTTGGAATCACTGTTGCAGCTACAGACACTTGAGTAACTAATACAGCTCCGGTATCATTTACAAGTTAATTCTGAGAGTAATATAATTGAATATGAGTTACCTGCAGGGACTTGTTTTACGAGCTAATGCAATAAAAACGAGTTACTCCAAAGCGGCGACTACAAGGCATCAAGCAGAATGCTCTGTTATTGGCACTCAACGTAAACTTCTACCTTCAATTTTACCAATTTCTTGCAATTTATAAGAGTTTAACCAATAGAAGTTTAAATTAATGATATTTATACAACAACGAAGATAATATCGTCTGTATGTTATTCTTCAAATTAAGGTAAGTGTGAAACTCAAAATTATCATAGGCTTGAGGCCACAAACTAATCAAGAATTAATTTTTCCTTATTTACCAGTGTGGCGGTACCCAACTGAAAGTTAGAACTGTCTAATATGCAAATCCAATCTTGCACTGTAACCGAGCTCAACAAACTTGATAGATATATGCTGATTTACTTGTTCAATCACTTCTTTCTTTCATTTTTATGTTCGTTCATTGTGCATCACGTTTATACAATAAAAGTGATTTTAGATTTTATTTTAATTTATTTCTTCGTGTAAGGTGGTAACAAGCTGTCGTCGTCCCTACAACCAGTTTTGTGCCAAAAATTTATTGCAACATTATTTAAATGCCAAATACACCTTTTCTCAAAGCAGTTCTACTCACAAATTCTTTAACAAAAGAGTTCAGATTGATTTTTGCAGTGTGGGAGTCATAAATATTAAGGAGTAGGATATGTGTTAACCGTTTTTGAGTCATGTTTGTGCGCAAATACGTTTTCATTCGGTTCGGCTGAAGCGCAGAAGTAGGACAGGGACGTGCCAACGTTTTGGATACGACTGGGGGGGGGAAATGTATGAACTGTACCCCCAGTAAAAAGGCTGAACAATCCATCAGGAAAAAATTCAGGACAGTTCACTCTCAGGCAGTTACCCGTATTTACTTCAAATAAGAAAGCCGACAATTTAAAAGACCCTATATTGTAAATAATCAAAATAAAAGCAATGACAGATTTGTTGCGATTTGTTGAATGCCCTTAACTTCAAACGACATTTCCGTCAGTTGGTATGGCGCTTCTTGTCCACTTTGGGACCTAGTGCCATAAAACCCTAACATCCAATCCGTCAGTCGGTCATAAAAATCAATCGTTTTTTTCGAAACTGTCCAAGTGGGCACCCAAAAGAAAGGTGATCGCGGAATCGTTTGCCCGTCAAAGACATGTTCGAGCCCTGAAGGGTCTAGGGGGTGAAGCCACTATACAGCAATTTCTTCGAAAATAGATAGTCATCTCGTGGCATTCAAGTTCGAGCACCACGTGCATTCATTTTGGGAGTAGAACAGAACCACTTTGAAGTCGTAAAAAAAAAAAAACGATAAGCAAGCAATAGAAAGCGATACTGGGCCACTTTACTCCACGCATTCAAAGGAAGAATTTAATTTTTTGGTACTTTCAATGATAAGAAGGTAGTGAAACGAAGAAGTAATTTTTTCTTAGACAGGCGATTTGAAAGGAAAAGTGTTCGTGGGACGTCAAAATACTGAGGGCGCTTGAGTTCAAAGGTGAAAGGGGATGGGAAGATATATTGACCTATTGGAGAAAAGACTGAAAGGAAAGAGGGATGTAAGGGGACTGGTCTCTGTAGAGAATTGTGTTAAGGGGGTTAGCTTTAACTATGGTGACAGGAAATGAAATTAGAAATCAAAGTTGTTTTAACGGCACTGTTTTAATGTTACTTTTAAAGTTAAAATTTTAAAAATGTTCCTTGATTGTGTGGGGGGGCGAAATATACCTTTCGCCCCTTCTCCTCAGTGACAGGGGGGGCTTAAAATCCCCCTGCCCCCCCTGTTGGCACGTGCCTGAGCAGGAGCAATGGAGATTAATTCAACAAGTTTAGACACTTCATCCATAAGCTCCCTAATTACACTCGACTCTGCCGCCAACTTCTGGCAGATATCAAATGTTGACACAAACTTTTCTTTTATTACACTAGATAACAGAACCAACTGGGGTTCCAATTTTTCCAGATCGAATTCACTTGCATGAACACACAATTTTTCTTGAAAGGAAGTACCTTTTTAAATTTCTTCTTTTGCTGCATCTGTAAGCACTTCTAATTTGACAAGATTCACCATTCCTGGTTGATGGAATCGTTTTTCAATTTTGGTGGTTACTGTGTCAACCACTTCAAACAAGCATTTTCGAAGGCCAACAGTTTTATTGATGTTGGCGGGGGTGAAACTTTCAGAATTGCTGGAGTATTCATACCGACATAGAAGCTTTCTTTTTCGAGATGACTGTGGCAGCTTCAAACCTAAGAGTTCAGCAGATTCTTTTGTTCCTGCACCCAAGCCTTCAAAAAGTAGTGAAAAAGTCCTAGATGCTTATTGGTGACACAAGTCCAAGGAATAGTTGTTACAATGAACAAATAAAAATTTTGGTTGAACATCTTTAATGAGCTTTTTGACACCATTTAAATGACCACACATATTCCGAGCTCAATTAAATCAGTGTCCTCTAACTTTTTGAAATCGTAAACCAAGTCTAATCATCACATCCTCAGTGCCATGAAATAAAGTATTAGCCTTAGTATCTTTTATTGAATTGCCCATGAAGTCTTCTCTCACTTCAGATGTGATGGGATTCATCTGAAGTGAGAGAAGACTATATGTGATGGGATTCATCCATTTCAGACGTAAGCTGAATTGCCCCCCCCCCCCTTCTGTTGGCGAGTGCCTACGTGCGTGAATCCTTAAATGAACTTAAAAATTGTTTCAGAATTTATTTTAGAAGCTTATGCACCCATGTGGTATGTGGTAAAGTGTTATCGTTCCTGCAAAGAGGTTTGAATGTTTTTAAAGCGATACATGCATTCTTGTTCCTCAAGTGACAAACTTAAAGATGTTATTCAACCAATCATTCAGCAAAATGTATACTTCCATCACCCCGAGAGTATGCTCCTTAGAATGATCAGTGACGACGGTCACCATATTCCCAAATTGAGACTAAGGAGAATTTTCTGAGTGCTAAGAGGGGGATCGCGCGCGACTAAAACAAAAACATAATTTTTAAAATTCTAAACTTAAATTTCGATGCAATGAATTTCAACGAACTGAAAAATTGGCAAGACTGATGTAGCTCACCCATATTTTAACAAGCATTTCAAACGAAGACTCGTGAGAGAAGACTACATGTGCTCACTCATGTAACTACATGTGCTCACTGTGCTACCTAAGCTGTACAGATATTTTCAGTTTCTTTGCTACCCTTGTAATACTTGAGGTTGAAAGATGCGTACAATTGGAATCAGAGGAATAAATAACATTGGTCTAGGAGCACATGATTGCTTCATCAGAGCTAAGATAAATTCACGACGAATTATGCGAAAATTGTGATAATTAGAAACAGTATAAACTAGGTTGTGTTTACTTTAACTTAAGCTTGTGTTTTTAACTTCCGATCGAGCAGGACTTCGATAAGGATATCGAAGTATAATCAGAAAACTATAATAAATATCTCTATAGAAAGATTGTAAGAAACCCATGCTAAAACATACCTTTGACGCTGAAGACTAGTCAAAACTCCGAAAACTTTTGGAGTACTGAGGAGGGAGCAGTACATCTTCTATTCGAATTAATGAATTTATCGATGCCGTCAAAAAAGGAAGCTAATTTTGCACGCCAGTTGATCGCCTCAATTGCACGCCTCAATTGAAAATATTCTTAGATGATTCAAATTTTTCCTTGCCCAAAGCAGATCGTAAATTATTTTTGATTATAGGTAGTTTACTGAATCCTTTCACCAGAAGCCACAGTGATGGGAAGAGAAAACAAAATTCTTAAAGTTATGCAAAGTTCTGGGGGAATAGATTGCAATTTTAATCTATAGATATCATTTAAAGGGAGTGGAAGACCTTTATTTTCTAATTTGGGTTAATGTGAAAAAGTAGCTTCGCGAACGGTCTTGTACATCTGAATTTCATTGATGAAATTGTGGCTTAAATCATCTGGATAGCTTTCAATTAATTTTTTAGGTGCGTTGTTGTCATTAGAATTAGAATTTATTTTTAATATGGCTTCGAATGCATTGCATATGTTTTTTCATTTGCTCATACCTTGATTATAACTGAGAAACTATTTTATTGATTACTATATAAAAAACTGAACTTTTGAATTTTGTTTCTTCGGTTTCTAATACTTTAGGCATTTCTCTTTCCACTTCAAAAGCTTCCTTTTCCGTCCTCTTTTTTTGGAAAATTCTGCATCTATACCCATAATAGAAGCTGTCTCTTTAGCTCTATTTATACAGACCATTGTTTACTTAAATCTTTATCTATTGTTTCAGTTAACGCTTTAATGTTATTCATTTCGATATCAAGGGAGATATATTATGATTGAAGGGTTAAATTTCTTGTACTAATTTGCTCTAGTATGTCCTTCCAAATATTTAGCTGAATTAAAGTTTCAAATTTTGAAAATAATTGAGGAATCCATTTACTCTTTCGCCGTTTCCTCTTACGATAAACTACTGATTTTTTACACATTGAAGGGCCTTTAAAACGTCAGGTAGTTTTTCAGTTATAGGTTTCACTGCCTCAATTGTTGCACTGCATCTTGTCTCACAAAGACCGTGTAGAGACCTCCCATCAGTGTGTTTTAGAAGCAGTTCCCATGGCCGTTGGCTCGCACTAAAATAAATTGTAAAGCTGGTTTATAAAGTTGAAGAACGTGCTTACTACTTCATTACTCCTTGTGGCCAGGCCCGCCGCTAGCTGTTTGTTTGAACGCCTGTGTGCAATATCGATTATGCCGCCCCCTGTGTGATTGTGACATCATGTCGATTGGATCTCTTCGCAATTCGAATTTGGCCGCATTTGGCAATGACGAGGCCATCACGGCGTTGCTCGTAGTGTTGGTTTACCAAATGGGATTTCGTATCAATCAAAGGGGGTTAGCGAGCAGTGGTCTCACCTGACCCCACGAAAAGAACTGTTACGGGCAACGCAATGCTGGCCAAGCAGTGGCTAGTTACCATATAAATATTGATCTACAGAAATTGAACTCGTCTTGAATTTATGCTATCAGCGATAAGTAGGCTTTCCAAGTTTACGAGTAATAATCGACCCACTTAATCACTTAATTGAGTTTATAAAAAGTTTATAGAAATTCCGTATAAAGGAACTGTAAAATTAAATTTGTATTTCTAAAAAATACATAGAGTTTTGGCTCAGATGTTTTGTAAGAATTTTGTATAGCCAGTACTGACTACGTGGTCAAACACGAACTTGGCCGGTTTTTTATTTCAAATTTCGTAAATATTTAATTGTATATGTGCTACAAACAGATGATTACTAGGCGCAGCAATTATTATGATAAGCCGATAAATAAACGTAGGTACCAAATTTTTGCACTTATATTTTCACTGACATATGATACATTGAATTATAATCACACTAACCAAGTTAAATTATCCTTAATTATACCTAGACCAACGTCAGACGAAGTATAAACAAAATAATTGCAACTTGATGTGCGATAGTACTGTTCGAATGCGTGTACAAACTGAGAACGAAGCTCTGTGGGGATTCCTAGCCTTTTCCAGACGGGGAGGTTTCAACCAGATTTCGCTTGAAGACGGGAGAAATGGAAGAATAGATTTCCCCCTTTGTTGCGCGCATCCGGTCCTTATCTTTACTATGGTCAGGTCCCCTGCGGTAATTGGAACCGCGGACGGTCCGTTCGTGTGTCCTGGAGAGTGGAAAGGGACACCTCTTCCAAATTCCCAGTTCTGAGAAATTTCCGTTTTCATACTGCCAATGTAATCTTTCTCAAGAGCGCTGCAACACGTGACAGGTTTTGTAAACCCCTCTCCAAGGACGATGGTTTTATTGTCCTACGGAGGGGCACATCCTGTCAATTTGAATTTGGAGAATGGATACTTTGAATTTTGGAAAGTGATTGCGAAACATAATGGATCAAGAAACTGCTTTACAGCTGAGGCTACTTAATAGTTTTAAAAATTAGTCCACAAATTATTCAGAAATAATTTGCTGCTGACCCAATGACTTTGAATATTACGTGATCGATCGCTAGATTTGCCCCCACCTGGACGTGCGGTCTACGCCCGCTTACGGCGGGCTTGATCTGGACACGGACCATCTGAGTCACCAATCGCTTGACATGGGTGAAAACAAAAGTAGAGAGTGCATCGGGGTTGGTGCACGTTAAATCTGTAGGTGTCAATTGAATGGGAAAGATACCGACCCATTTTGATGAAGCCAGTGGCCTCGAATTCAATTTCCGACCCAACCAATTAATCCTACAGATGGTGTTCAGATTCTGCGATTGAAAAGGTTAACATAATGTTCTTCGCACCAAGATTGACTACGTTTCATCAGCATCCCTTTTAGAAAACTAGAGTTTCACTGCATCAGTAACCCTTTGCAGTCATTCCCATGTGTTCTTTTTAAGCAATATTTGCTCAATGAGTGTATCATAATTTGTTCAAAGCGTTGATAGACAGGAATGAAAAAGATACCGGCCTCGAATTCGATCCACTAAATAATCCCATGAAGGGGTCTGCGATTGAAAATGAAATTTCAATTGGCTCATTCGATCGACACCCTGAAGTTTTTAACTAAACGTTTTTCTCACGCATCAAGCAAACTCAGGCACCGCATGCCCAGGTAGCACAACAACATTGGCCAACATTCTACCAATATTGGCCAATGTTTTGAATGTCTGTGAATGTCGGAATTACGATATCTGTCGACATTGGCAGATATCGTTTAGTTTTATAAAACGAGGAAGACTGTAAATAACGCTTTTAATAACATTATAATCATGTAGTAATAGTGTAAATAATGACACCATGTTGTCTTACCCATATTTTTTATAATTTAAACATTACGCAATTTTTCCCGATATTGTACCGATATTTGACGACATTGTGAAAACAATATCCAAAAAATGATGTTAAGATGATGTTGGCCGATATTTAATTTTGAGCTGAAGCTATGCTTGGTCACGTGTTCGTTGTTTGGGTTGCCGACCGCCATCATATTTTCAAAAATTGCTAAATTTAAGCTAAATTTTTAAAAGTTGCAGGTGGTTGCATTTATGCAAAAAGTTGTATTTATGCAGAAAGTTGCATTTATGCAGAAAGTTGCATTTATGTTGCGATTATAACTCACTTACAATACACCCCATGTAGGAGGAATTTTGATTTTAGTACTTCACATGCAAAAAAAAGTTGCATTTGTTGCAAAAAGTTACCCTAATAGTTAGTTAAAAATTGAATGAAAAATGGGAGGGAGAGACTCTTAAATGGGGATGTGTATCTTCAAGTGATTAATTTACTTTGAAATGCACTTGCAAAATTAGATATGATAGAACAGAATAGACGCACAAAGAAAGTAACCTTCACACTTAATATAACATCCTTTTCAGCAATCCGAAAAAGTCAGTCTCGAAATATCTGCTTAAGTTTGTTAAATAATCAACAAACTCTTCCTTTTTAGAAATATTTTCAATGGTATCGTTAATTCCTAAAACATCAAGTTCCTACAGTTCTCTTAACAGATTATTACTTACATGCAAAGAGAGCACTGTTAAAACATTATCTTTAAATAATTCTATTCCTCTCTCATATGCATCATTCTTTATTCCGATTACCATCCAACCAAGTTTTTTATCCTATTATACTCAAACCAGAGTTTAACGATAACATCAGCGCCAATCAACAACTCGATTTCATTGTTTTCACGAAGGGTATAGGTAATTTTAATGTTCCCATTCCTTAAATCCTCGAGTACATGAGGGCAGTGGTGGATCAAGTCAAGTGGGGGAGGTAAAATTTTTCAGGGCTCTTAAACTCAAATTAGAAAAAAAAGTTTCAAGCAAAAACTCATCAAGTTATTCACAAAAAGAAAAGTAGTCAACATTTACATGCCATAACAAATTAAAAAAATAAATTTTTTGCATAAATTTCCGATTTGCTTTATTTTTTGCAAATTCGTCAATTATTTTAGTAATGTCAATTGGGTTAAAAATTTTTTGCTCTTTTTTATAGAATTGCCAGATTAATTAATCTTTCTTCTGCCATAGTACTCCTTAAAAATTTTTTTACACGCTTTGAAACTGAAAACGGTCTTTCTCCTGACGATATAGATAAGGGAATTGTTAAAAAAAAATTCAATAACTTCAACATTCGGAAATGTGCAAGATATTTCTTTGGTGGCTCGATAGATGTGTGGTGTGGCTTTTATGGTGTGTTTTCGTTTTCTTAGAGAAATATTAAAAAATGGTCAAATTCATCTTCAAAAGTAGAAACATTAATGTCATTTTTGTAAATATCCTTAAACTTTTTTATGGTGTTCTACTTTTAATTCTGCCTTGGTGTTATTATATGACATAAAATGCATTGACTATGAAATTTCTCTTATTGTAAATTCATGTCTGACTTCTTTGTTTTTATCAAGAAACATTTTTATCTTTTGTTGTCTGCGAGTTTGTCCATCTTCTACATTGAATGATAGATCTGATAAAACAGTTGCCTCTTTATCTTATTATATTTATATAACTTGCCTCTTTTCAAATTCGTCTCTGAAATTATTGATAAAATTTTCTAATGCCTTTAATAGGATAGATCCATTTAATAGTTTGCATTCCACTGATTTCAGTGATTTACGAGTAGCATTTACTCTTTGTAAAATAGTATTCCTAATAATTCTCATTAGAGGAGTTTCATATTTGTCTATTTCTTAAGAAGTTGCCTGCACAATGGTAACTCTTTTCTTCTTCTGAATTACAAATTTCAGTAAAAGCCTCTTTAACATGGGTGAAACCAAGTTTTATAGCTAATACAGCATCTGCTCTTGTTTGACCATCTTGTATTAGAAACTCTTTTCACTGCACTTAAAGATGCACATAGTAAAGAAGCTGTCACAACTTCCCTCGAACCCTATTCGACAAATACACTGACAATATTCATAATTGCTTTTCAAAAAAGGAATAGTTATAAAATACCCTTATATATAAAGTGATGTTTGTTTTATACATCTCAATAATTTTTAAAATTTGGCACCACTACATCCCAATTTATGCTACCATCTCTACTAGGGAATCCAATTATTTTCAGATAAAAAAGGTCGTTCTTCAGGTGTTCCTGAGTAGGTGCAAATTTTTAACCTTTTTGAATAAAATAACATGCATTCTGTTCCAGAATATTTAATTTTAATACTATTAATATTCAATTAAAAAAAACAGGATTAGAAGTTTGATTTCAATCAGTGTTCTTTTAAATTTAAGTCATGATTTAAATTGGCATACCCTGTTTTCAATATAATTTTGGGGTGAACTAAGTACACGCATAGTTCTTAACTTATTTGAATAAAATAACATGCATTTTGTTCAGTTATTTCATTTTCAATATCATTAAACATTACAATAAGAAAAAAATAAATTTAAAATTTTGATTTTAATCAATTTGATTTATCAAATCATCATTTTTTCATATCAAATACAAAAAATTTATTTATGAACAAGGTAGATAGGTAGTTGATTAAACGTCACACTAGAACAACTCAATAGGCTACAGATGAATGAACTTAGTTCACAAAATCAGAAATATGATCCTTGGTGACTGTGCGACATTGGTCCGCTTCAATTTTTCCCATCATGCCCTTCGTTCCTCTCCATCTGCTTTACCCGCGACTCATTTGTTTAGTTTCGTTTTATCACGGCTAAACGCGAGAGCAGAGGACGTAAATCTGGAATTCTTGAGCTGAGCGTGTGAAAAAATTAGTTCCAAATTATTATTTACAATCGACATCTTTGGACATCTGTTTGTCATACGATCGCATTGAGTTATTAAACTTCTTGCTGTTCATTATTTTTCTTGTATAATACTTATTAATTTGTAGTTTAAAAAAAAAATTAGTACATTTTTATGTTTTTCCAACTTTGTATTCCTTTGATATCTTAATCATGAGACTTCTCATAATTGGTGATTCTATGGTTAAGTATTTGAAAGAATACTTAACTAACGAATTGTCTGTTCATGAAGTGGATCTCCTTTCCTTTCCAGGTGCCAAGATAGAAAGTGTGACTGGTAAACTTGGTGGATTAGGTCACTACGACTGGATGTTGTTCCATATTGGAACTAACAACCTAAACTGTGATGTTTCTGATATTCTTAATAAATACACCTTTCTTTTTCAGGAAGTTTTGCGTTTACATCCTGGTGTAAAGGTGGTCATTTCAGGGATCGTGCCTCGTGGTCAGGATTTCTTTTTGGATTATAAATCACGTTGTTCTTTGTCTTCTCATCTGATGTCATTGAATTCTAAAACCAAAGTCATCAATGCAGAACTGGAAAAGGCTTGCCTGAGCCGAGAGGCATTTTATTACTGTCAGTCTCTCAGTTCATGGGTAGGTCTTTGGGGTAGAGATGGATTGCATCTCAATAGGAAAGGAAATAACTGCATGGCAATAATGTTTGTCAGAACATTAAAAGGGCTGGTTGCCATGAATGCTGCAATCTGTAAGAAGGTAAGTTGTTTTTCAGTTGCTAACTTGCTTGTTCAGTGTAACTCTTCACCTACTCTCTCTCTCTCTCTCTTAAACATCTGTTGTTTTCTGCTGTTTCTGATAACCCTTTCTGTGAAACCTGTCCGTTCTATCAATTATCCTGGTTACTCTCCATCTGCAGTTTTTAAACCGTTGTATTCTGCTGTTGTTTCTAATAAAATTTCTACGAAACCTGTTCATTCTATCAATATATATATTCTGCTTTAACAAATTTAATTATCAATGGCATTGCAATAGGTGATATATTACAAATTTAAAACACATTTTACTAGTTTGTGTAAATGATTATTGTTGTTTAGTTTTTTATAAATAAAGAAGGGAAAATTATAAATTTTTACTATTGATTGTTTAACGATATTACCCTGTATACTTAAATTTTGAACAATATGAAAGTTCATTTGAGTAAACTTCATTTAAGTGATGTTTTGACTACTAACTCCTTTGCATGTATTACAACCTTCGAGTTGTAGGCGGTGCAGGTTCGATTTCTGTCGGGTGCATTCATTCCTCCCTGGGTATATTTCTCTCTTCTGTGTAAGCAAAACTTTCATTGTGTGTATTACTTCATATTGTATGTCTTGTGCAGTGGCAGCCCTAGGGCAGTGCAATATGATCGATTAACCGACTTCATAGAAAGTGCTCTGAAATTTATGGTTAAAATGTGTTCTAGGGCTGTCACAGATCTTGTGTCAGGCACAGCTTGTCCAAATATGGCCCTTGAGCCATAAAACTTCTAAAACCAACCAACCGACAATGCATGATAAAAGTTTGTAGTACTGTTTGTGGTCTATCATAATCTGATTCGTTTATTTGTAAATGCAGTTCTGAAATATATTGTATTTGCTGTAGGAATCTATTGTTATTCAGCTCACTTTGACCAATGATTCCAAAAAGTTAATACCTGTCGTAAACGATGCTAAAGAGGCAGTTCCTGTTCAAAATGATGCTAAAGAGGTAATACCTGTTCGAAATTATGCTAAAGAGGCAACACCTATTCTATATTTAAATAAGGGTATAATTCACATTCTTATTGTTACAGTTTGCAATGACCTTCTTATTTTCCTTAGGAATGCAACAATTCACTTCTGTATTCAACGGTCCTTATGAAAGGAATTGAGCATGGATTTTCTTCACCTGTGCAACACTCGCATAAGGCTTCTAGACATCTAAGACCACCCTTCAAATATTTGCCACCTCTAAAAACAGTTCCAACCAGAAATATTTCAAAACTGGTATGTTTTACATTTCTTGTTTTTGATCTATAATGCTATTAGGCTGATAGTTTATATGCATTTTTAATCATACAGGGCTCCCATAGTGCTAAAGAAAGCCTGAAAGCTCCAATTTCTATGGAATTATTTTTTTACAAAACATTTACAAATTTGTTGGACCTTTTTCACAACCAAGTTAATGAATCCAATATAACATTTAAAGCAAGGTGTAAAACATCTTGATTAAAAAAAAAATTAATCGGATTTTTTTATTTAAATTGAATTTTTTAAATTTAAATCAAATTTTTTAAATTTAAATTTCAGTACAGTTTTTACAATAATTATATATGTGTGAGATATAACTATGGCGTGAGAAATAGAATAGAGGACAGAGAAATAATCAGACTATAGTAAATTCTATTAATAAAACTGCCGAGAAAGCAATAATAAATGAATTTTCACTTATTTTTAATTCATATTGGATCTTTTTTCCTGCTGACATTTTAATGGCTGTGTGAGTGTGTGGAAATGTATATTTATACTCTTTAATCTCTGTTCCACACCTCAAAAATAAGCTAACTGACAAATGAAAAAAAAATTTACTTCCTACTTGTGTGTTTTTTTAGCTAATAAAATCAGTCACCCCTTTAGTTTATAATTTTGAATCAAACTGTTGCATACTTCCTTGAAGTGTGAATATTATGAGTGCTGTTAATCAGGAATGTTTATACATTACTCTTCCTGGCACTTAGATTTATGATGTCATGTGTGTTTACATTACTGTTTCCAGTATATAGTATATTCTAATAAGTTACAACTGACTGTTACAATCTTTTATAATATGCAGTAATTGACCCAGTTCCCTCTGAGCTGGGTGTAACCATTAGTGTTGAAATCACCATGTGTACAGAAAAATTAAAGCATTTGACCACTTCTGTGATTATTCTGTGGTGCATTTACTTAGTTATAAAAGTGTGTGATTAGTTGTGAATTAAATCGGTGATTTAAAAAAAATCATTTGATTAAAATCATGATTTTAATCGTTGATTTAAATCAAGTGATTAAAACTTGATCAAGATTTAAATCAAGTGATTTAAATCTTGACACCCTGATTTAAAGGTTATCTAAAATTGATTAGTTTATTAACTGGGACCATGAGACCCAAACATAACACTTGTGAAAGTTTCCTATGTAGAGAAAATGTGTAGCCATATTAAATTTCCTATAAAGGGCCTGGGTTTGCTTGAAAAGCAAGAATTTGCCTCAACAATCAGCTTGCCTTGTTGTCATTGTCTGCTTTGCCTTTTTGTTTAAATTATATTCTATTTATATTAATTTATTTTATATACCTTAATTACTCTTAGAAATATGCTGTCTCTGCTCAATCATCATCAGTTTGGTTGCCAGCAGAGCGTAAAAAATCTGCCCATGCTATGTCAGCACCAACTTCTGCACAACCTCAGCACGCTTCATTTTGGCTGCATGCTTATCGTTTACGACTCAGTAAAAGGCCTAAACAGTTGCCTCCTCGGAAACCCGCTGCTATGCCTTTTCGTCAACTGAAGTCTGCTGCTGTGCCTAAGAAACATCAACCTGTGCCTGCTGCTCTGCCAATGAAACATCAGCTGGTGCCTGCTGTCGAGCCCCTTCAACATCTGGCTCCACTAATGCCTGCCTCACTAAACACAGCTTTGGTTTTGTTCTCAGCACTGTTTATTTATTTTATTTTCAGTTATCAATATCCATTTCTATTGATAATCTTACCTTTCTTGCATTATCTCGCCCTTTATAACAGGTTTACTACTCATGGTAAATTTCAAAGTAATGTTTCAACTGATTCAACTTTCTCTTTCAGTGATTTCTCAGGTTCGCCTATTTTTCTTCCTGTTTCCAAGTTGCTTTCTGTTCAATTGAATTTGGTGAGTGGTGAGTATAAGGTGAGTATTTCTAATAAGATTGATACAGTGAGAAATTGGTTAGTCAACACTTTTATACTAAAAAAAACTAGTGAAGAATATCAATCTGAAAATTCATTTGTTTATTGTAGGACTGGAGGGGGTAGAAAACCTCTTGCTTCGTCAATCCAGTGTTTACAATGTAATGTTGTTTTTACCTATGATTATACATATAAAAGACACTTAGGGAGATGTACTGGAAGAATATCATATCCTAGGCAATGCACTGATTGTTTAGTAATGTATGCAAGTGCGTGCTTATTTTCGAAGCATAAAAACATATGTAATCCATCCAAAGTACAAAAACAAACTGAAATAAAATTAACCAAGAATCTTAACTCTAGAAACAATAGTACATTGCAGTCAAATTTGTGTTTTCAGTTAAATAGTAACACAGATAATTCTTTCCTAAATGAATCAGTTTTGTTTCCCACCCTTGAAGCCAGAGTTTTGGATACAGAGATTAATTCAAATAGTAACATGTGCCAGTCCATTTCAAATATTAGTCAAACTTCGAGTAAATGTTCTATTTATCCTAGGAAATGTGAAAAATGTGGCAGATTTTTTTCATCTAAGCAGAAATTTTACTACCATAATAAGCTTTGTAAATTTTCTGGAGAAAATAAAGAGATCCATCACTGTTTCTTTGAAGGATGTGTTGAAACATTTAACTATATTGGAAACGTAAATAAACATATTAGTAAAGTGCATAAGTTAGAAAACATTCAAATTTTATCATTTGACAGCATGAGTAATTTTCAAATTTGGTTAGAATCTGAATCTAGAGCAACATTTAGTTCTTTCAGGAAAAGCACAGGGAACAAAGTAAGAAAGTCTGGAACTTTTTATTATTATACATGTCAGTTCAGCATGCTATCTACACATAGAAGTCCCACGAAGACCAGTGTTTGTTCAATTAAAAAGGGTACTATTCCGGTTCACATAAATTGCCCTGCAAGAATTAGTGTTTGTGAGCGAGAAAATTTAATTTCAGTTATGTACTGTCCAAGTCATAATCATGAATTAAATTTTGAAAACTGCAAATTTCATCCCTTAAAACAAAGTTCGCGTAATCTCATAAAAGCTCAATTGCTTTTATCAATCCCAGTTCAAAATATTCAGGATACTTTAAGAAATGGCTTGGGTAGTCGCGAAAATAGAAATTTTTTTCCAGTTAAAGAAGCTTATGTTTCTCGTAGAGTTATTCGAGACTATGCTCGACCCATGCGTAATGCATTATATCCCAAAAATGATGCTATATCTATTCTTTCAATTGTTGAGAACTTGAGGAGAGAAAGCTATAACCCTGTGTTGATCTTTAAGCCCCAAAATTCGAAAACTATGTATGGCCCTAATGATCTTGATAATTTAGCTAACAGTCATGACATATTTGCATTAGGCTTCCAAACGAAAGAACAAAAAAATATGATGATTAAGTTTTGCCATAAAATCTTGTGTATAGATGCAACACATGGAACTAATCAGTATGATTTCCATCTTCTCAATTTAATTTTGCCTGATGAATTTGGAAATGGATACCCAGTAGCTCATTTTATAACCAATAGCTTAAATTTAGAAATTGTTAGTTGTTTGTTTAAAAGCCTAAAGTTACGATTGCCCCAATTAAATGTACATACTATTATGACTGATGATGATAACGTTCTGTTTCCAGCGTTTAGTAAAATATTTGGTCCTGATATAAAACACTTACTTTGCAAATGGCATATCTTGCAATCATGGAACAGACAACTAAATGCTAAAATTCCTGATAAAGAAATTCGAAACCACGTTCGCACAAAATTGTATCAGATGTTAATTGAAAAGGACAAAAATCGTTTTGAAAGTTATCTGGAAGATTTTTTAATGTTTCGTAATAAAGCTTTTAATTTCGTCAAATATTTCGAAGTTGAGTATTGTTCTAGAATTCCACTGTGGGCAGCATCTTACCGTAATTTCCCCCATGGTTCAACAGATACAAATAATTACTGTGAATCTTTTCACAATCAGTTAAAAACTACTTATTTTGCTAGGAAATTCAACAGGCGTTTAGATGAATTAGTTAGAAAATTATTTGAAATTGAAAGAAATTTTCATTTAAATCATGAGTACAAGAAGCTAACTTTAATTCCTCCAAAATCTAATTTTACTTTAGCTGTTAAATCTAGGCATGATAAGGGTAGCAAAATATCAGATGCAGATGTCATTCTTTTAAATAATAATTCTTGGTCTGTTCTTTCTCAAAGTGTAAAAAATCAACAGTATGTTGTAAAACGTGTTGAAAAACGTTGCAATTTGCCCGATTTTTGCTATTTTAAATGCTTAGAGATGTGTTGTATGCCTTTATGCAGTCATCTATATAGCTGTAATTGTTTAGATGATAATCATTTATGTAAGCATATTCATAAAGTGCATTCAATTATAGGAAGTGAAGAAAATTTTATTGCTAATAGTCTAAATCAAATTCCGACTAAAGAAGCTTCTGAATGTGATTACTCAAAATCAAAAGAAATACAATTTGAGAAAGTATCTAATCCACGCTCATTCGAACAAAAAGTTTTAGCTTGTGAGGAATTGTGTTCAAAATTAATGGAAAAAATAAAAATTAAATCTGTTCAGGAAATTATGCTAAACAATGTTTTT
Source organism: Metellina segmentata (assembly GCA_947359465.1). NCBI lineage: Eukaryota > Metazoa > Arthropoda > Arachnida > Araneae > Tetragnathidae > Metellina > Metellina segmentata. The sequence continues at coordinate 42,340,395 of OX375875.1, forward strand.
ACAACTTTAAATACGTTAGTTGCTGCATGTGAGGGAGTTTTAAATTCTGAGGAAACATCCTTGACAGTTATGCCAAAAGCTCCAGTATCGCCTAATCAGAAGCTTTGCAAACAAATTAGTTTGTATAGAACAAGTAAAAAACGCAAGAACAAGAAAACAAATTCAAGTATTGCAGAAAAAGTTATTAGTAATGAAGATTATGATGATAAACCTTTTTTACATGAGCCTGTATCAAAAAAATTTAAATTGACGGATGATAAATCTTTCAGTTTAAATTTAATTAGTCACAGTAAAGTATCAGCATATAATGTAGGTCCATTTATTATAAATAGTTTGGCCTTAAAATCTCTGGATCCATACAACAGTACAGAAGAAAATGACGCAACCCAGTCCACTGACTTTGTTGCAGGCTGGTTGTATGATGTTATAATAGATGCATTTATCTACAAACTATGTGAAGGCAATCTCAATTTTTCATTCATTGATTCTTCAGTGGCACAGTTAATTGTGTCTGAAGTAAATTTTGAGCCAATTTTGTGTGATAAATTATATACAACAGTGCAGTTCTTATTTATTCCAGTTTGTGTTGATAACAGTCATTGGGTATTAATATTTATTAGTAAAAGGGAAAAATTAATTTATTTTTTGGATTCGAAAGGTTACTGTAGTAATAAAACTGTTCTGATTCATCAAATAACTTGCAAGAATATTTTAAATAAATTCGATGCCACAAATGCTTGGAAGATTGTGGATCCAATTCGTGTAATACAGGAAGATGGGGTCAATTGTGGTGTATTTTTGTGTTATTATGTTCATCAATTACTTAGCTACTCGAATATCAACAAACCTTTTGACACTTCGGAATTCAGAAAATATATTTCTGATATTTTAAGTGGAACAGTTACATTCAAGAAGCTGAAGAAACTAAAATATAATCAATTTTCAGAGTCTTGTGTCTGTAATTTTTTTAAATATAATCATATTGATAAAACCAATGTTTCAAATATGGTAGTTAAAGTGAATGGTACAGAACTTACAAATTTTATGCTAAAGTCATTAGATCTAGATGTAACATTACAAGAAGAAAGCATTTTATTTCAAGCCTCTCGGTGCTTTAAAAGGGGATGGCTATACGACACAATTGTAGATTCTTTTATTTTTAAACTTACAGAAAATTCAAACCGTTTTATGTTTATTGAGTCCGTATCTTCAGCTGCACTTTCACAAAACAAAGAAACATTTAAATTCTTTCAAATTGGTACTGTAGTCAAAGGAAACATTTTTTTCCCTATTAATCTCGATAGTCACTGGGTGATGTTATTTGTTGATACTGAAAAACATGTATTTGAGTTTTACGATCCTTTTAACAAAGCTCCCAGTAAAAATTGTTCAGACTTAATTAGTAAATGGAGGGAAATATTCAATTCATTCTTTAATTCATCTATAACATGGACATTTTCTATCCCCCCTCACATAAATCAAAATGATGATATAAACTGTGGAGTTTTTATTTGTTACTATGCATATAAAAAATTGAACAATGTATCCTTGTTAGATGAATTTGATGTAAAAACTTTCAGAAAGTTTATGTATAATTGCATCATGGGGTAATACAAAGTATCTCAATTATAAAAATTTTAAGATATGTACAATAGTTGATAAGTGATTAGAAGAGTTGGTTGTCTATAAAAATTTCCATATGCATGTACCACTGTATAAATATTCAGTGTTGAGAACATGAACACCTTTTGTAGAAACATATTTGTAAAAACTTACTACTATTACTTATTTTTGGTGTGTGGTGTTTTACAGAGTTACTTCATATCTATTATCAAAAAAAAAAATATTTTGAAAGTTTTTTGCATTTGTTTTTGTGCTCTACTCTCCACCCTGGCGTGGCTACCTAATATATATATATATATATATATATATATATATATATATATATATATATATATGTGGGTTCGTAAAAGGTAAAAGATAAATAACTCTTAAAGTTTAAATTTAAGTTTAATTAGATAATTGATGTATTTACAGTATATTTACAAACATCTTTAACAATTAAGAATATCCGACAACTAAGAGGCCATCTGCCTAAAAAGTCATGGGCCGTCTGCCCAACTGCTAGCTTCGGTGTCTGGGGGAACATCTGTCTCATTGCTGCGGTCGCTTCTGAGCGGACGCTTCCTCTAGGTGGCGTTACTGCTGCGGACGTATCAGGCTTTGGCGCGCTCGTCGCACAATCCCACAATCGGCTATCCTGACTGTAATTTCGTCCTCGAAATTCGCCGTCTTCAACATCAGTAAACAGGCCATAACATTATCACATATCTGAAAATACAAACAAAAAAGAAGAAAGAAAGAGGGAAAAAAGGTTCATATATACATTTTTTTTTTACTGTTGACCAGTGGGCCAGGGTTTCATGTAATCAGCTGCTGAAGTAGTTAGGCGTGGACCTTCATGATCGCCCACTTTTTCAATGGCATATCTGTCATTAGGAGACACTTTTACAACTCTATAGGGTCCCAAAAATTTAGGTTTCAGCTTAAGCCCAACTCCAAACTGCGTACGCTGAATGGCCACTAGATCTCCTACTTTGTACACTCTAGATTTTTTTCTCCCTTTGTTATACTGACGTTTATTTTCCTGTTGCAATTTGAAAATATTGTCTTTTGCTTGTTCGCGTAATTCTACTCTCTCCTTCATCATGAACTTTTCATACTCTTCTTCCAGTACATCTTTTATCTTCAGATCTTCTTTATTTTTCATTGTGATGCCAATCATCAGTTCGAATGGCGTATGCTTCGTACTTCTGGATGGTGTACTGTTTATGATACTTTGTAGACTTGGAACATATTTGAACCATTTGCTAGGCTCCTCTATTGAAAGTTTGGCAAGAACAGGAATCAACAGACCAATCATCCTTTCTGCCTGCCCATTGCCTCTAGGAATTCCGGTTGTTATTTTACAATGTTCAATTCCCTGATCAGTACAATAATCAGTGAATTCCTTCGATGTAAACGCTGATCCCCTATCTGAAATTATTCGTGATGGGTTTCCAAAAGTAGCTTGTTGTAATTTCAGCTTTTCGATAGCATCGCTAGCCGAGGTAGATTTCACTGGGTACAACCAGACAAACTTCGTAAAGGCATCGACTACCGAGAAAATATGTTGGTATCTTTTATTCGTTGTTGGAAGGGGTCCCAAAAAGTCGATATTGTAAGTCCCAAGTGGAACGTTGTCTTTCGGCACTGGATTAAGAAACCCTTCGCCTTTTCCACGTTTTCTATTGCAGAGGATGCACTGTACGCAATTAGAAATAACGATTTCAACATGTTTTCTAGCTGTAACTTCTTCAACTGAAATTCGCGTTCTGCTTTCTTTTCGCGTTCAGCTTTATCGTCTCTTTCCTTTGTTTCTCGTTCAGAAACAATCCTTTTTAAAAGCGTTTTTGTAAATTCCTCATTGTATTCATCGGCTTTCGTTATTAACTTAATAAGCTGCGGAATTTTGGTTCCTTCCGTTGCTATTAGATCTAATTCCTCTATCAGCGCTAGCAGATCGATCTTGCGTGCTCCGGCTAAATACGTAGCCATGTTAGTGTCAAAATGAAAAATCTGTACTCACAGTTCAGATGAAGTATTCCTCAAGATCCAATATGCTGAGTCACGGTAATTCACTCAAATGAAGTTCACACCTCGGATCCGATGAGCATCAGACGAATATTGGAATTGTCCGCGTATCGAACAGTTTATGTAAAGTTCGCTTCTTGAAACTTTTAGGTAAAAACGGCAATCTTCGGCCTTTAATTAAATCCAGGCCAAACCCTCAAATATATGTGGGTTCGTAAAAGGTAAAAGATAAATAACTCTTAAAGTTTAAATTTAAGTTTAATTAGATAATTGATGTATTTACAGTATATTTACAAACATCTTTAACAATTAAGAATATCCGACAACTAAGAGGCCATCTGCCTAAAAAGTCATGGGCCGTCTGCCCAACTGCTAGCTTCGGTGTCTGGGGGAACATCTGTCTCATTGCTGCGGTCGCTTCTGAGCGGACGCTTCCTCTAGGTGGCGTTACTGCTGCGGACGTATCAGGCTTTGGCGCGCTCGTCGCACAATCCCACATATATATATATATATTAGGTTCAATTTGTTTTTAAAAGAACCTTACTGTGTCTTCAACATTCCAGGGGCAGTGAACAGATCAAGCAGGAGCTCAGCTTAGCAACCTACCAACCAATGAAAGTCTCAAGAGAAAGAAAAACGACCCCTCCCCTCTTCATTCGATGCTTTACTGATGATGCTTCACTGAGAGCCATAACAAATCTAAGAATATTGAAAATGTTTCTTTAATTAATAAAAAAAAATTGATTTTGTTTATGTGACTTGTGTTTTATTTGTGAATTCTGAGGACTTGAATGCTTATTAATAACGTTTTTGCAATTTTAATGTTTGCTAAAATCAACTTTTATAGATTTTTGAAAATGTTTGTATGTTTTGAAGTAAGGTTAATTTTATGTCTTTAAACTTCAATATCTTGAAATGTGTATTTTTTTCCATGAAAGGAAAATTTTTTCAGTCTTCAAGAAACATAAAAATATTAGTTTACAAGTTTAACATACATTATAACCTATTTTAACGCAAGCATTTCCTATCTGCTGAGAAAAGTTCATTTTAATTGTTAAAAAATATGAAAAAATGTTAAAAAAAAAAGTTGAAAAATAATTCTACAAATTTTAAGTTTTTTGAGAGGACCTGACACCTTAAAAATTATTTTTTTAATGACGACACTTTGGACAAACTTTTTGCAGTTTCGTATACCAGAGAATTGTACATAAAAGTTTAAACTATCAATTTTCTTCAAAATGTGTTAAAACATTTTAAATTAAAAAAAGGGTTGAAAAATTCAAGAAATTTAAAAGTGTATCTTCTTTTTAAATTTTTATGATATATATAAGCTTGAATTTTTTTTAATAGTATTCCTTTAACTATAATCTAATATTACAGGTATGGAATTAAAGATACATTGAATAGATCTTGAGGTAAAAAATAAAACTGAAACACTACGTAAAATATTAAAAAAACCCGTCTCTTTATTATTTAATTAAGCGCACATTTATTAGTAAAAAAAATTATACTAATAATAACTAAAAATGCATACCTGTATTTCTATATATCATGTAAAAAAAATTTGATAGGAAATTAACAAAGCCTTGGTATTTGGAATTTAAATATATATACAAAAAATGAAGTAGGAGAGAAAGCAGTTCAAATTATTGAAATTATAAATTTAAAAAAATGAGCTACTTTCTACATATAAGTGAAGTTTTGAACTTCCGTGGATCATAAGTGCCCTTCCTTTTTTTAAGAGCCATTTCCTTTGTTCTGATTGCTGTTTTCACTAATTTTTGAACGTTTGAAATTTGGCACTTAAATTGTTCCTTCGCTGATAGTTCTTTCAAACATCGATCATCTGTCTACGTATAAAAAAACTTCAAGTCATTCCACGTGAAATGAGCAAAAAGCGGGAAAAACCTGTGGCCGTATGGTAATGGATTTTCATAAAATTCGGTACAGGGGTTTAGTTTATGCATAAATAACGATATCCAAAAAATTTAGGTTCAAAATTAAATATTTTCAAAGTTTGAAGCATTTTAAGGACTTGCAACTTTGATGAGCTGTGTGAGATCGCTTAATGTTGCATGTTTGAAGTTCTGTTTCTCAAAAACTACTTAACGTAGACAAACTTGTTTTACATCTCTATAATCTGTACAAAATTGTCTTTTTTTCACTTTGTCAACAACAATTTTAAACATCATATTTAATCCAAAATTTTGTTTCAAAAAATGGAAAAGTGTTATTTTTGACAGAATTTTAAGCATTTCTTTGGGCTAAATAAATGTTACCACATTTTTAAAATTCATGCCAGTTACAGTGCTAGGTATGATAATATCACTGATAAAGTTTGGAAGTCGCATTTTAATTCGTTCATCTTCAAAATAGCTAACGAAAGTAACAAAATGACAATTACCTACTATAAATATATATGAAAAATCAAATGAAGGACAGCTCTGATAAAATCGACACTTGACAAGAATACAGTTTAATATGTTTATTACTTGAAAAAAAAAATCGGGATTGTAGTCAAGTCCTAAAGCAACAAACCGACCAACCGGTATAGTGGTTAAGGAGTTAGCCTCTAGATCGGAAGGTTTCTGGATCGAATCCGGGTCCGGTGTTTGTAATCGTATGGTGTAGAGGCGCCTGGTGCACCTTAAATCTGTCGTGGCCAAAAGTCCTCACGTTGAGTTAGTGTGGAAGTTTGGAGAGTGGAGTGCCAGCTCAGGTATTGCTTCGTCATCTGACCGTGATTCAAAATTACGAGGTGTTGTCCTCGAATCTTTCCCTTAAGGGATTGATCCCGGACCGTCGTCAATAGCCCGTTGCGTTGCTCTAGTACGATGTTAACTAATAATTACCAACTACCTAAAGCAACAATAATAAAATCAAAATCGCAGCATTTGCTTCCCAGGATGCGCGGGGATGGATATGAGTAGAAGTGGGGGTTCGCTGCCGTTACTTAAAAGCAATACGTTGTCTTTTTCACTTAAAGCATGTACTTAACTTGTAAATACTCATTTTTGATCCCAAAATATAAAAGGTTTTAAACCTTAAAAATTAGTAGTTCCTTTTAATTAAGATGGAAGGACTTCACTGAAAGGGACCGTTGTTATAGTGAAACTTTGTTTTTAAGGCCTCACTTCGCATATATTTACCGGTCATTTATATTAGCTGTTAGTTAGAACGCACTACAATCAGTGTGTATTCTTATGTACCAGCCTTGTTGGGCTTGAGCCTGTCGCTGGTCGTCAATATTTGTATTTGTATATATAGAGAGAGATACGGGAAATATATATAGTATGTTAATTTTTTGTACAAATTTCGATCGTAGTGAAAAAAAATCTTTATTTCTTGAGCAAGGTTCAAGGAAAAGAAGCAGATCATATTGGGGTCAGATGGTGTTGTAAAATGCGTTGTTTTTAGATAGTTAACTAGGTAAGTAGGTTGTTAATTAACATCGCAATGGAGGCAACACGGCAGGTTATTGGCAACGTAGCATAACAATTTTCCCCTAATTTTATCAAAACTTTGGCCAATTTGTTTTTTAATGATAAGTTACGATGCTCTGCAGTGCAAAGTTCCCAAATTACCAAAAACACTTTTTAAATAACACATCTTCTATGTCAATGAAAAAATATTTAACTTCGAAAGTTATCGACAGAATTTCAAATTCTGAAAGTATGCCTTGGTTTTAAATAAATAAAGTTAATATGTGGATGCATATGTGGGAGGCGGAAGGTTGAATGCGTATTAGGTGGGCCGAAAAAAAATTTCAAGTCGTAATATCGCGGAAAAGTTGGGAATTCGGGAGACTAAAAAGGGGTTAAAAATTAAATAAAATCGGTTTATATCTTCCATCGCCCCGAGAGTATTCTCCTTACAATGATCAGTGACGACGGTCACAATATTCACATATTGAGACTAAGGATAATTCTGAGTGCTAAGAGGGATTAACTAAAGCAAAAACATAATTTTTAAAATTCTAAACACATAAATTTCGATGCAATCAATTTCACCGAACTGAAAAATTGGAAACACTGATGTAGCTCATAAATATTTTAACAAGCATTTCAAACGAATTACACTTATTCTTTGCAAAATAGTATTCCTAATAATTGTCATTAGAGGAGTTTCATATTTGTCTATTTCGTAAGAAGTTGCCTCCACTATGGTAACTTTCTTTTCTTCTTCTGAAATACAAATTTCAGTTAAAGCCTGTTTAACATGGGTGAAACCAAGTTTTATTGCTAATACAGCATCTGTTCTTGCTTACCATCTTGTATTAGAAACTCTTTTCACTGCATTTAAAGATGCACACTTGTAAAGACGCTGTCACAAGTTTCCTCGAACCCTAATGAAAATACATTTTATGGGCCCCGTGGTATTCCGGGGCCCTCTCTGCTTAAGAGTCATTGACATGAGGTACAAAACAGCAGATTTTTTTGTTTCTCGAAGGCTTCAAATCAGCAACTGTTAGAACGTTCTGTATCACTCACGGAAATCGCGTAATCCCTTACTTTTTCCAAAAACAACCCCTCTCTCGCTGCGGTGTGGTTTCCCTTTCAACTGTCCCATAACTCTTAGCTCCCCATAAGAAAATAACGGGTTTCCGGAGGACTTAGGCCGAAGGCCTTCTCTCTATCTCCTTCTGAATGTTTAATAGGACTGAGCGGAATTTTAGTTTCACTTGGCAATCTGATATGCCCAAAGTCAAGGGTGCCGCGGAGGGGTCTTCCTCCACAAAGAATAAGAAGAGCGGAATTTTAGTTCGGCGTTAAAGATAGACGGTGGGAAACTGAAGACGCGGTGCGTCCAGTGAAACCAGCTGGGGTGAGGACCCAAGAAGTGACCATAGCTAACCCCATCTTCACAACAGGGAGAAGGGCGACGACGGATGTGCAAAAGAGAAAAAGTCACGAGTTCATGAGATCTATTATTTTGCCCCTAAAAGTTTGAAAACGTTGAAAAATTCCATGAGGTTAACCAGATTATGGTATGATTTTGCTTTGAATGTATTTTTTTTGCATAATTGAAAAAAAATCTAATTAGTGCACTGCTACAATTTTGCTGAACTAAGACATTTCAATAATTTGATAATGGTATTCAACTAGTTACCACCGTCCCAGCCTAAGCCATTCGCTGTATCGCCACGTAATTTTGAACCACGGTCAGATGACGAGGCAGCATCTGAGCTGGCACCCCACTCTCCAAACTTCTACACCAACCCAAACTGAGGTCTTTTTGGCCATTACAGATTTAAGGTGCACCAGCCGCCTCTACACCATACGCTTACAAATATCCATGCCCTGACCGGATTTCGAATCAGGAACCTTCCAATAATTTGATAATATAATAACTTTATTTTAAAAAGGAAGAAGAATAAAAGTGTATTAAAGCTCAGTCAGGGGTTACATGAACAAGAAAAGTTGAAACTCCTGCAAAAGCTTTTTATCAGAAAAAATTATTATTGATTATTGTTTTATCACCTTTCTTTTACTGAACTTGGTTTTAAATTTATAATATCTAACTTTACTGTAAATATCACTACTGAGGGCAGAAAAGGGGCGGCAAGTTTCCAGTAGCCCAGGGGTGGCTAACCTTTTACATACCACACGCCAATTTTTTTCACATACGAATTCATATGCGTCTTACAACTCGAGCACCTTTTGTACTGTCTTAAGTTTTCATGGTCCAGGCATATTCTTAATAACCTTTTTAATAAAGGTATGCTTATACACATAATTAACATATTAAAATGAATTAATTATTGCATGTAAAACAATATCTATTACATCACATAAACATTACTTTCCATTAATGACACTTTTGAGACTGGGTTTCGCTAGTCTGAATGTTTGGTGTTAAAAATTTGGCACTGAGAACAGCAGAGAATTTTTTAAATTGAATCAGTCAATCGTGACCTTTGTTTTGCTTTTCATGAATGTAAATTTCATTAATGAAAATACTAGTTCACATCTGTATGTCGTTCCTAATAATAACAGCACAATAATTATAGAAAAAGTCCACATTAAGATGGACAGAGAGGTTTTCTTGCCTTTTTGTTAATCTCTACTTATTCCTTTAAATACCTTTTTGTCTGCCAGACACGAAAGCATACATTTAAACTTTTTCAATTTGTCGGAACCAAATTGTTCTAGAATCAAAAGGAAATATCTGGAATACAATGTTGTCACAAAGGAAATCAAAACACGTATATGCCTTTGGATCTTCTTAATTACAGGCTTATTAGAAGAGTACTTTTCTTTTGTGAATATTAAGAGGTTCTTTTTTTCTATTTAAGTTTAGCTTTCTATTTAACCTTAGTTTATTTTATTCCAAAATGTTTACTATTTAAACTATGAAGTGAGGGCATCCATGCTAGTTTTTAACACGCTGAAAACAAATTTTAAAGTGTTGATTACCCTCTTGAAAGGCATCAGTTCAAACCTCCGTAACCTTCCAACTGTGAAGAATCAGTGTCACAAAATTAGCCAAAAAAAATGCTTTGAAATTCAACCTCTGCCTGTTTTTAGTGAGTAGAAAGAAATATTTGTTATAGTCAAGTGTTATTCTACTATAGATGCGAACTCCTAGCGTCCTGAGCTCCTTGTATTCCCACAAACGTGAGAGGTAAATATTTCCAATGAGAAATTAGGTAAATTGTTAAAAGAGCATTTACACCAAGCGTGCCATAGGAGTCTGATATCCTTGAAAGTTTTTATGGTAGACCCAGGAACCTCAAATATAAGGGGTAAATATGACGAACAATAGAAATAACCAAATATGCAAAATGATTCGATCTCTCTTAATAGACTACTTTACCAGAAGAGATGTACAGTTCTAGGGAACAGAACACCTTGCGTTCTACCTGTCGCACCCCGGCAAGAAAAGTGATACAAGTCAAAAAATAAAAATCTTGATGTTATGTCATTCAAAAATATGTATGAGGTGCCCCAGCGTGTTATATTACGATTCTATAGAATATAATAGAAGTTACCACCATAAATACTTACCTAAAGCTTTAAAGAAGTCTATATTATTTCAATATAAATTTTATAGTATCCTTTAAGTTGATGTTTCTCAAATTCTGCAATTTTGAGCTGCGTCACTTTTCTTGCCGGGGTGCGATAGGTTTGTTTGAGTCCTGGTCTCTCTCTAATATGAGGTTTAAATATTCGACAAATACTCTGACAATATTCATAATTGCTTTTCAAAAAATGAATAGTTCTGAAATACCCTTGTATATAAAGTGATGTTCGTTTTATATCTCTCAATAATTTTTAAAAGTTGGCACCACTACATCCCAATTTATACTACCATCTCTACTAGGGAATCCAATTATTTTCAGATAAAAAAGGTCATTCTTCAGGTGTTCCTGAGTAGGAGCAAATTTTTAACCTTTTTCAATAAAATAACATGCATTCTGTTCCAGAATATTCCATTTTAGTACTATTAATATTCAATTAAAAAAACAGGATTAGAAGTTTGATTTCAATCAGTATTCTTTTAAATTTAAGTCATGATTTAAATTGGCATACCCTGTTTTCAATATAATTTTGGGGTGAACTAAGTACAAGCATAGTTCTTAACTTATTTGAGTAAAATAACATGCATCTTGTTCAGTTATTTCATTTTCAATATCATTAAACATTACAATAAGAAAAAGAAATTTAAAATTTTGAATTTAATCAATGTGATTTATCAAATACAAAAAATGTATTTATGAACAAGGTAGGTAGGTAGTTGATTAAATGTCACATTAGAACAACTCAATAGGCTTCTAATAAATTAAATAAGTTCACAAAATCAGAAAAAAATCTATCAGATGCAAAAAAAAACCAAAACATATTTAAATACAAATGTTTCTTCAAAAATGTTTTTGATTTCCAGAAACAAAAGCCGGCCTTCCAACACGTAATTCATCCATAATACATCAGTCTTATTTGAAATTAATTATCTTCGACTTTATTTCTCCTTTCCGTTCATTCCGGAAGATGGACACACCGGCTAATATCAGGAACACTCTTTCAAAAGATTCGAAATCTTTAAGATTCGATTTTTACACTCGTTATTCGGTGCACCGAGAATTTGGCGTCTATGGTACTAATGTTTTACTTATTTATCGCTTTTCTCCAATTACAACGCCAAGCCCTTTCTCGCCAAATCGTGCACCCAAAAATTTTGTGAGGACGGGGGAGGGAGTAGGTAACATTGTACTGAAATGCCACCGGTCCATACCGGTTGGTCGGCAGGACAGCGGTGAAGAGAAAAGGATTTGAGAAAGGAGGGTTGCGAGGCCGAATTCAATAAACACCGTAATGTACAATGGGGACTGGAACAAGTTAAATTTGTTGTGGCCTCAAATGTCCTCATGTTGCTTCATCTGACCGTGGTCCAAAATTAAGTGTTGTCCTCAGTTCTTTCCCTTGAGGGATTCATCCCGGATCGCCCGTTGTGTTGTTCCAGTACTTTAATTAAATACTTGCCGTTTATTTTTCCAACCGGATACCACGGCCCGGCACTGGAGAACTACTGTTTCACTATATCTAGGTTCCGCAGTGAACGTACCCTAAGGTTCTGAGATACCGGCAGGTGGATTGTTACATCCTTCTGGCTTGTTTGATTGTAAACACAAGGTAGGTATTTAATTAATGTCATACTGGAGCAACACAACGGGCTATTGGCGATCAGGATTGCCTTAAGTTAGTGTACTTATCGCCTTTTTTTGGCAACGACTGGTGTTTAATCTAATTGGCGAAGACAAATCCACAATCATTTTTCAATTCGGAATTTATTTTGGCGATTTGTTGAAATCATATTCGAAAATCAAGCCAATTAACGTACCGTTCGGAATACGTACAAGAAACACCGTATTACCGCAGAAACCCTACCGCCATTCTCTATTTAGCTGTATAGAAGAAATGCCCTTCTTTACAATGAAACATGTCAAAATTCGCAAATTGTCCCATACATGACAGTATAATTTCAAACCCTTGTGAATATCACGATTTGTAACTCGTCTTACTCTAGTGATAACCATTACAAAGAAATAATAAAAGGCAAGAGTGACCTATCCATATCAGTCAAATTTTCATCTTGATAATTTGTCCTTTGAATTATGACTTTGGTTTTCCTACATCAATTTTTCTTCAGTATTGATCAATGCAGGGCGTTATGGTTCGCATGGACTGTATGGGTAGACCTGGTCTCGTAATCCTTATTTATTTTAATATTAAATGCATATAACAAAGCTATGACAGTCCAATAGCAACATGTTGCCAAAAGATCATTGCATTTCAAAATAAGATACTGTTAAGACCAATTAGTAAGTGTAAATTATTTTCTGAAGACTCTTTACTATACTTTTAAGTCATTACATGTAAAGTCGTTGATAAAAACAGAAGATATTTTAGATACATTTGGTGACAGATGGAAGTTTCTTTCGCTTTAAAGCATTGCATGTTTAATTGCATTTTCATGGGTTGGAAATAACTATTAGTAAATGAACCAACTAGAATGTGATGAAAATCTATACAAAGGGAAAGTGGGTTACTTCAAGAACTAGTAGAAAGAGAACAGATTTTGCAAGTGATGCCAAGAGCTGTTAAAAGATTAGACTGATATGTTTTCTTATGAAGCCAGGGCCAGACTAGGCCAAGCTAATGTACGATTAGAATGAAATTTGGTAGTCAAATGTTATTTCAGTACTCTCATGCTTTCATTCCAGTACCTGTTTTGCTGCTGGAACTTTTTATGGCAGATGTTCAAGTAAAAAATGTATATTACACTTCAAACTGTTGTTAGATTTATCCAAAATTCGAGCCTGTTGAAGGAATTATCTTTGCAATGCACAAGCAACAATCTTAGAAAATGGTTAAAATCTAATCTATTATGAATTTTAGTGAACACCACAATTTAAAAGAATGATTCCATATATTTTAATTGATTGATACTCATAAAATCAGAACACACTTATTAAATACAACATACAAAATTAATCTCAAATTATAATACATTCAAATACACAGCAAAAGCACATAGAAACAGAAAAGAGCACTGAAATCTTTTAACATACAGTAAAATTATACTTTTGTTTTAAATGTTCATTTTAAAAACTCAATTAAAACATTATGTATGAGTATTCAAAACACAAAAATAAAAAGTACTTTCTATTTTCTAAATAAAATGTACGCTTATTGAGTCAGGAAGAGTGCCAAAACTAATAGAGAACTAGATGTAAACATTTGGATTAATCGATTTCAAATGTGATCATATATAGTGTAAGGAACTTTAAAATAATTTTAAAACAGGTTAGTGAACAAAAAAGATGTAAAAATTCTGTCACATAACTATATTTCCAAGGTTAGATAGAAATATAACCTCGATGATAACATTTATCTTGAGAAAAGAATTCATTTCATTTCATTGAATGAATCACAATAGATATAATTTTACACCTCTCAAGCTTTCTTTATATTTTTCTACTTTCCAACTTCTTTGCATGTGCAGCTTTAATGTTAATTGGTTAAGGTTTTAACTTAGACCAGCTAACATGATATAAAATAGAAGTTATATAATTAAAAGAATGTGGGTCTTATAAAAAGCCAAGGAAATGAAACGAGTCATTTAAAAACATAAGAATATTAAATGAAAAGTAACAGTAATGAAAACAAGACAACTGTGTAAAGGTTATTGGAGGTTTTGTTTAAATTTAAAGAGAAAATATACCTACAACAAGTTCTCTAAAATACTGTTATTAGATTCAAGAATAGAAATGCTCCATCTTAATTTAATATTGCATGAGTTCCCAAATGATGTAAAGTAGATATGATATGCAAAGTTTGTATTTCTTTAAAGCTTGTAATTATTTCTACACATTTCGATAGTTTACAGGACAATACAGAACACAGTAAGATTAAAAACACACAATAAATCATTACAGTAGTTTTAAAGCACTTTTAAGAAAAATATTATACAACAAACACATGGGAATAAAATCAGAGAAATGGGTAATTTTGTATCAAGGTAAAGACACATTTCTCAAATTTTGTAGATTACACTTTGAATTATGTGAAAAACTATTTTAAATTTTACTAACCAACCATTTTAAAAGTGTTTTTACATTTTACTAACACTTTTGTCATGTATATTGCAACTTCGGGTGAAAAGAACTAAACACACGCATTAACCTTAATATGAGGTTTCTACATTGGATGCGTTCAAGATTCAACTCAGAATGAACAAAACGGGGTCTTAATTCCAGTTATTATAATTAGATGGTAAAACATATACATATATATATATTCTGTAGACATAGATACAATGCTAAATTAATTTGAATAAATATAAGCAATTCTAGCAACTAAAACGAACTATCACAATAGAAATGATGAAACAAAAAAAAAATAGCTGCATGTTGCAAAACTATTCATGTAATCTAAAAGAAAAATACTACAAAACCAATTTCATCAATAAAATTAGCACAGGATTGATGATAACTAGAAGTAACTTTGTACTATAAGCAGGAACTATTTGTTAACATAATATAGCAAGTCAGATGACATTTATTTTTTAATACATGTAAAAATGTGATGAGCTGCATTTCACAACATATGATCGAACCCGTCAAATTTAGTTCACTGCCCGATATACTCTTCATTTGAAAAACCTTGTCCTCTGGAGAAACTGCATTGTAACATAATACATGAAAGGTAACCTTGCAATAAATAAAGATGAATGAAACTACAAAACAACAGGCAGTTGGACACACATTTTCCTTTTAAATCCAAAGTTAATGAAACTCTAGCAACCAAAATTTTAGTGAAATTCAATCTTTTGAATAAAAGCGGATTCTGGTAACAATATGAATTGATTCTTAACTGTTATATAGCAAACCAAAAAGGGCATTTTATATAACATTCCAAAGGTATCAACAATTCGAAGTATAATTAGCAACCCTTTGATACATAAATTTAAACATAAATGCCTTTGTTCATAACTACAAAGCCATTAATTAAGTTTGCTAGTTAAATGCAGTCCTTAAATTTCTGAACAAAAGTTTTAAACTATTATGTATCAGATAAAAATATAGCACTTGATACTAATGATAGGAAGCATTGAGGCATATTTATATTTGATTAAATGAAAATAAGCAATGAAATTTTCAGAAGTCAGTCTTCAGTTCATGGAAGACAATGTTTATTCTAGTTATATACAAATTACACAAAAAAGGTTTTGCTTGTGCTTTCTGAAATCCTTATTACAAATAAGAATAACAGAAAAATCTTACTTTCAAAATGAGTTTTAATTAGCTGTACAAGATGAAAGAATAGGGAACTACCACACGTGATAATTTGTAATGGATCACAAAACTATTTAAAACTAACATTTCCATCAATACTCAGTGTGCAGCATAGATTCAGAAACAAGCATGTTAAATGAAGGACTTGATCGAAAGCTGTCATAATATATATTTCTTTTTGCATTCTAAAATATCACCAATAAAGTATAACAAATTAATTTCATAAAGACAGTAATACTGGATAACACTTTTACAGATCAAAACAGTCCCAATTTGATTTATTCTACATTACAATACCAGAATCCATTAATCACAAAATGGATATGTTTTCACATCACATGAATTATAAAATGCTAATCGTCTACACACAAAACGTAAAATCATGGTTAATGAAGAAATGATGGGGGAAACGTAACCTTTAAAAACAGAATTAAGTGTGGCAAAGTATAACAATCTAAAGTGGTAACTATTTAATACAGAAAAAATGATTTAAGAAATGAAACAGAAACTTTTAGAACTGAAAAACAATTTTACAATCACAACTTTAATGCTATAACAGAAGATAGCTGCTCTTTTTTTTAATAAACTATAAAATAAGTCATACAAACATACTACGGAAATTAGCTAATCATGAAATCAAAATAGTGGAAGCTATTGGATAGATACTTAATTGCCCTGTAATATTTCAAAAAACAAATATAGTACTTTTCATTTAAAATTCCAACTAAAAATAATAAGCGAGGTAAATACTTATGAAACTTATATATGTATTACATTTTTAACGTAATATATGGTATTATTAATTAACTTGACAAAAAAAGTTAAGATATCTTAACTGATATACATCTGATATCAATAACTTAAAAATATTACAAGTTTTAATAGTCTACTTTTCCAAATAAAAAGCATATTTGACTAGTAAATACAGATTTTGATTATTTCTTAAGAGCATGAGATATTTTTAAGTTACAAACAAAAGAACTAAAATTATGATTTATTTTAATATACAATCTGGTGCATAATTCAAACTTATCTCACTTGAACTTCAACAATTATTTAGGTTAAAAAAAATCATTGAAATGTGCAAGTAATTCTTAAAAATACAGCTTATAAGCAAAGGAATATAATTGTTGATTTAATTTCAAAATATTAGCTTTTGTGCTACATTTTTGATATTATGCAAGCAATCTTTTTAGGAAAGAAACAAGTACCATGCTTACATAAAAATGTTAAGATGCATCAAAACTTAAAGAAACTTGAAAGGAAAATTGATTGCCTCAATACAAATAAAATAATTTATAATGCGTTGTTACTATACACAGGAAAAGACAATCATAAAACTATTTTACTTCTTTCTGTGCTCTAAGAAAACTGGAATGTTTCAAGCTCCTATTTGCAGATTTCCAATACAGATTTCGAGTGTCCCGAAACAATTTTATTTACATAAAACTACAATATTCTTCAGTCTGATTGTGGGGATTCAGTCTAAGTTATAATTTGTCACACGCTTTCAACCAAAAAAGCAAACAAAATTAAAAAGTACTCCTCAACAACAGTTGTGGATATGCAAACACCACTCTTTGCATCACTCACGCTTTTTAAAATATATTTTACACATTAAAATGTGATGTCGATCTCATGCACGCTATCTTGTTCAGGTGAAGTATTCCTTCTTGTTCTATATATCACAAATATTTTGTCGCGACACATGCCACAGAGCGCCAGCTATATGTGTGTAAAAAATACGGCAACTATTGGCAGCAGCTCTGGTCTTCACACTCCTCAGGTCATGTCTAAGGTGAGTGGCAATTAGTATTGTAAAGCTACCAGTTGTTACGAAAGCAGAAACGGCGCTTTCGAAAATGAGGGCTATTTTAAAAATGTACATTAACCCTGAGGCACAGCAGTAGTGTTCTGCAATATCTTTACTTATATTTACATCTCACAGCTTCCTTCGCTGCCATTATCAAATCATAAAGACTTGCTAAAGGTTGAGCCAGCTTTAGGAATGGATGCTGAAAGAAAAAGAAAATTGAATTAAAAGCTAAACTTTAACAAATTGAAATTATAAGTACTTCTAAACTTATAACAAAGGTTTTCAAATCAATTAAAATTTAAGTATATAAATTTTAATGTAAAATAGTTTAACTCATACAAATTTGATTGGTGTATGAATATGAGTAGTAAAAAATCCAGTTTGATTATCAGCTTTGCAAGATCTAAAGCTATACATTAACCCTGCATATGGTCCTTTGGCGTACTGCTGATTTAACAGCATCGGAAACATCAAAATTGCAACACAAAACTTAATACACAGCTGATACTATAGAACCACAAAGTTTTGTTTAAATTTAACAGTGATATGTTTCTAAAATCTTGAAAAACTCTCAGGAAAAGTGAATTTGAAATGAAAAAAATAATTTATTGCTAACCAATGCAAAGTTTTGCAATCAGCAGATTCAGCAATGATTTTTGTAGTCGTAAGAAATGTCTATACCATATAAACATACCAAAATGTTTGTGCCTGAGAAAATATTTAAAGCTTCAATCTTATTTGCTTTTAATAAATATGTTATGTCTAAAAATTAATTTAATTGTGAAGAAAATTACGATGAATGAGGCAACTTACTTTAAGTAACTCGTCTGCAGTGCTGCGATTGTCAACATCCACTTCTAGGCACTTGTCAAGGAAGTCCTGGAAAATTGGAGATATCTTGTCTTTCTCCTTCAACTGTGGTTTTCCATTGGTTGCAATCAGATAGAGAGCCTACAATGAAAATTGAAAACTTAACTACTAGTACTATTTCAATACCTGCCAACATTTGTCACCCACCTAGTAACTGAACTATTATCTTTACACACATAAATTGTCCTTGAAATTATCCTTTATATTAATTCTAGGAAAACAGTAATTTGTCTTTTGAGATCAAAACTAGAAATTGAAATAAAACCTATATTGGGTAGTTAAAAATTTGGAAGACAAACATAGATCACAAAGTTGAAATTTACTATTCATTAAACTGAACAGCTGTACCTTATGACAAGTGATAAATATTTAGAATGAAATTGAAAATATTTTATAAAACCCAACAGCAAAATTTTCAGTTATAAAGAAACTTCCAGACACAATATTTTCAGGGCATTTTGAACTGCAAATGCTAAATTTCAGCATAAATAAAAACTACAGGCAAGTAAAATAAGTCTGAGAAAATCATATGTTGGTTTGTATGACTTTTAGTTCCTTTGATCTGTGTTGTTTATTATTTAGCAAACTTCTTTGAGTAAAAAAAAGTTTAGATCTAAACAATTCACCAAAATTCAATAATACTTTAATTTAGACAACTTCTGTATAAATTAGGGTCTTATCTTATGAATTCAAAACAAAGAATCTTTTCATACAGGAAAATGCAAGAACTTATTGCAGAATTGTAAAGCAAGTCAATTATTTCATTTTTGAATGATAAAAGATTAAAATGAAGATAAAAAACAATATAGCAAACAATTGAACATTGTTATTGAGAGGTTTGGACATTCCTTCCTTCATCTCTACAGTTATAAAAAGCCACGAATTCCCACGTACGAATTCTTCACGACTTTTACACAATTCCAGTGAAGGGAAGCAAAACAAATAAACAAATTTTCGACTGGCATTGTTTAGTTCTTTTTTGTAAAATCGGAATCATTAAAGATAGATGGAAAATTTCAACGAATTTGAAATGTGCTGAAAATTTCTACGATTATAAAAGGAAATGTTTGTCTGTTTTTTTTCGCGGCCGCAAAATCCTGACGATTTCATGGCATTTACAGCAATGCGATTTGGCACACAGGTAGTCCAAATATTTTGCAATTTTTGGGTCGCAGCGAATTTTAAAATTCAATCTAGAAGATTTTAAAATGAATTCAATAGTTTTATTCTCCATCATTTTTTCAACACCTTTCTTCCAGAGAGAGAAGAAACACCAGAAACTAGACTTTTCTACCCATGTGACCTTGCCATCAGGCTTTGGAATCCTGCCAAGTTTTTTTCATTGCTGTAGATTCTAAATTTATTTTTTCCGTATCTGCTTTCATTTTGTGCAAATTAATGATTTTCCAGTAGAGGATAAAAACAAAGTCTTAACTTTAGTTATGTAGTTTTTTTTTCTATCTCCTAGACCGTTAAAGATAGAGTAAAAATTTCAAGATTTGAAATCTGCAGAAAATTTCACTTGAGATCGATACCTAAAAATACGATTTTCTTTAAATAAATAATTTTTAAATTGAACATATATTTTATATTTTTGCAAGAGATTGTGATGTCACGTGAAACAGATTGCATCTTCTGCCCTTCGTGTTAATAAAAAAAAGAAACAGATTACATTTCCTGTCCTATTCCATTTCAGGGAATGAGCGCAAACAATAAAAAACATTTTGACTGGTATTGTTATTTCTTTTCCGTAAAATCGAAATCGCTAAAGATAGATTAAAAATTTCAACGGATTTGAAATCTGCTGAAAGTTTTACACCAGATTAATAACTTACATCATGGCGTTGTCTGTGGTGTTGGTTTGCACACGGTCAACGTCGGGCTAGCGTTACATAAGATCGATACCTAATACATTTTATTTTCTTCAAATAAATAATTTTTAAATTGAATAGTTATATTTTTGTAAGATATTGTGATGTCATGCTGATTGGATCTCTTCGCAATTCGAATTTGGTCGCATTTGACAGTGACAATGGCCATCACGGTGTTGCCCATGCTGTTATTCATAATTTGGTTTGCGAAGCAAACCAACACCACGGTGGCTGTTATCCAATAGGCTGTGAATGGTGTTGGTTTGCTTCACAAACCAAATGGGAATTCGTAGCAATTACCAGGGGTTAGCCAGCAGTAGTCACACCTGACCCCACGAAAAGAACTGTCATGGGCAATGACATGCTTGCCACGCAGTGGCTAGTATAAAATTACAATACTGTTAATATATATACATAACAAAATTTCCTTAATATTTTTAATATGACATCAAAAAGAGGACAATACAAACAAAAGAAAAATAGTAGAATATTTGATCTAATTTTTTTATGAAACTAATGCATCAACGTATGGTTGCAATTCTCAGTGACTGCTCGCCAGAAAATTTTTATTAAATTTGCGGCTATTTGTCAAAAATTGTTCCCAAATGGATTTATTACCAAAAGCAATAAGACGATTAAGGTGTTATTCAGTCTGTATAGCTACCAGATGGTGCTAGTGTATTTTGATTAGAATGATCAACCAATGAAAATTTAGTTCACATTAGAATAATAAAAATAAGATTTAAAAGGCTGCGAAAATGGATGATTTGTAAAGGTAAGTCTTTTTAATCTGGAAAGAAACTAGCCAGCCTTTTCTGTTAGCCATCAATCGAAGTCGATAACTCAACTATGATTGCTGCACAGAATTCGCCAAGTCAGAATATATTTTTTATTATTTAGATATAAATTATCATGGTTGATGCAGACCAAAATTCATGCTAGGAATTGTGTATCATTTATTTGTGTTGTATGCCAGCATTTGTCTTAGCTCTGCCCATTGTTAGATTGTCCTTTTTCGTGTGTAAGTGTATCTTCTCAACAGGTGTGATAAATATTGCTAAAAATAACTTAAAATGATGTTCTATTACTAATTGACCAGAGCTACATGCAGCATGTGAGTTAGGCATCTTTAAAGTAAAGATTTATTGAACAAATTGTAGATATTCATATTTTAGCTTTATTACTTACTCTCAATGGACTTTCATGCATATATGGTGGATCTCCTTCAATCATTTCTATGGCCATGATTCCAAGAGACCATATGTCCACTTTTGGACCATACTGTTTTCTTGTTACAATTTCAGGAGCCATCCAATATGGTGTTCCTACCATTGTTGTCCTTTTGCTTTGTTCTGGAGAAATTTGTGCACAAAACCCAAAGTCAGCTGCAAAGAAAGATATTTTTAGGTATATTCTATCCTATCATCATGAGTTATTACTACCAGATTACCCAAACAATCATTCACCTTACTAATCACTAGTTTACAATTTTTTTAAAGGAAAAATTGTACTTATTTACACATGAATAAAATACAATATTTGAATGTTTCCTATAATATGCCAATTTTTGTCAATGAATTTAACTTGACATTTTTAGTGCAATATGTTTCACTATTTAATTCAGAGTGCTGTGCATGTGTGTAAACTGTAACAAAGATCAAGTAACCATGGTGCAATTATACATATAAAAAAACCCATTTAATTGGGCACAAGGAAATTGATAAAATAATCTGATATAAAATAAGCTTACTAAGTTTTATACTTCCATCCATTCCTAGTAAAATGTTGTCGCTCTTTATATCTCTATGTATGATTTGATTATAATGCAAAAATTCAAGTGCCTGGAGAACCTAGAAAACAAATATCCAACAAGTTTTCAAATACCTTCATAAAAAGTATTAGTGAACTAAATATGGGATAAACAGTGGTCCAAAATTGAAACATAATTTGTTGTCATTCTATACTCAAAGAAAGGAATAGTCTTGGGATGTACAGAGTAGAAATCAAATGGGCAGTGTGCAAACTTTTGTAGTTTAAGTAAATAAAATATTTTGCAACCTGTCTTAGCTTATTTCTCAATTTAGGTAGTAAACTTCAATAAAGAAAAATAAAGTAAATGCCTTAAAATTTATGGTAGAGTATAATTATTTTTGTAATGAAGTTTTCAGTCCACATCTGCATGCAATCAAAAATGTTTCCAGGTAGCAAAGAAATTAAGACAATTCCCCACACTGTAATATGAATTGTAAAGAATAAAATATATATATATAACTTACCTCTCTACACACTGCTGCAATTTGACCTTCTGCCATACAAGTTTCAGTGACTACATCTGTCAGAGAGCCACCAGGTAAATATTCCATAATCACCTATTTTAGAAAAACATAAAACCAAATAATTAAACAGTTAACAGCGAAAAATAAATAAATTTTATTTGTCGTCACATAACTGATTAAAGCAAAATGTTTACCTCTTAATCGCACAAATTAATTTTATTTATCAAGCATATAAATTATACTAATATACAGATATCATTAGCATCCTTTAAAATAAAGAAGTTTAACTAGTAGTGATTTAGTTAGTTGATTCATGGTCATTTTTTATTACACTAGGGTTAATTAATTAGACTGCTTACCAGCAATGATTTTTCACATTTAAAAATTTGTATTTTAATGTTGAGTTCATTGTCAAATCTAAACTTTGATTGATTAAATTTTGAAAATGAATATTTTATTTAATACACTGTGACTCAAAGTGGATTCAAAAGAATACTTTTAAGCTCAGGCTGAACCAATTGGAATCTTATCTTATTTTTTTTATCCTTTCTTACAATTACAACACTTTTTTTATGAAATAAATACTAATATATAGAACAAATAGCCATATATAGCATTGTGTGCTAATTACAAATTTGATAGCTAAAAGAAATTAATTATTACCTACAAAGCAAGGAGTGTTAGTTGACACCACTTCGAGTGATAAAGTGCCAATCTTGGCGCAGTGTTGGGAGTTGTGATTTTTTATATTTCCTCTATTTACAGAATATAATTCCATTTCTGTAGAAAATAATTCAGGGTGAAGGTGGTCTGGTCCATCTCTTTTCTTAGGCAAGCTCTTGTGCTTATATGTATAATTGACTAGTAGTATCTGCACTGTGTTGCCCGTGACAAAGTTATGCTTTGAAAAAGTCAACCTCACTGATTCTGACAAAACCAAATTAAACAGTAATAAACAAAAACAAAAATTGCATAAATGACAAAAATTAAACATTGCTTATACTTTCAAAAGGTCTTAAATCTAAAGAAAAAAGCAAGAAAGTTATGCTTTTAAGAAGTGTTAGCACTAAACCTCACTGATTCCAACAAACAATGTAAATCAAAACCAAATTAAACAGTAATAAGTTATGCTTTTAAAAAAGCAAGAAACAATACAACCTGAAGCAAATGCACTAGACTGTGACTCAAATCAAACAGAATGTTAATTCTTATAATTTACAATCCATTTAGAAAAATAAAGGAACCCATGAAATCAAGGAAAAATCAGTGATGTCATTCATGCACCGCTGCAGAGTCGAAATTTGGCAATTTACAATCTATTAAGAAAATTTAAGGATAAAATAAAAGAACCAATAAAATCAAAGGAAAATCAGTGATATCATTCATGCACTGCCAGAATCAAAACTTAGCAATTTACAATCTGTTAAGAAAATGAAAGGGAAAAAAAAGAAACAGTGAAATCAAAGGAAAATCAGTGAATCAATCATGCAGAGTTGAGACTTGGTGTGTCCAAAGAAAGAAAAATCTGTTAAGAAAATGAAAGGAAAAATATAACAAAGAGAAAACTTGGAAACTATGTGCTATAGATTCGTCTGAAGACACAACAGATAGACTAGCAGACACACAAACACTTTCTTTCATAATAGTAGAGATGGTATTGTCCATCTCGTCATCCAAGCTTTTGTGCTCAAAATTATCATTCAATTTGCAAATAACATAGATACCAATTAATTAAACAAAATAAAAACTTGTCCCTTTTAATTGATCTATTTCATATCCTTGAATTTAATTGCAAAAAAAGGGAACTTGTGAAGATGGGGAAGGTTGGTTGGGTTTCATGGCACAAGGATCATATTTGGACAAGCTGTACCAAACATCAAGTAAGTAGACACACACGAGGTTTACAGTTAAAGAAGTGAGAAATACACTTAGGCAGGAATCAAATCTGTCCTGGCTATACCTTGCAGGTTCCTAGCACAATGGGGAAACCCGAAACACAGCTACCCCAGATGTGTGAGAAGAGAAACACCAATATATATACAAGGTGTCCCTGAATTCATGGGCCAAACTTTAAGGGTAAGTAAAATACATATAAAGAAGCATTTTTTGTATAGCAACATGGGGTCGGAAATGAAAAGTGCAGGTGGAAAAACAAGAAATGCTGAGGAAATGAGAGAAGCTCTTTACTTACATAATATTACAGTAACTGCTCAAATGTGTCACCACCAACATTAATACAGGCCTTGTAGCGCTTAGCAAGTGATTGGTGTACTCTTTCGAAGATACCAGGTGTTTCACAAATTATTGCAGAAGCGACTGAAAGTTTTGCAATGAGATCCTCATGAGAATCAATTGAAGTCTTGAAGACGAGTGCCTTTAAGTGTCCCCATAAGAAAAAATCGATATTTGATAAATCTGGTGACGTGCTGGCCAAGCAACTGGTCCACCTTGTCGAATCCATCGAGGGCCAAAGGTGGCATTGAGATAACTATGCACAGTATTGCAGGAATGGGCTGGAGCCCCATCGTGCTGAAACCACATGGTATTTCGAACAGCAACTGGAACACTGAGTAATTCTGGTAATACCTCTTCTAGAAAGATTAGATATGTTCTGCCGTTAAGTCGATTTGGGAGCAAGTATGGACCAATAAGGAAATCGTTCACAATGCCCGCCCACACATTAACAGAGAACCGCTCCTGGAAAGCATGCGGACATGTAGCATATAGGTTAGAGGTAGCTCAAACGTAGGAATAGTGAAAATTAAAAATTCCGTCTCGCGCGTAAAGCTGGCCACATCTGTGAAAAGTACATTTGCAAGAGAAGCTCAGAGTGAATGTACTCTGTTGCAAAAACCAACGACAGAAATCTATGCGCCGAGGATAATCAGCTGCCTTCAGTGCTTGCGCTCTCTGTAAGTTGTCTGCTCTAAAAATATCATGTAAGTAAAGAGCTTTTTTTCATTTCCTCTGCATTTCTTGTTTTCCACCTGCACTTTCATTTCCGACCCTATGTTGCTAAACAAAAAATGCTTCTTTATATGTATTTTACTCACCCTTAAAGTTTGACCCATGAATTCAGGGATACCACCCTGTATATACTAACAGAAATACCTGGCTTCGCTCGGGTTGAATTAATATGTTCATTGAAAAAGTCATCAATTCATTTTCATAAAAAAATGTTAGCATCATTTAAGTGTACAGGGAAAAAAAATTTAATACTAATTTTAACTTCTCCATCGCTTCTACAATTTACTTCGGATACAAATATGCATACATGTTGTATCCAACCATATAATCCATTTCATATATTCATCGCACTTCTGTGCTCAAGGCTTCTTTTTCTGAAGTGATTAACTACCAAAGTTAATTTTGAGTTCTCAAGAGTCTACAAATATTCATGTGCATTCATTTTCAGTAAAAATGGCGAATTTTCGACAGTTAGTCTTGCATTTAGTTTACCTATGAATATGTTTTACTTGTGCCATTCTTGCACCTAGTATGCAATATTTTCGAATTTCATTATCAGTATGAGAAGATGGTAAGTTAAATTTTTACAGCATTCGTTACTAATTTAGTTTGAAGCAAACACAATTTTTCTTGAAAATTCCATTCAGTGGCAATTGAAATAACGGAACTTCTGTTACATATATATAAAGCAGAGTAGGTGTTTTCTCTGTTCTCTATACAAATCTACACCGCTTGACCATTCCACACATTTGGTACACTTATATTTTAGAACCCTGTGGATATGATGGGCTACATATTAACACACGTTCTATTTGTCCAAGGGGACTAAAAATTTACAGCATTCATGACTAATTAAGTTTGAAGCAAACACACTTTTTACAGAGAATTTCATTCAGTGGTATGTGGAATAACAGAGCTTTTGTTATAAATACATGTCATCAGAGTAGACAAATTAGACTCAATCGATTACAAATTTTTAATAAACAGAAGGTTGATTTTACAGCGGTTTTACAAAAAGAAAATCACCGATTTCAACGAACGATTCACATATATCTAAGTTGCGTAAGAACAGCTTCAATAAATAGAGTAAGCAACCTCGACTTTCTGTCTCTTAAGACATAAAATTTCAATTTTTCAAAATTACTTAGTGTTATATTGTTCCAAGATCAACAGTAGTGTTAAAAATTCCCTTTTCTCCAACACACATAGTTTTAAATTAAACCCTTATGGTACTTTTTAAGATCAGAAATTTGGTTTCTAAATGGAAAGCATGTACCTATTTAGAATGATAGATGTAGTCACTTGACTATGGATTACAGCTTTCAACAACACCCATGAAACACAATAACAAATGAAATGTAATTTATTTTAATCGTCTTTCAATGAAAATCTATATCCAAATTTCGAAATATATTTGAAGTACAACGTATGACAACCCGTTTTAATTTTATGTAACCCATCTTGTTTTAAATTTTTCTCGTCATTTTAAAATAACAAATTACACACTTAAAAAATATTTTGATTTGTAAATTTTATTTATTTTTATAATCTACACACTATTACGTATTCAATCAAAGTTTTAAAGAAAGTTGGTGGAAATATACATATACCACCATGAAAGTACCCATGTCTAGTGATATTTTGCAGGAAATAAATAAAAAAAAATCCAAGTCTTAAATAATATTTCTGGAATAGGTAATATACCGAAACACATAAATCCAATCCTTAAAAAAGGCAGAATTCTGAAAAAAAAAATCTGTTCTAGAGTGTTGAATTTCGACTTCCTGTATATATTCTGAAGCAAAACAATTCAACAAAAAACTTGAATAATATTGATAAAGACAATGATTTACAAGCAAAAAAAGAACACATATTTATAATATTTGGGAATCCTCAAATATGACCGCAACCATCTTGTTGTCAACTCAATACCACCAAAAAAAAAAAAAAATTATAAATCAAATTAAAAAATTTAAAATAATTCTGAGGTTGCCAGATACTGAGTAGTAAAATTACTCTTTTATGATCAATGAGTTTATTGTTTGGGCTTTTTGCACTCCATTACAAAATTTAAGTAAACGTAAAATTAACTGGTCTAAATATTCTCTCTCTTCATCAATCAAATATTTATAAATTATTTACAGCATAGAAAGTAATAAAAAGTCAGTTCAAGCTTAAATTTTAATTTGTTTAAAAAAAATTGTTTTCCGATCAACGCTGGTATAGTAATCCGAGCTATGTACATCAATCGATTTATACATACTCAATGTTTGAGTTTATCGTTTGGGCTTTTCGTGTTCCGTAACAAAATTTAATTAAATATAAAATTAAATGTTATAAATATTCTTTCCTCATCAATATTATTAATAAATATTATTTCCATCATGGGAAGAAGTAAAAAGACAGTTCAAACATAAACATTATAACTTAATTTGTTTAAAACATTTTTTTTACAATCAACACTGGTAAAAGCAAACTGAGATTCGTACAGCAATCGTTTGATACTCAATATTATTTCTATGGTGATTTCAAATTGCTTTTGGCTTAGGCCTTAAGTCAATTTTAGACCTCTTAGGATTCAAAATCCTTTCTTAGTGCACCCCTACCATATAAGAATCACCCTGAAAATTTCAGCTTCCTAGGACTTGTAGTTCTTGAGATACAGTGATGAGTGAGTGAGTGGTATTTGAAATTTTATATATATATATATATATATATATATATATATATATATATATATATATATATATATATATATATATATATAGATAGATAGATACACACACAAGAGGCACTTATCAATCTCTCTCTATTTTGTTTTCTATAGAGATCTACACCGTTTAACCAATCCACACCAAATTTGGTACACTTATACAAAAGAACACAGCGGAAAACATAGGCAAGTACTTTCCTATCTTAAGACCAATCTGTAGCACTTATGACCATAAAACTTGGCACACAGGTAGTCCTTAAAGTGCCCCTTGAAGCCCCAATTTTAAAATCTAAAGTTGTTTTTCGACAATAAATTATTATTGACAAGGAAATACTTTCTACAGGAAACTTAACACAGGGAAATGTCAGTCATATTTGAGCATTACTAAATTTCATAAATCATTATTGTCTTCGTCAATATTTTTCTAATGCCTTTTTTTTTCCGAATTGCTTTATTTCAGCTCAGGAACAGGGCTTGCCGTATACCCTCTGCTATTTCTTAAAAACTATGTACACGCTTTGCTTTTCCAAGAAAACTTTGCTCAAAATGTCACGTGAAACGTAGATAGCTGTAGAAGCAAGAAAAGTTTCTATTTCAAGATATCACCTTGGTACATAATTCCAAAATCGTATACCTATTAATCATAAGCAATTCATTCAAAGTATTGTCGATAGAATGAAATCCAGACTTAGTTCTGATGTTAATGAAGAAAATTATCAACTTTTGAAGGATATGTCCACGTTTGATCCAGAAAGTATAAATACAGGGGATATTCGCCATGGAGAAAAGTAGGTAAAAAGAATCTGTTGACGTTTTGGTATAGATGAAATGTGCACTATTCAGGGTTTGAGGGACCAATGAAAATGCCCAAGTTGTTCCAGAAAAATTAAAGCCTCTTTTTAGAACAATTGAAACATTACCATGTTCCACGGCTAAATGCGAGCCTGGGCTTAGTATAATGTTTAATATAGTGTAATAGATTTGAGATAATCTTTATTGATTTCAAACGTCTCCAATCTAATGTTTATTAAGGCAAATGGACCACCTATTATAGAACACTTTCAACTGGAAAAAATTTGTAAATTCTTGGTTGGCCAACCATTGCTCTTCATTAGACAATAGATCGAGAGTATGCTCTACAGAGACGGATTTATCTAGTCAAGTAGTTCGGAAAATACTTCAATGAAAATGATAGAGGAAGGCCTTCCAATTTGTTAAAACAAATTTCTGCTTAAGTCGAAGTTTCTTCAAAGTTCCCTTCCTGTAATATAAAATTAATATTAGGCCTTTTCTCTCTCTCGATAATTTGAACGATTAATTAGAACATATTCCCCTGTTCTTTGAGTATACCCCATGGGCGCCCGGAGGAAGGGGGCAGATAACCCTCTGGCTTTTGGATTTCCTATAAATATACATGTATGTGCGTGTGTACATGTTTTTTACCCCCCCTCCCCCCCATGGAAAGTGTAAGTACATGTTTCGTCTACCCATGGAAGAAATTCTGCAAGTGCTCATGGTATACCCTGTTTTTTTTACGACAACAGCACTGCTCAGGAAGTTGAATTTCGATGTGCACATATTTTGTTTCACACTGCATATAATTCGTTTTTTGTTTGTATGTCTTTGTCTTTTGCATATTGCAATATATTATTCAGGAATTAAATGTATATATTTGTATGCAAAGTAAATTGTAGAAGCTATGAAAAGGTTAAAAAGTATTTTCTGTACAACTTAAATGATCACATTTTTTTACTGTAAGAAAAGTGATTATTCTAATTCACTTTTAATCAACATTTAGCTAGTAAGGTATAAAGTAGGTTGCAAAAGGGGAGGGAAAGAAATAATTAGTGCTACAATCTTGACGAACCACTTAAGTATTTTGAGAACTCTTGTCATTCAAATGATTGCAAGAGTTATATGGCTGACTGAAAGGATTTTATAGTATAAGGTTTAAAAAAGAACAAGCTGCATGGACAAACCACAGTAAAATGTCAAAAAAGCAACCCAACCAAGATTAAAAAAGAAAGATTAAAACTATGTAGGTGAACAACCTGAAAACAAAGTAACATACTTAAATCAAAACCACAGAAGTAACAAACATTAGATAAAGAATGCTATCATCAACAGAAAAAACAGGAAAGAATTAAAATACACTGACTTAAACATAGACTCAAAATTGATATGCTGACATATATTGGGCCTCTGCTCTTGCTCACTTAAACACAAACTTAAACACAAATGATTGCAAGAGTTATATGGCTGACTGAAAGGATTTTATAGTATAAGGTTTAAAAAAGAACAATATTAGAAAAGAACAATAATTAGAAAGTGTGGGGCATCTATAAAAAATAGCCCAGGGCATATTTGCCTTTTTAATATTGTCCAACAATCATTAAACATGGTTTTGGATATTAACCACCTTTCTCAATATTTTGGGAAAAGAAAGTTCAGCACCTTGAAGAATTGACACAGTAATACACAACTATAATACATATCATGGATTGTATTTTTTACACTTAAGCATTAAGTTTACTCACCCATAACTCGTCTCCAACAATATAGCTGTCCAAGTAGTTGACTATGTTTGGATGCTTGTTTTCTCTCATTACTAAAATTTCATTGACTATGAGTTCTTTTTTTGGCTGTTGAGGTAGGTTCATCTGTTTTATGGCAACCTCCAAGCCTGTAGCAGATTCTATGGCAGTGTACACTGTACCGGAAGCCCTGAAGTAAAAACATCAACTCTCATCATCTTATTAATAAAT
Source organism: Metellina segmentata (assembly GCA_947359465.1). Classification (NCBI taxonomy): domain Eukaryota; kingdom Metazoa; phylum Arthropoda; class Arachnida; order Araneae; family Tetragnathidae; genus Metellina; species Metellina segmentata. The sequence continues at coordinate 42,371,601 of OX375875.1, forward strand.
AGGTCACTATAAATACAATTAAATAGGATCACCAATTATAAACGTTTTTTGAGTTTTCTAGATGTATTTTACAAGGCAGATAATTTAATGCACTGAAACTATTAATAATTTCAATGTGTATATTAAGAAATTACAGGTATTCATTAGAAATTTGTCTTTTCTAGTTCAAAAATAGAAAATTTAGAAACATATTCTTCATATGATAGTTCTTCAGTTATTTACAAGAATCCCAATATTCTGTAGTTTTTTGCGTAATTCAACACTTGTAGTTTAACTTGTTTTAGGAGATACGAATTCTGAATAAAAAGTTTTAAGATACCAGAAACATCGAAGTGCCATTATGTTTTAATCAATAACTCAGTCATGTTTTGCAATTACTTCACAAGATTTAAAAATCTCTAACTTATTATTTATTCTTTAGCACACAGATATAGAACCAATCATCTGCTAAATGTTGATCTGTTAGAATATAATGCTTTTAGTGAATATAAGAATGTTAAGTAGTAAATAAATGCAGATATGAATCAAGTGATGCATTTCTCAAGTAATTATAAATCTAAATATTCATTACACTATGTTTAAAAAAAAATTAGAATATTGAGATTTAAGCTACTTTTTTCAGTAATTTAGTCTAATATAAATAATAATTTTTCTGCAAATGGATATTTCACTGGATTTATCACTTATGCAGAAAGCTTTCCATTGGAATAAATAGAAATTTTTAGTTGTGCTCATTTAAAAAAACTTTTTTAAGATCAAATCACATGCATTGAAACTGAAATGTCAGAAGTATGAAGCTAGTATACAATTTGCACGACTCGTGTGTTAACATTCCATATAAATAAGTTCACAGCAAGCAATAACAATAGAAAAAGAAATGCTTACCCAACACCTATTTTTTCCATTTTTGTGTACCTTCGATTAGGATCTCCAACTGATACAATACTTCGAATTTTATCCATAATTTCATCTTCTGAAAGTTTCTTTTTCCTTGTCTTGACTATACAAGGGGTTGTGGGAGCAGGAGTCATTGTTGCAGGGGCATTGTTGTTATTGGCAATGTCCCGTTTGTCAAAAGCCAATGCTTCATTTTTAACTTCTTCATCCACAGGCTTCGTATACTAAAACACAGCAAGAAAATCAGTTGAAGAACAAAGTGGAATATTGGATGCAGCACAACCTCATTCAAATACAATTTTATGAAAAAGAAATTGCTAAAATGGGTTAGTGTTCATGAATCTAACCAAGGCTTTTTTCAGTTAAAAAACTAAATCATCTCAATTGGAAAAATCCCTTGAAAATTGCTTTCATTCCTTCCATAAACTTCTCAATAAATAGAAACGTTCGCTTTTAATTAAAAATATTTGAACAAATAATCGCTAGTTGAAAGGATTAATCAGGTAAAACAATTATATCAATACATTGCAGATATTACTCTATATAATTAATACAAATAAAAACTAAAATCAACATGTATGCACCTGCATGGGTTAATGATTGATTTTACAATATGCATCCAGTAAGATGGTAGTTCCTAGTTTATATTGATTGGATGCTACTGTCAGTAGCAACAAGATAATTATTGAGAAATTTTGACCTATATCAATTCCTTGGTTCATTCAATGGATCAGATTTCATCACATGTGGTTTCAGATATTTTAAAGGATTTTAGAGCTGTAGTGCCTTGTTATTTTCCCTCTTTATACTTAAGGTGTTAGCATGAAAGCTTTATGGCTTTTAAAAATGCTAAAAGTATCTCAAACAAAACATGTAGGCAAATTATTAAATAGAATTTATATCCTATTCCCTGGAAGAGTATACAAGGTTGGTAAGAGGGGTTTTATGGTCCAGTGGACAATTGGTCAAGCTGTGACGAACAAGGGAAGAGAAGAGAATATATATTTCATCAAGGAATTGTTAAGATTTTAAATTTCTCTAAAGGTTGAAAGTTCCTTTTACATTTCTCAGGGTCGTATTAGTTTCCAAGTTCTAATTTTTTTGGATAGGAGAAGAGTTTTCAATAATTGCGTAGAATTAATCATCATGGACACTAAGCCAAATTATAACTTCAAAATTTGAAACTATAATTACTTTAAATTATTTTCTATTGTAAAGATGGAAAATGGAGAAATACTAACATTTTACTTACATAGGGCTCTTGGAAATAAAATAATTTTCAAACCAATGTTTTAAAACATTAATGGATACAATTTTTCATTCACTAAATTCAATGTGAATTCTTTTTGACAAGTTATTTTGGATTGTTTTCTTGCAATGACATAAAAATGAGAAACTTCCTTAGCTTTATAAATCAATTACCAATTAAAATATGTATATTGTCTTCCTTATGGTTTGTTAATAAAATTCTTTGTCCCTGAAATTCAAAATATTGCTAAAATAAAAATTCCCAATTGAAAAAAGTAATGTGACACTTAATAATTTAGTGTTTAGAATCTGAACCCTTTGTCGTCAAAAATTTTATACATTGAACCAGGTCAATAGGATCTAATTTCAAGGATTAAAATTTCTTGTAGTGGGTGTCTTAATAGGGAACCCACAAAATATGGCTCAACACAAAATAGAAATTAAAATCTGTAAAAAGAGTCTTTACTGAGTGGTATGAATTGTATCGAGGTCCTCCTCATTGACATGAAAGTGAAGTGGACTTCATATACTTGTGAAGGAAAGCTGACAGGTAGTTCTGACCATATTCCACATGTGTTGGCATGCACTCATAGCATGTGCAGTAGGAGACTGGCCTATTCAGTCGTAAGTAGTTGGAGAACATTTGGGTAACAGAGAGAAGTCACCAGGTCAGTCGGGTGAGAATATTAGAATTACAGTGAATGCCTCTGAGCTCGTTCCTCCCTTCACAATTACTGTTCCGTCCATCTCGACGCTCGTAATAAATACGCTAAATTAAATTAATGTAATGCTTAAAATTTAGTGATTGTTGTCACCAAGCTTTCATTATCATGAGCCAGAGCTGAAAGGTCTATTAGTGAGTTTTGTGTTTAATAGTTAAGACGTACCAAAACTATATGATCACTTATTAATTAAACACAGTTTCGGTTCACTTGACTAGTAAAATAAAGGATACCCAAAAGCCAGATTTAATTGAAAAATATCAGCATAGATTCCAGAAGTATTCATGAATGTACACACAGTTGTTTCAATGGATTTCACAGCTGATGAATTTAAAATCTTATATGCATATAAAAAGATAACTAATACAATATTCAAACTTTTTACAGTAGCAATTTTTATATTTTAGAATATTTCATATAAAATGTTTGTATTGTGAGATTATATCAGCTTACAAGTGAAACACAATTAAGACACTATTTTCAAGAAATGGATTTTTTAACCTTTCTAGACTAGGAATATAAATCTTTAAACTAGTGAAGTCAACTAAATCATTTTTTTCTTTGCGAAGATTTCATCTTGAGAAAGGCATAAAAGACTTTAGAATCAACAAAGCAAATTAAGTCGCCTTCTTCTAATGATTATGTTTTTTGACTTAATGTTTCACTTGTAAGCTCTGCCAACCTGAAAGTTTGTAGAAAAATACTGTTCTTACAATTGATTTGGTTTTCTCAGGCCTAGCTGCCACAGGAGGAGGTGGAGCTTCAGGTTCTTCAAGTTCTTCCTCGTCTTCAGGTGTAGTAGGAGGTGTAAGTTCAGCAGGTTTCCTAGTTGGCTGTCAAATACAAATGCATTAAATTGGGTACATCTTTCGCACAAATCTGTAAGTTTCTGTTATATTCATGTGCTTCCATGGTAAAAAAAGAATTACTTTATTTTCAGTTTCAACTTAAAATTAAAAATAATTTAAAGCAGAAATAAAAATATATATATATATATATTTTTTTTAAAAACTGAATTATAATGAGCAAGACTAGACAGACATGTACAAGGTATTTCAAAATTATTCTGATCCTCATTTCAAATGGCTTTTTTTTTAATTTACAGAAATAAGTAATAAATTAAACAAAAATCATGCGAGCTTCACATACAACGTCAAATTTTTGCCATTCATTCTGGCATGTCACCCACTCCTATCTTTTACAAGAACACTTCAGTTTATGAGATTATATTGATCTGGGAATATAGGTAACAAAGTAAATATCTTTAACATGGCTTTACAGGTAAAATTATTGTGTAAGATCTGGGAACTAGAATGGGCTTTAAAAACAGGTTTTCTTCTACTGTTCCTGCTGAGCGAGCCACAATGAGTTACACCTACTTTTACTGATATTAGGGATCTGAGATTTTTTTCCTCAGTCAATAAATATCTAATTAATACACAGGTAAAGAACTATAGAAATCAGGTCAATCACATTGAAAAGAATACAGCAAGATTAACTCAATAAATAAGATATTTAGGATGCAATTTTTTAAGATCCTCCGATTCCAAGAGTTAAGGAAATAAGCAAAATGACACAAAATGAATAACTGAACGAAAAATGCATACTTTTAAATGCCAAACATACTTACTGACACTAGACATGGAGGAGCAACCGCACTGATAGCATATTTGTCAGCAAGATAGCTAGGACGAGGAGAAGGGTCTCCTATAGAGGAAATGCATAAATTAATAGGCTGTAGCACAATTCACTATTAAGGTAAAGAAATGCAGCTCATAAATGTTTTAATCCATTCAATGTGCATTAAACAAACAAACAAAAAAACATAATTTTTTTTCTACATATACAACAAACTTGTTTGATAGTATATCAGATGCCAACAAACAAATAAAACAATAAATAATATTATCTGAAAACCCTCTACTTTTATTACAATTCAATTTTTAGAAATGGGAATTTTTATGGCAATTTTTTCCTTAAGTAAAGTTGCAAATTTTACATTTTGAAAGGGAAATATTAGATCAAATAGACAAATAAAAACTTTAAAGTATTACAAGTCTGATAAATTGATGTAATTTAAGATACAGGGAGAAATATATATACACATGTAGACATTTAAAAAACGTATAAAAGAATGAAGTTAATATTGATAGTAATAAAATTAAGAATACTAAAAAACACATACTTGGCTGCCATATGGTTGCTATGTCAGCTTCAAAATGAAAATTAATTATTAAAATTCTAAATATAATAAAATGCTATTTTAAATGAGAAACAATAAGAGTTCCATTGAACATTTTACTGATATCATTACAGTAAAATATGTTCGCATACTCACCAAATGTTTTATTCATTGTCATATATTTGGATTCCTGTTTCTCTTTGGTACTAGCATCGTACCAATTCAGAACATCCAAAACTGCTTGAGGATTTTGCTTCTGCTCTGACTTGGTAATGTTAGAACTCTGTAACAATCTAGCCCAGGATTCAGGCATGCCCTAAAATAGATATTAATTACGTCAGATATAGATTTTAGTAATACCTTAAGAATTTTTACAAACAATTTTCTTTAATTCCTAAGGGTCATTTTGATTAATATAAAAGGACAGTTTCGAACATTTTAATACCTCAGAAGAAACAATTGATTAAAGTCAGCATACTTATAAAATTTTCTAGTTACATTGTAACAAACTAAATTTCATTACTTAATTTTTTTGCAACAAAATTTGTAACTAATAAACAGATAGTATGGTAAGCTTGACTGATTCAGAACTAATGACTTAAATTGAGACGTACATGAAAATATTCTATGGACACAAGTAAGCAAGGAGTATAACCAAATGAAACATGCATCTAAACAGTTAATTTGAATAAAAGAAAAACAATTTGTATTATGTAAATCATTATAATGTATTGAAAATAAGTGAGAACACAATCAGTACAAGTAAGCAGGCTTTTCTCTGCATAGCAATGCTTTTAACAAATGACCACAGCAAAATTGAAGTCTCATCCAACGCCCATAAAAATAAAATTTTAAGACTTCACTGATAGAAATTCAACATACTAAGAATTCTTTAATTCTAAAAACATAAGTTTAATATTAAATTGGAGTGCATTATTTGGTATCCTACAGAAGAAATCAAAATGCATTTACAAGTTTACTTTTAACTTTGCCTTCAGAATCAGACTTCTTAAAGAAACAGGTGAATAGTAATGTTTCAAAAAGCATTTTACACAATAGAATAATATTGCTTAGTTGAAGTTCATTTAGAGCAATGAATAAAATTCACCATAAAGTACCATATTATTGCTAATGAAATAACAAGATTTAAATTTTAATACCAATTTTATTTTTGATAAAGCAACTCAAACTGAAAAACTTTCATGGCATTTGATATTAAGTCATAATATTCTTTAGTTTCTTATGTGGTAGCAGTTTGAAAAAAAATATGAAAAAGTAATGAAAAGAAGCACCCAAGTTCTTATACTAAAAGTATTTCAGTAGTTTAGAATCACTTCATACTTTTGTTTATTTGCCAAACAAGAGAGGAAAATATTGTTTGCAAGCATTTTAAGCAGAAAGAAATATAAAAAAATAATTTCATGCATGAGTCACAGCAAGTTTATGAGAATATATTGTTTTTGTACCATTTCCACAATGCAAAGTTTTATGGAAAATACCTTGTCTTTTTTATTTTTCATCTGTTATATTTCATAATATTTTGGAGACATTCATTTTTAGTGTTTGTGGTAAGTTATAGCTTATTGGGTGATTTGTTTTATTAATTTAGGTTTTCTCATACTTTTTGAACGTGCTAAAAGTACCAAAGATAAAATCTAACAATTGAGAAACATTGCAATTAAAAAAAACTGTAGGAAATTAAGTGGATATCAAAATAAAAAAAGTCAGCACCTCCTACGCTGAGACACGAGTATTAGTTTGCCTCAGTCTATTAAATGAAAAATGGATAATATTCTTACTTTCCAATATGCAACACTTTCCCATTAAATAAATATTTTAAACCTACTGCTTCAAGCTATAAAATATAACCTTGTAGTAGTTATGAAATATAACTAAGAAGAATTTAATGATAAAGTTCCATTTACAGTTAATTTTTTTTAGTCAATATTCCATTTGTCATTAAGAATTTGAAAATTGTTGAATCGTTGTTAGAAACTACATTGAATGGCATAAGATTGTTCCATACAAATTATAATTAAACAGAACAACCCCCCCCCCTGCTGAATTAGGAGCATATTTGAACCTTTTTAACTTTGTTCACCAGTTCAAAATTTAACATTCCCATTAAATAGCACTACATTTTAAGAGTATGCTGTTGTTTAAAATCAACAAGTATAGTTGACCTATAAAAAAAAAGAAAAATAAGTAATAAAAAAAATTCTGATAAGCTTCACAAGGAAATGTTATAAATTCTCTTTCTTTTCAAAATACTATAATGTGTTCAAAGTTATAAAATGAAATGTTGATTGAAATCTACTACACCTAGTAATTAAAACAGATACAATCATATGGATAAGGACTGGTCAATCTGTTTATGATTCAACCTTTTAAGAACTTATATTTTCATTATAATTTTGCATGACACTTCAGCAATGTGATTTATACCGTGACACAAACTATTCACACAATTATCTTAAAAACTTGTAGACATTTTTTAAATCTTAAGCACACTAGCGGATGATGAATGACAGTGGGTACTTATGTTGTGTGTGTAATGTTAGCCATCACTGGTAAAAATCATTACACTCTTGGACTAGAACACAAAAGCAAGTACAGCACATAGTAAATAGAAATTTAAAATGCTACTTTTACTACTTCAATTTTTTAATTTGACACTTTTTAATTTGCAACATTTGAACTAATTAGTTTAAGCATAATAACCAAATAATAAAGTTTAACTTTGAACCTTTGTTTTTAATTATTTGACAGTCACACTGGTATATAAATGATATAGGAAAATACATCAGAAACATAGTTCATGTAAAAGAAAAATCTTTAAACAAGAATTTTAGTAAAACACTTTAACTAAACTGCTTGTTTTGGATTGATTACAACATTTTTGTTAAAAAATTTTTTAATTTAAATTTAAGAATATCAAAATAGTGAATTCCAGAACTCAATATTAAATTGTCAGAATTTTATAAAATTATTATCTCTCAAGCTTGACAAAAATCCACCTTTATATTTCTACTCAAATTAATAAGCTAAAAATGATAAAAAGTTGAATATAAGTAATTTACTATAAATACCATTTAAAAATTATATTAAAAACTAAACAGAACCACTAAGTTTATTGAAAACAATGAAAATGCCATGTCATGTTATAATGTAACCTTATATCAGTTTTATACTTATAAATTGCTCAATCAAATAATCAGAGAACATCTTGCTACATTATGAAATTTTTGAACACATAATTAATCTGTTCAAAAACACTAGCAACAGTACAAAATGCACCATGCTTTGTTAACACATTTTGAACAAAAATATTTTCACAAAAAATAACAGTATCAAGTTCAAGATGATGGAATATCTATTGAATTCATTTTGCAACAGAACAAAAGGAAAGCAGCAATTTAAGAATTAATTTGATGAACTATGATTAACTTTTTTCGTTTAAAATAGTCAGCTGATTTATAATGAATTTGTCTTAGCAAATTAAGATAGTAAAAAGTGGTCATTTTGATTTAATATTTTTATTTATTTAACTGCAGCTTCAAAGCACATGAAACTAACAATTGGACCACACACATAGGTGAAACTAAATTATTGTTGAGATTTCTGTAGTCTGTAACTTGAAACAGGAAACTGCAAAATAAAACTGCTCACAGAATTTGAAAGACAAACACTATAAGTTTCAAAGCACACTTATCTAAGCTCGCTTTATTGGAGTTTAGGAGATATACTTTGAAATAACTTTTCAAAAGAAAAATGTGTGCATACTCTGGTTGTCCAAAACTAAGTCACAATGCAGTTATTAAAGAATCCCAGAAAGAAAATTATTCAACATTGGTTAAAATGTGTTCTGACATTCTGTGAACAAACTTCAAGAGATTGGATGTGCTCATCACAAAAAGTGGGAAAATTGCACACTTTGCAAAAGGGTATTGATAAATTCAGAAAACATTTGGTCAAATTCATCTAAATCAACACATTTTTTAGTTGATTTACACTGTGCAATAAATTGTTTGAAGAAGTGTTTACAATGGTGTTGACCTAAAAATAAGAACTTCAGATTGTGCATGCCGAACATAACAAATGCTCTTGTTTTATGTCATCAATTTATATTTACTCTGGTTGAGGTCAGTTACCAATCAGAGTACAGCATTGGATTAAGAAAAACTGTTTTAACTCTGAATTTCTAAATTGTGGGTTTGCATCAAATAATTTAGTTTCAATGGCTAAAAGTAATGTTGGCTGGGCCATATTTGGTCCAAACACAAAACAGAGGTTGAATAGATAAAAAATACAAGAAAAATTTTAGTCAGAGAACACAGAAAGACATGAGGGTAAGTTACAGGTATGAAACCTGTGCCTTCAACAACTTGCAAGTTCCCAGTAGGGGGTAAACCTTGAGAACCCAGTATAAAGTGATAAATGTGGTAACAAAGCCACTGTATTCTATGACAAAATGTTGTTTATAGGACATGTTTTAAATGCTGTGTGCTTTCTTGAAATAAAATATATTAGAGATTAGAAAATGTGCAAAAGAATTGTGAACTGAAGAAAGTAAAATCAAATACTCTAGTTACTTTTTACTTTTGTCACTACTGGCTTCAAAATTACGGGCCAAAATAATGTAACAAGTTTGAACTCTCCTGTATTTGAATGCATAAGCAGTATAAAAGACAAATGAAGGGTTTTATAAAATGTCAGTTTCCTCACTGAATAGATAGCATATGAAATATAAAAAATGAATTTAGTATCTTGGCAACCAAACTTAAAATATTTGACAGCTAAACAAAGGATAGTGATGCAGCCTTTATCAGTACGCGTTAGAGAAATAGCACTTGAGACATTACAAAAAAAAATAATAATAATAACACACTATAATATAAATGTTTGTTTAAAACCTTTGCAATAGAAGGTACATATTTTGAAATTCAAAAATAAGGAAAAGGTGAGATCTTAAGCATGCAAATAATAGCAAGACAAAGCATTCATGAGATAGAGGTGCTACACAAGAGAAGAGGTCATAGGACAAACTACTTCACAACATTAAAATTATGTTTTGCAGATGTTGCTCACCTTTGGCTATGAGCATAATACAGAAGGCAGATACATGAAAAGAAAACACATCGAATTATTAAGCTGAGTTTTAAACAGCTGGTACTTTGCAAAAGAACATAAATTACACTTTTTAATCAAGTGGCAGGTGCCAGACAAAGAAAACAAATCAGGCTGTGCAGAGGTTAGTATCCTAAGAGTTTTAAATGGGCTGATATGTACACTTCTGTAAACTACATTTTGCATCAGTAGTCAGTACACATGCTCACTAACTAGTTTTTATGGAAGGATTTCTTTGAAGGCTTGTGATTTTTACTTTTTGAGTTCATTTCTAATATAGAACATTTCATTATTAAGTTTTCTTAAAAGAAAGCACTCAAAAATTAAAAAGTACTTTTATGTTTCGAGATAAAATCTAATGATAAATATTACTGTAGTCAAGTGGTTTCACAAGACATGCGTCTATGCATGAAAAACCTTGTATGGTTGTTATTTTGCAAGAGGGCAATAATTTTACAAAATTTAAATGTTTAAAAACGAAATATGAACTTGGGTACTGAACCAGGGGTTTTTAGTTTTTTTTGGACCAAAGAAGCTATTGCACCAAAAAAAATACATGCTAGAAACCCATAAAATTCTGCACTACAGTAAAAATTTTCCAATAGCAGTAGCTTATATAAGCTTTGTCTTTTAAAAATTAATATTTGAATAAGTATTGAAAGGAAACACTCTTTAGATGTAATGTACAAAATTTTAAATTGTATTAAGTAGGAAAAAAATTGAGACTGAAGAACGGAAAAAGGCTACCCAACCTACTTATAAATACGATTTGGTGGACTACTTAGTAATAAGTAGGTTTAGAAGTCTACTTATTAACACATAGATTGGGTAGGCTTTCTTTCTATTACACAGCACTTCAACATTTGGAGTTATGGTTGAGATAGTAAATGGCAATCGTTATATTAACCATATAAAAAAAATAAAAATTTCCCAATAGTATTCTACAAAAAAATTTGATAACAAATACACATTGTTGCAAAGTGAGTAAAATTTTATTACAATAATATTTCCATCCAAAATTGTGTTTTTCCCAAAGAGACAATTAAATAGCAGTTAATTTATTGGAAATTCAGAAGCTATTTACAAAGGAATTTTTCATGTTTGCACATGTAGATAAAGGCAAACAATTCGAACTGTCATTCAAGAGTAAAAATTGCAGTCTGTTATTTTTAAAATGCTAGGAAATGAAATTTACTCTTAAGTCATAAACTGAGTTAAACATGGAATGAAAATGTCACCTCATATAAAAAAAAGTAGGTAATGTAACAATATAAAAAATTCCTTACAATAAGAAAACATAAATTCAAACATCCTTTAAATAGAAAATCTATTGTGGGATACACTATTACTACAAATGGAAGATTTTTGTAATACATACAGTGAACTCTCCTGTAATTGCATCAAATCCCACATGCACAGTATGTTCAAAATTTGTAGGTGGTGATATAACTGGTTTCTCCATCTCTTTCCTTTCTTTCTTTGTACCTGCAAATCAAATTAGAGTACAATATAAAACACCGAAAATATTACACAAATGAAGGCAACTGATAAAAGATGCATGAAATATGTAAATCAGCGGTTCCCAAACTTTACAGCCATGGAGCTCTTTATGAAGCAAAAGTTTCTCAAGGAGCCCCAAGAAATGTTTAGTGTCTACATTCATATTACATATAGTATGTATACTGAAGAATATGAAGATATATATATATATATGTAGGGGTTTTTGCCCCCAGGCGCGTTTCAACAGATGGCAGCACTGGAGACCGCAAGATGACGTCACATTTACTAAGGGAGTTCTTCCCACCTATTTTGTCATTACCCCCTCTCCAATGTTTGAAAACGGACGTGTTGCTCTAGCGCTATTCGGAGCTTTTGTTTTCGTTTATGTCCATCCAACATCAACCCCTGTCCTTAGATATTTACCTAAAATCTCTATTTTGTTAAAATCCCCTAGACCCCTTGCTACTGTAATTTCCAACAATAAATAAATTGTTAAAGGTATCAATGCTTCCATCACTTTTTTCATCACTTGTGGAATTGAGTCTGATGATCTTTCCTACAAAATGGGCGCTCTAGCCCGGGATTTGAATCTGCAATCCTGTGACTGATAGATGATAGAAGAAATACACCATCGTAGATCTACTACGTCGTAAAGACCCGAAGACGGAGAAACCCAAACCACAAGTGCACCATCGTAGATCTACTACGCATTAAAGACCCGAAGACAAAGAAACACAACCAGGAAGTGTCTTGTCGTCAATCTCAGATAAGCTAAACTTATATTAACTGTTTTATTTCTGCTTAAGTGTTTATTCGAAAAATGTGCTCTTCCTTCTAATTTTATTATATTACTTTGTTTTTTTTTATTTTTAATCATCTTGCATGTCAAAACTAAAAGCGTTCTTGTTCCCATGCAACTGTATTTCCTTAAAAGTGTTTTTAACAAACTAATTTCAATGTTCTCTATTTGGCGACTGATTCGCAGAGAGTTTTGAAGGCGAAACGAAAGTGTTCTCACATAGAATTTTTTCTTCGAATTGTTTAGGAATTTCGTATTTGCTTCTCCAAATACTAAAAACTAATCGTGTTCTCTAATTAATAAGTCGGATCTCTTTGTTTAGTCTGGCGCTCTTGTTGTGAAAATGCCGTCTGAATTCGACTAGTTATTTATTTTTTATTCTTCGTGTTTTCTGTTGTGGTGGATGTTGGATGATAGCGTGTAGTATATTTTTGCCACGTCATACTTTATATTGTATTATTTTAATTTTTAATGTGTTATATGCTCATATGAACTTGGAGAGGTGTGTGGTAGTCATTGTGCTTTCCACTCGTTATTTGAATTCAATAATTTTGTTTTTACCGACTCGACAAATTGAGTCGTGGGTGGAAAGGTGATTGACTCGAAAATTGAGTCGTGGGTGAAAACTGTTTCCCCGTTTAGAATTAAATGATTCTGTTTTGTTGACTCGAAAAATTGAGTCGTGAGTGAAAACTGTTTCCCCGTTTAGAATTAAATGATTCTGTTTTGTTGACTCGAAAAATTGAGTCGTGAGTGAAAACTTTCCCCGTTGAGGATAAAAAATATTCTTTTTTTGTGACTCGAAAAATTGAGTCGTGAGTGAAAACTGTTTCCCCGTTTAGAATTAAATGATTCTGTTTTGTTGACTCGAAAATTGAGTCGTGGGTGAAAACTGTTTTCACGTTTAGAATTAAATGATTCTGTTTTGTTGACTCGAAAATTGAGTCGTGGGTGAAAAGAGTTTCCCCGTTGAGAATAAAAATATTCTGTTTTTGTGACTCGAAAATTGAGTCGTGTGTGAAAAGTGTTTCCCCTTTGAGGATTAAATTATTCTGTTTAAATTGACTTGAAAATAAGAGTCTTGGGTGAGAAGTGTTTCTCGTTGGTAGACCGTGTATGTCTCCCGGTATTTTTTCCTGAGACTAGTTCTAACTACTAGTTCCATTGAGGATAGTAAATCCTCCTAGTAACTGTTTTCTTTATAGGTAGGTTATATACGCCTGTCATTATTATTTTATTTGGTACTTTTTTGCCGACACAATCGTCATGGCTTACTTGACCAAAGGTCGCAAAGCAGATTTGTTAGAAGTTGTTGATGAATTAGGCTTGACGCCGCAGGAAGGTAGCAAGATCGTCGACCTTAAAAAACTAATTTTAGAAAGTGACGGCTACGACGAAGAAATTGTTTCTGGCATTCTGAGCCGAATCATTGAAGATCGAAAGGAGGCAGAAAGAAGAGATGATGAAACAAATCGAAGGGCTCAGGAAGAAAGAAGAGAAGAAAGGGCAGCTCAGTTGGAGTTACAACGCCTTCAACTTGAAGTAGCTCGAGCTGGTCAACCTGCTGCACCTCCTGGGCGTACAGAAGAAACTCAGCCTAGAATACCCCTCGCTCAATTAATACCGAAGTTTGATGAAAAAAATGACGAAATGGGACTTTTTCTCATAAACTTTGAGAGACGTGCGGAGATGGCCAAGGTGCCTAAGCGAGACTGGGTAGCATATTTGTTGCACGTAATGCCGTCGGACATCTCAAACATGCTTGCTAGAGAATCCGTGGAAAATGCTAACAACTTCGATTACGTCAAGAACATCATTCTTAAGAAGTACAAAGTGACATCAGAAAAACTGAAAAACTTGTTTTATCGTCACACCAAAACCACTGATAAAACATGGAGGAACTATGCCCATGAACTGAGCTGCTACTTCCGAGAGTGGATAGCAGACTTGCAGGTCAACACTTTCGACGACCTGGTAGAATTATTAATAACCGAACAGCTCAAATTCCGAGCTCCGGAAGAAATCAAGGAAAATTTCTTTAAGGAATGGCTGCAATTCAAAAAGCCAGATCAACTTGCAGAAAAGTTTGATGAATATGAAAGTTTGAGAGAGAGCCTCTCGAGGAGTAATTTCCAAAGAAGAGACTATAGGGGACACACCGTAAGTTATAGCAATCATAAAAATAAAGAAAATCCTGGTGGTAGAGGGGCAAAAAACATCAAGCCTGAGCCTGTATGGAACAGACCAACAACTGGCCAAAACAGAAATCCTGGACAGAGGAAACCCAGATGTTACGACTGTGGTTCCCCAGATCATCTTTGTCCTGCTTGTCCCAGAAAGAACCAGCAAAGGTTCCCAGAAACAGAAAATAAGATCCCCAAACCTGAGAAAGCCCTTGATAGTCACATGATCCATGTGGCTGCAGTTGGAGCTGAAATGCCAGAGGTTTACCTGGACGTGGAACTAAACAAGTTCCTGAAAGAAGTGAAGCTAGGCGAGCTGTCGGTTGTCGCACTCCTTGACTCGGGTAGTAAACGCAACATTTTAAGAGAGGACGTCTTCAAGAAAATGAAAAATCCACCCACACTAACAAGTAGCACCTCTGTATTGTCTGGAATCGGCAACGGCCTGGCAAAAACGAAAGGATCTTTTCGGCATGTTGTTGACATAAACAGGCATGTTTGTCAACTTGACTTCCAGGTTGTCTCTGCCAGACATATGTTATGAAGCTATCATTGGATCAGCATTTTTGAGTCGAGTATCGTTCCCTTTTCTCGATGAAACTGAGGCTCCAAGGAAGGAATCTGTTGACTGGATGCTACAAATCGCTGAATGCAGTGAACAAGGAAATGAATTGGATCTTCGTCACATCCAGAACGGCTGTCTTCGGAAAAGCGTAGAAGACCTGATATCTAATTATGAGCCGAGAAAGACGAAGTCTACTGACATTTCGATGAAAATAATTTTGGAAGATGAAATTCCAGTGTATCAAAGAGCCCGTCGGTTATCACCTTTCGAAAGGCAAGAGGTTAACAAACAGATAGACGAGTGGTTAAGGGATGGAATCGTTCGTCCCAGTTCTTCAGACTATGCCAGTCCAATTGTCCTGGTCAAGAAGAGAGACCTTTCAACGCGGATTTGTGTTGACTACCGAAAATTGAATCGTAAACTTGTCAAAGATAGGTTTCCATTACCTCTCATTGAAGATGTCTTGGACCGATTGCAAGAAGCCAAAGTCTTCACTACATTAGATCTCAAAAATGGTTTCATGTCCCTGTAGAGGAGAGCAGTCGCAAGTATACTTCATTTATCGTACCAGATGGTCAGTATGAATTTCTCAAAGTACCCTTTGGACTCAGTACAAGTCCTAGTGTTTTTCAAAGGTACGTTTATAGCATCTTTAGAGATCTGATGAAGGAGGGCACCGTTATCATCTACATGGATGATTTGATCATTCCGTCGTCTGACGAAACGGAAGGTGTCGCGAAGTTGAATTGTGTTCTCCAAACAGCATCTAATTATGGACTCGAAATTAAAACAAAGAAATGTCAATTATTAAAGCGCACTGTGGAATTTTTAGGTTACATCGTGGAAGATGGGACGGTTCGTCCGTCAAATGCAAAGACGCTTGCAGTTCAGAAGTTTCCCCTTTCAACCAACATTAAACAAGTACAAAGTTTCCTTGGCCTCACAGGCTACTTCAGAAAGTTTATTCCAGATTACTCAAAAGTTGCAAAACCGTTGAGTGATCTTCTCAGAAAAGGTAGTTCATTTGAGTTCGGGAACGAACAGAAGGAAGCCTATCAGAAACTCAAGGATCTACTCGCCGAAAGTCCAGTTTTACATCTCTTTAGGCCAGGAAGAAAAACCGAACTACACACTGACGCCAGTATGCACGGATTTGGTGCCATATTACTGCAGGAAGCCGATGACGGAAAACTACATCCTGTCCACTACATGTCTAGAAAGACTAGTCCGGCAGAAGAAAAATACAGCAGCTATGAGCTAGAAGTCCTCGCAGTAGTGGAAGCACTGAAAAAACTGCGTGTATATTTGATGGGCAACAAGTTTAAAGTAGTGACGGACTGCTCTGCCTTCCAGAAGACGATGGATAAAAAGGACCTGGTGACCAGGATAGCAAGATGGGCTTTACTCCTGGAGGAATTTGAATATGAAATTGTTCACCGACCAGGGGAAAGAATGCGACACGTTGATGCTTTGAGCAGGAATCCTGTGATGGTCATCATTAATGACACTGTTACAGCAAGACTAAAAGTTGCCCAAAGTGAAGATGACCATATCATTACCCTTAAGTCCTTAATAGCGAATAGCGGTTCTAATGAATATTTCTCAAAGAATGACATTCTGTACAAATATGAGAACGGTCGAGAACTAATAGTCGCTCCCAGGGATATGCAGACTGAAGTGGTCAAGCTAGCTCATGAAAAGGGTCACTTTTCAGTTGAAAAAACAGAAGAGATAGTGAAGCAGGAATTCTTTGTTCCAAACTTGCACACCTTGACACAAAGTGTCATCACTAACTGCATTCCATGTATCTTAGCAAATAAGAAAGCGGGAAGGAAGGAAGGCTTTTTAAATCCAATTCCCAAGGAAGACGCTCTGCTAAACACATATCACGTGGATTTTATAGGGCCCATGCCATCTACTAACAAAAATTACCAACATATCCTAACTGTTGTAGATGCCTTTACTAAATTTGTCTGGCTCTACCCTGTAAAGTCTGTAGCAGCTGAAGATGCCCTAGAAAAGCGAAGCACCAACAAAGGACCTTTGGAAATCCTGCTAGGATAATATCTGACAGAGGCTCAGCGTTCACGTCCAATGCTTTCACAGAATACTGCAAAGAAGAAGGTATCCAACACCTACAAATAGCCACTGGAGTGCCTCGTGGGAATGGACAAGTTGAAAGGATTCACCGAACTCTTATCCCTGTTTTGACAAAGCTTACTCGAGAGGAACCTACTAAGTGGTTCAGGCATGTCGCAAGACTACAGCGAGTTTTAAACAGCACAGTAAGCCGTAGTACCAAGTACACTCTATTTGAACTCTTGACTGGCATCAAAATGCGCAATAAAGAAGATATAATTGTCAAAGATATTCTTATGGAAGAAATGATGGAAAACCATCAAGAGGATCGAAATATTCTCCGACAAGATGCGAAGGCTAATATCAAAAAGATCCAAGATGAGAATAGGAAGTACTATGATAAGAAATGCAAGAAAGCTACTATCTATAAACTGGGCGATCTCGTAGCAATCCAGCGAACCCAGTTCGGCACAGGATTAAAGCTGCGACCTAAATTTTTTGGCCCGTACGAAGTTTCGAAAGTTAACTCAAAAGATAGGTACGAAGTGACCAAAGTAGGGTATCACGCCGGCCCTAATCAAACCACCACTTCGGCTGATCTCATGAAACCATTTGCTTAGTCAGACTGATTTAATTTTTTTTCCTTTATAGTATTAATTAAATTATATTCTTGTTCTCGTATAATAAATTTGTTTATTTTATATTTCGTATCGTGTATTTTTTGGAATATTGAAATTAATGTGTATTTTTATATATTATCCCACTTCTGACACCAAAAATTGGTCTTGTACAAAAAATTGTAACTGTATTTTTAGTTTAGTACTGTAATTTTTCTGTATACTCATATCCTCCTTTCGTTTAAGGGCAACCATCCAAACATCTAGAATGTGATGTGTGAAAACGTGTCAAGATGGACCCTTAAGCCAACTGAATTTGTAAGCGATGTCCAGTGCTGTTTTCAGTTGGTAACTTTTCTTAAAGTTTCTTTCTTTTAGCACATTGGTTTCCTGGTGCGCCGCTGTGGTCAGCGACGGTGTCAGGACGGCCGATCTGTAGGGGTTTTAGCCCCCAGGCGCGTTTCAACAGATGGCAGCACTGGAGACCGCAAGATGACGTCACATTTACTAAGGGAGTTCTTCCCACCTATTTTGTCATTACCCCCTCTCCAATGTTTGAAAACGGACGTGTTGCTCTAGCGCTATTCGGAGCTTTTGTTTTCGTTTATGTCCATCCAACATCAACCCCTGTCCTTAGATATTTACCTAAAATCTCTATTTTGTTAAAATCCCCTAGACCCCTTGCTACTGTAATTTCCAACAATAAATAAATTGTTAAAGGTATCAATGCTTCCATCACTTGTGGAATTGAGTCTGATGATCTTTCCTACATATATATATATATATATATATATATATATATATATATATATATATATTAATAAAGGTAAAAAAGAACTGGAGACAGTATTATATTTATTATTTAAATCTACAAAATGATATAACTATTTAAAATACTTGAAAAATGTTACATGTACACCCAAAGTTAAAATTAACAATGTGCCTGCTTCTTGTGGCAGAGTTTACCAATGTTCAGTGTCATAGAAGTCAGTTGAAGACACATATTGTCTTCTGCATCCAAACGAGTTCAATATTTAGTTTTTTTTTAGCCATTTACCTCAGAAAAGAAGTTTTGAAAAAGGTGCATAGTATCAAAGGCAGTAAGAGCAGCTTAGCTTTTGAATATAATATTGAAAGATCCTCCCCAAACTGAGCCTGAAATTAGGAAGTGGTTTGCTTTTAAATGATGCCCGATAGTGGCTGTCCAAAACCATGTCTACAAAGAACTCATATTCTGCCACAGTGAGGCTGCCGGTTTTGACGTCACTGTAAATGGATCTACAATCAACTCGGAATTCTTTCGAATCAATTCCTGTGTCAATTCCTAAAAGTATGAATTCAAATTTTGAAGTAAATTGTCTAGGCATTCTTTTATTATTGCTGGAAATTTCATTCATTGTTATGATATTTTCTTCTAAAAAAATTGAAGACAATGAGAAACACGTCAGATCTTTATTCTCAACTCTTTCCATGCAGAATACTATCTTCATCTTCAGTGTGGCCATTTTGTTATTAGCATCAAATATTATCTTCCATTTCTCTTGTAAAGATGTGCTGAATTCGTTCACTTTCGAAAAAATGTCTGTCAAGTAACAAAATTTGCACAACCCTTCCCAATCATTCCAATAATCTGCTAGCAAATTGTTTTGGCCATTTGAAAGTGAAGAAACTTCTGTTCGAAGTTCAGGTAAATCAGACAATGCTTTACCTCGTTACAACCTCATACTTCTGTGTTGAACAACAATGGCTTGTGTATACTTTCCACATCTTCACAGTATTTTGAGCAGCCTACACTTCAAAGGTCATACCTTAATAAAGTTGATCATTTTGACCGTGTTGTCTAGCACCTGCTTTAATAATGCTGGTATTTTTTTTTCATTGTGAGGGAGTGTTGGTGTATGATACTACTTGTACAGTTTTTAAAATTTCTTGCAACGACATGACCTACCATGGCCTTTGCACCATCCGTTCACAAGTCAATTTCATTTATGCCATCTTCATAACTGCCGCAGATGGAGCCCCTGAGAAACACTTGTGAAGCACAGCTTGGAAAACGTTGATGCAACTACGTGCTAAATGTGGAGTACTGAGATGGATAATAAATTTGTATTACCTCTACACATCTATTCAACTTAGCATGAAAATTCGTAATGAAAACAAATCTATGCAAACAAAATTGGATTGTTTGCACATTGAATTTTCTCTACTCCTTTTAAGTTATTGATAAATTTTGGGTCAGTCTCATACAAAATCAATGGTTTTTGCATTTGGTGTCTGTGTACCTGCAATCTGTAGAAACAGCTGGGTATAGATAATGAAACTTTGTATACCAAGAGTACTCTCATTCATTTAGGGATTGACTTTCATTGCGTCAGCGTGTCTTCTCATTTTATGACTGTTTGTACAAGTATCACAAATTACATTGAATTTTCTCTACTCCTTTTAAGTTATTGATAAATTTTGGGTCAGTCTCATACAAAATCAATGGTTTTTGCATTTGGTGTCTGTGTACCTGCAATCTGAAGAAACAGCTGGGTATAGATAATGAAACTTTGTATACCGAGAGTACTCTCATTCATTTAGGGATTGACTTTCATTGCGTCAGCGTGTCTTCTCATTTTATGACTGTTTGTACAAGTATCACAAATTTTATTCAATATATTTTAATGAAATTGTTTCATAAAACATTTTAGTTTACTGAATACTTTATTTGAACTGCCTTTCTTACAAAAGATCCGAGTAAGTATACTTAAATCAACCATAACTTGGTAGTTTTAGAGAGCTGGAACATAAATCAAGCATTGCGATTACTTGAATTGTTTTACCAGCACAACTGGAAGAGCTATTATTTTTTCCAAAAATTAATTTGACAAAATTTAAAACCTTCATGTTAAGTAAATTTAATTGCAGTGAAATTTCGATCAACCGTCAATTCGTTATTGCGTAACATTGCTGCTAAGAAACCACGATCTTCGAAGAAACAAAAGAAAATGATCGACTATTTTAAAATTTTATATATGTACGTTAGAGCATAAGTTCATGTAACAATATGTACTATACTGTACTTAAACTTAATGTAAATTGTATATATTGTTTGGTTCTGTAAAATAAAATCGAGTATGTAGTGTATTTCATTTGTTTAAGGTTTTTCTGTCATCCGTCAATTCGATTAATTGTCATGGTCCTGTTCACGATCATGGTGGTTAATCAAAGTTTCACTGTACTTTATTTTGAGTTTTATTTTTCTTTGCAAAATATAAACAAATTCCATGAATATTTTGGATAATATTAAGATATCAATCTATTGAGAATAAAACTTACAACTATGCACAAGAGCAAGGTAGAAATGAGGTTTTTAATATCTAATGTTGCCAATCCTTCAAAAGTTTAACACACATGGTTGTAGTTTTAAGTAAAACATATAGCTCAAACCTTTTGAACCAAGACTGGTATGTAATGGAATTTATTCAAAGTATTTTAAAATTTTGTCGTTTCTTTTATAAAAGGAGTGCATTTATTAAACTCGCATTTATTTTTCATGTTTCAAAAAAACTACTTGGCATTATTAAAAGCTGCACTCAATGGGCAAGTAATACCAACATTCTCATTCTCTACACGTTTATAGTCTACATTCAGAATGAAATCTCAATAAGAAAATATGTTTTAAAGTGTAGTACATGCTTTAAAGAAAAGGAAACTCATGTTCGTTGGCCACGTTTCAAGAAGCAATAAAAATGTTCTTACTTTTTGATGGTTTTAGTTTTACTTTCTTTTTCTCTTCACTTTCTGGTTCTTTTGGCAAAGGTCGCATATCTACAGCAACAGTAGAATCCCTAAGAAATATATCAGTATTAAAATTATGTGGATATTCTAAACAAACAATTGAATTAGACAAAAGTAAATTATAAGAGCATGAGAACACGGAACAGTAGATAACATTCAGAGTAATTTAATGCTTTATTGCTTACTTTCATGTTTTATTTTCCCACAAAATTACCCAAACTTCATCATTTTATACCTAATAGTTATTTAAATGGTGTTTATTAAAATAAAAATAACTACGTAAAAAATTTGTCTTGTTTTTGTCACTTTGATTATTTTTGCTTCACGAGGTTATGTTATATTGAGACCTGCAGAAAGGGATTAGAACCCAGAACTCATTGCACTGAATGCTGAATATTTACAAAGCAATTGAGGGTAAAACAAAGCATATAAAGATTGTTAATCATTTTTAAGTTTCAATCATGTTTCAACAAGCAGAAATTAATTTAGAACTTTCAGGACACTATTTGTAGCTAAGCAAGTAAGTAAAGTAAAGCTACAGCTTCGTAAGAAAACAGAGCTGTTATCTAGCAGTTGAGATACCTCATGATGCAGCTGCCATAACTATGTGGCCGTCTTAACAGAGAACAGAGGTGTCAACTTAGGTAGACAGAATACGGTGGAGAATGGGCGATACAGACGGCTGTCAGGGTTTATTTCATTTTAGAAACAAATCAATGGGGCTTTTTTATTCTCTAGTTAAGTTTCTGTCTTTTCAATCGTTGAAGATAGAGTAAAAATTGTAACGGATTTCAAATCATTGTAAAATTCTACGCCAGATTGATACCCAAAACAGATTTATTATTTACCATTTGATCATTTAATTATTTATTTTAAAGAATAAATTTTTTATTTAAAGAAAATGACATTCAAGGTATCGATTTGGTGTCAAATTTGCCGCTGATTTCAAATCCGTTGAAATTTTCTATATTTAACAATCCCGATTTTGAAAAAATGAATTAAACAATGCCAGTCAAAAATTTCCTTCCCTTGCATTGCATTATTTGTGTGCAGGAAATGAAATGTTGCTGCTAGAAGAGAATAAATGTTCCCCAACTGTTTGAGACTGCTATGATGATCCTCATGCAAATGGCGGCTCCAGTAATTGCTCACAAACAACGCTCTCTAGGAAATCAATGCCATCTGTTTGTATAAACAACATTTTAGTGACATCATCCACAGCTCATTATGGCTGCTAGATAACAGCTCTGCTTTCTTAGGAAACCGTAGCTTAAGAGACAAATATATTTAAACATGAGAGAAAAATTACTTAAACCAAGAGATTAAATAAATTACAACTTTAAATGGGGAATATCGTAGAAGAAATTATTTGCTTGTGTCATAATTGAAAAAAGCCCAAAAAATCAAAAGGATTTATATTTTTTCTCATGAAAAAGTCAGTTTATATTTTTCATGTGACAAGTAATAAAAGAGTGATAATGAATGACTTTAGAGTTGAAAAATATTTCTGAAGAATTGTTCCAAAATAAACTAACCTAGTGCTGGTGAGGCGTACAGGAGGAGCTGGTGGCTTTTCATCTGTACTATCTGCCATATTTCCTTTGTAAAAGCTGCCTAAAATAATAGTAAATTCTAATTTTAAAGAAACAAGGTAAATAGATTAAATTTAAGATAACAAGCACTATTATTGTAGGTTTCTTAACTATTGTTGCATGGAGTAGATTTAGTTTAATTAGTGATTAATTTCAAACCTGAGGCTACATACAGTACAAAGTCCGGAATCCGCAGGACCTCCACCATTCTGGATTTGGGATTATTTTCAGTTATTTTTGTCAAAAAACCCTAACAAACCCCCCCACCTCCCCTCAGGTGCGTTATTTACGTCCAGGAGACATTTACAACAGGCTAAAATAGCAAATATATAAATAGGAATAATGTTTTTAAAATAATTTTTTTTTAAAGTGCAACAAATTTTATTTTTAAATTTTCTCATTTTTCTGTGTGGTATTTACTCAGAACATGTCCTTTATTTTGCACTGTTTCATCAATTTGGTTCAGGTTAAACACCTTGTTCTTTAAAAAAATTGTCAGAAAAGTGAAGAGGTAGAAAAAATGAGAAAAAGTTAAAAAAAAAACCTCTTGTTAGCAGAACGTCCAGATTTGGGGGTTTGTACTGTATGACTTAATACTTTATGCACATAACATCAAATAAGAAAAATTCATTCATATGTCTTATCTGAAAAGATTTAATTATTACCAGGTGCAAAATTATGTATTCCAATAATGTACTTGGAAACTACTGTTTGAATTAAACATTTTCTAATGTATTTTAAACTTTTGACAAAGTGGGCATAAGGTTGATTAAAAAAAAAGTGTTTTAATTCTTAAATATAAGAGTAAATAAAAATTGAAATCCTCCATACATAATAGTTTACACTAAAAAGTAACTCCTGAATGCCGAGGATTTAAGAAACTGGAAGTTACTGGATCAAAGCCAGTTTTTGATGACATATTTCTTAAAACTTTTTAGCTTTTTCAAACACTAAATTGATCCGGTTTTAGCCTTTTTAGAAATAATAGAATAAAAGCTATATAATGATTTAAAATCAAGTGATTTTTATTAAAAAATCATTGCTTCAAATCAGAATTTTAAAGATATTCTATATTAAGTAAATAGTATCGAAAATGAAATAACTATGAAAATGTTATTTTATCCAAATCAGATAAGAACTTTAATTCAGTTCACCTATAAAATTATACTGAAAATCATTCTCCTTTTGAAAACACAAATAACAGTATTAGTTGATTGTGATCATAATTATCAAAAGAGTATATCCCTCTAGGGCCATTTACTAACAGGTGTCAATCATAAACCTGTTTAGCAATGGGTTTGCTTTATAACATTCCTTGTGATTCTAAATTGTAGGTGACAAATTTTGAATTGCCCTTCATATGGATGTTATGCTCGTACTAGATTAACTCAAGATATTAACATTATGGCTATATATTCTTTGTTCAGATGTTCTAGTAATTTATTTAGTATTGTAGTCTCTTGGAGAAAAAAAATGAGACACCTAGTCATAATGAAGGGTTTTCTGCAGCATCACAAAAGCAGTCTAATTTGCACATTAATCTAAAAATTGGCAATCTTAACATTTTCATATTGTTAGGTCTAATATGCTGGTTTTAAATTTTATTGATCCCTAGGACTTAATACATTAGATGAATTTCCACCCTATCTTTCAAATACATTGAAATCTGAGTACATAGACCCTAAACGTTTTACTCTAATTTCAAGAATATTTTTATTGAACATAAAAAGCATTGACTATATAAATGGCTAGTAAATGGATTCATTTGCAGAACAATTTGAGAGCTTTAGTTCTCTCCCAAGTGCATGGTTTTTTAAATTAAGTTCTATAAACCACACATTATTCAAGATTAACACAAAATTTTGTCAACGTTAAATATGCACAATAACATGGACCTTGAAGTTGAAGGCAAGCTACTTTTGCAGAAAATTTTATTATTCTAAAATGCTTTTAGTGCAAATTTAAGAATTCAGCAAAATTAAATAATTTTTTTAAAACAATGGAAATAAATATTTTAAAGAAATGACAATATATAAAATTCATAAATTAACCTATTTAGATAGCAGTGACAATGCTGTATACCCCTATATTTTGTCCATTTAGTTAATAAACCGAGTTTTTTCAAAGTAACAACAGTAAATAGGCAATTAATTCTGGAAAAAAGTGATAAAACACACTTCAATGCATGGATGGAATTATAGTTAATTTCAGTAAAAATTTTAACAAAATTACAATCAGGTAATGCACAAGAACACAATTGAGCTTATAAGTGTCTCTGCAGAGATTTAAATGCCAAAATACTCTAAAAAAAAGAAAACAAATGTCAAACAAAGGAACAATTGTAATATGAATATTTTCTCACTGCACGAAACAGTGCCTACAAGTGGAAGTCTCACGACAAAATAAAAACTGAACGCCCGGAAAAACTAATAATCACAATTTTGAAAAGATACTATAATTCATTAGATGAAAGCTAAGTTATTTATGAACGATTGGAAAAGACCGTCCTGTTTATTTTTTTTTAATAATGAGGACATTTTATGTACTTTGTGTAACTGATGTGCAAAATGACTGTTCTGACAAACAAGCTTGATAGTGACCTTATGATAAGCAAAAAAAATTTCAATGATTCATGGAAAGTGAATAATTAAGACTAAGATAAAATTAAAGGACTTGGTGAGCGAGTATATGCAACTACATACTACATACAAGTAGTTTTTAAAATAAAGAATCAGTACTTTTAGAACAAATGAAAACAACACACCTAGTTTTCAATGACAAATAAACGACGAACAATTTTTCGGTCACAGTACACACATTTTGAGAAATTTTAATTTAGAAATTCTAAAATTCCAACTTTCACCCGGTAAACAGAATGGCATATAGACCTCCCAGAGCGTTGCCAGACAGAAGTCTAATTATAAAGAAGTACTATGGTTTTGTTTTCTCTTTTTTTATTATTGTTCACAGAGTTATTTTGTTTTCATCTTGTAGGATGGATTGCAAGGAAAAAAGCCTAATAAAAACATTGTAAGGGAAATTTGAAATCTTATGACGGGCAAACAAACTTATTTCAATAAATATTTTTTACTTGACTATATTGAAATTATTTTTACTTTATATCACATCAAACCCGTTTAGAATTCATAAATTAATAAACTCATAAAATTAATCAAATATTAAAGTTTAATTAAACAGTTTTTGAAACTAAAAGTTAAAATTGTGTTACTGCGAAGTTGAAAAACAAAAACTCGGCAACATATGTGAAAGGCTTCTGCTTGTGTATTTGGGTGGTTCGTTTCGTACCTGTAAAGTTTCTGATAAAACTATTTACACTTCAAAATTAGTCATTACAAAATAAACAAGATAGATTAGAGGGTTGAATTCTGTAATTGTATATAAGGCTGTTCAAATTCTCCTGTCACAGTTATAAAATACCACAACTCTGGTTCTGAGTTTTTGTTAAAACTGAAGTTTAATTATCTTGAAAATATAATTTCTAGCTCATACGGATAGTTAAAGGTTTTGCTCAAAACAGGTTAATTGAAAAACTGTTGGTTTCTATTTGCTCGCAGTTACATTTTTTTTAGTTTGATATCACCATTCTTCAAGCTTCACACTTATAAAACTGTTTCAAGTTGAAAGATGTAAAATATTTTTGTATCCGTTTTCACTACGGGTAGGTAAAATATTTGTTCATTTTCTTTCATTATTGAAGCGAATTTCCATATTAAATATTTAAGCTGAATTAATTTGTTTGAACACAAAGTTTCAAACTTCAAATTTTTGTTTATTGCCCGTCGAGTTTTATTCAAAATTAATACTTTACGCTGACAATTTTTGTTAAAGTTAGATTTGTTGATTTGTTCCAACTAAATGATGAAAATACATTGCAAAGTTTTAGAATTTTCGATGTTGTATTAATCTGTTTGTCAAAATATTTTATTCTTTTACTTTGCCAAGCAAATGTGTTTGCGTGTTAGTTTCCAAAAACTATTATTCTGGTTCATTCTTATCTTTGTGGTCTGAGGGTTGAGATGTGATCTAAGTTTACATTTACACCACCTGCCTGATTGAAAAACCATGGTTTGATAAGTTTGACTGCATTAGTGAACCATTCTCTACAACTTGTAACCCTTAATATATTTAAGCACAGTAAGTACACTGAAAGTACTACCATTGTTATTTTGTGTGTTAATGCCTGAACCAAAGATTGATCAACAGTGTTTTAATTTCTCAATTCTACCTATATTGTTATGTAGTTTTTACTTTTTGAATTTTAGATAATTACATTTTGTTGCTACTTTGCTTGCTTTTATTGAAATTATTTTTGAAAAAAAAAAAAAAAATCTAGTTTGATGACTAAATTTTTGTCTGTGTTTCTACATAAATGTTTGAAATTTAAAAATGACATTTTTTACTTTAGATTCCAGAATTCTTTTCAAACCAGTTCTAGATATTCCTGGAAATGGCAGTTTCAGAATATCATCTAGACACTAGAATACGTCGACGTCATATTCCTTTAATAACACAACAGGTAGATTTTTTCAAAGACATTCATCAAAAAAAAGTTTATATAAAAAATTTTGTTTCAATTTCTACCTATTCATTTCTAAACTCTTAAACACATGGTGTGCCATAAGTTCATGAGCCATTATAAGCACTGTATGGTCTTGATATGGACTTATAATGGTTTCAGGTCCTGAACGTAACTTCCTTATTTTCAAGATGATGTGAATTACATGGTCATCTGTTTAAAATATATGTGTTTCTACACATATCACTATAAAAATACTAATTTTTAATCTAAAAACTAAGTCTTTAAACAGCCATACAGTAAAAAATTATTTTTGTCAATATGCTCTTAGTTCATATACTGTCATAGCTATTGTGTTTGAAATTAAAACTGAACTTTCAGCGTCGTCTTCGTCATCTGCGGAGTGTGTCTGCCAGAAACATAACAGCTCATGACAAAACACTATGTAAAGAGTTGAATGTGGCTTTTACTTTGCATAAGAAACTCGATTCACCAGGTAAATAATATTTCATTACATTTTATTCATTTTTTGAATTTAAATTCTGAATTTTCTTTCTGTTAATTTAAAAAATTAAATTCCAAGTGTAAATTTATGCACTTGTTTTTAGTAAAGCATGTAAACGCTTACATTAATTACTTAATTTCCATATTTATTACTATTCTGCAATAACACTTTTAACAGCATTATCAAGTGCTGATTTAATTTTGATGTCAAATTTTCTACACTTTTAATGTTCTTTAAATCCAGATTAATGCTGTGACGCATCATCCTAAATGCTTTGCAAGATTTCCATTTATTTTCTTCCCTTGCAAATTCGAACTAGTGACAGCGATGCCAACGCAACACCCAATGCTTTCTTGGCAGCAAGCCAGTTTTCTCAAATCAAAACGTATGCAGTGAGAATAATTTTTTACCTCAAATGGGACATACAAATGAAAATAAAACCACTTGTACTACTCAAATTCTACCAAAACCACATAGAGGAACAGGTTTAAATTTATCATTTCTAGATCTTACTGTCCTGTCATTAATTGTTTTTATTAAACATGTTTTACCTTTTAAAGAGCTCTCAGTATTCATTAAACCCCTGTTGCACTACCACTGAACTTCATGTTGCATCTTAATGAAATATTTACTTAGAAAAGTGTTATGAATACTGTTCTTTCCAATTGTATTTTGTTAGTTTACTAAAAATAGATGTCCATTTAAATTTAAAAAATTATTTTGCTTAAAATTTAAAAAAATTCTGTGCAGCTAAATTGTAAACAGATTGACCTGTAACTTTTATCTGAAAGTTTTTATGATGAACGCTTGTTGTCTTATTATATTCTTAATGAATTCATGTTTAATTTAATATTTTAGCTTTCTATACTAGTGAAGAGATTTCTGATGGTTTGGTAAGTATAAAACTAGCTTGAAATGTGATTATTTTAAATGTATGTGATAACCAGAAATTCTAAATCTTTGGAAATAATGAAATAAAAATTTTAAAAATGCATTTTTTTATCAATTAAATACATAATAATTCACAAAAATTAAGTTTACTATTCTATAATTTTGTTATTTCTCGGGTTAAATTACTCTATATCTTTTTGATGATAATGTAATTTTTTAATGTTCTTAGAATCCGTCTTGGAAGGATTTTGAAAGCAGCAATTTCCCTGAAAATGTTGACACTGCTTCTTCTTGTATCCTTCTATGGCTTGAAGTGAACTGTTTCTATGCTCTGTGAAATGTATGTTAGAAAACATTAAATTTTTCCAACGTGATTTCTACGATGATTCTGATTTTAGGGTTTTACAAAATCCTTTTGAAACCCCCATTACAGGTGTCATAGTAGAGTTGTTTCCATTACAGGTTTTACTGTGCCTAGTTTTTTACTACTGAATTTTAAATTAATACAAGTTTCTTGTCATGGAAGTTTTGACTGTTATAAATTCTTGTTTTTACACCTTATGCTTGGTAAAATATGATGCAAATAAATATCGTTTCTGCTTACTTACATGAATGAAAATCAGTAAGGATAGTGGAACTTGTATTGTAAAATGAGTTCGTAATAGCAGAATTTGGGAACTAAATGATGGTTTAAGAAATTAAACTGTAAAAGCATAAATATATTTAAGTTAAAAAAAATCACTTATGATTCTTCTTAAGTATCAGCCTGGACATTTTAACTTTAACACAAACAATTCAATGAACAAAGAGAAATTCGTATGTATATATTTACTGTGTTCTCCTTCTAATCAGAATTTTTACATATCTGAACATTATTATGTCACTAAAAATGTGTATGAATGTGAGTAAACAAATACATGATAGTATAATATTAAAAAGTTGGATCCTCTGTTGGTGTCACATACTTTTGTCATATTATGTTAATAATTGTTTGAACATTAGTTTAGTGTTTTACAAGGTGTAAAAAAATCATGATTTAAAAAAAAAATCAATTAATCGGATTTATTTGATTTAAATCAAAAATCAGATTTTTTTATTTAAATTTCTGTAGGGCCTATAAATTTGTCTAATAAAAAATTGAGTTTCTGACATGACATGTAAACCAATATTTATTTAAGTAAACAATCAGAATTCGTGATATGGTAAATTAATATTTATTTTACTAAAAATCATTGTGTGTTACATGGTAATACATGTAAAAAATGAATTTTCAAAATAAGAGCAAAAGATAAAACATTTGTTTAGCTTTAAAACACAAGTTGACATCCTACATAGTTTTTCTTGAGTAAATTAACATCATCATGTTAACAAATGTATCGGTAAGTGTAAGTGAGACCTAAATTAGTTTGATTAAATAAATATTTGTTATGGGTCACTACTTTTAAAGTGAAAGGTGACTGTTTCAGGGTGCATTTTGCAAAATAAAAGATGTTCATAGTGTTTAAATTTTCATCCTTTCAAATAGAAAGCTCAGTGGAATTTTTTATTTAATAAATTATTAATCACATTAATTGTGTTATTTTGTATTTATGTCTCAATTAAAAAAAAGGAGTTGAAAAAACACTATAGCTAAGCCATTGGTCAATCAATTAAAGGGGTAACAAATAGTTTAGGCCTACTTTGTGGGGATTTTCTTTGGCTGTCTTGACATTTACGTAGATGTAGGCCTACTGCTTTATTGTTTGTGACATAAAATTCTGCATGAACATTGTAAAAACTTTCAAATAGATGTGAACTTATTTTTTACTTTACTGTTTGGCAGAATCCCTGACTCGAACACTCAACAGATTACATTAGTCCATAGATACCTCAGATTATTTGCAAGTGTCCAGTGCCAAACATTTTTTTTAAAAGCTCATCAGTACGAGGCGTAGCCATTACTGCTGAAATCACCATGAGTGCAGAAAGTTCAAAGCATTTGACAAATTCTGTGATTTTTCTAGGTTGTATTTACTTAGTTATGAAAATGTAAGATTGGTTGTGATTTAAATCAATGATTTTTTTTAAAAAATCATTTGATTAAAATCATGATTTTAATTGTTGATTTAAATCAAGTGATTTAAATCTTGACACCATGGTGTTTTGTATTTTTCTTCTAAACAGTCTATGAAATTTGTTATATTTGTATCATAAAACATTACTATTATTTTGAGTAACATTTGGAAATTTAGCAAAAAAACAACACAGTAATAATTCCAACAGCTCTAGAAATTAATGAGTTTCCTCTTAAATCTCATTTTCTCCATGGTAGAACAGCTCTTTTGACATAAACTAAAAGTTCCTGAATTCCAAGGCAGAAGGATTTAGTCAGATTACTTATCAGAAAAGTCCTCAATTCCTCTATCACTATTACACTTTATGAGTGGCATGTATAATGAGTACAGGTGTTCAAATCTTTATGAATGATGTGTTGCTACTTGCCTTTCATGATTGAAGTCAACAAGAGTTAAATACTGTATTTTCTGTTTTATAAACCATTTATTCAATTAGAAATGGTTTTTTTCGTGAAAAAATATGGATTGCAAGTATTTGTGTGTGTTTGAAACATTGCCAAATTAAAAAAATTAAATTTTCCAAAGCTGATAATTTTGAGATTTTATATTAAAATCTTAATTTAAAATAAATTACAAATCAAGGTGGTTGTCATTTTGGAATGTAACATGATAACTGATCTGATACCAAGATACACATATATTTAGATCAGAAAAATTATTTCAGTGTCTAAATTCTGTAGGAGAAAAATAATTTATTGTATGTTTGCTGTTTTATTTATTCTTTTATAATCAACTCATAGTTTTTACATTTATTATCATGAAATATATTGCATCAACATATCAAACAATTTTTTAAGTTATGTTTTTCAAATTGATGAATGTTCTCTTGATAATCCTCAAATAATGCATATCCTTACATTACTGAAAGATGTCATTGTAAGAATATGGAATATGTTTGAGGAGAAACTACTCATTGAATGGGCTGTCTTCTTTACAGGCTTAGTATATCTTGGTGAACAGGTATGATTTAACTTAATTCTAGTCGCTTTATTTTGTTAGTCAACTTTTAAAGAGATGCCATAAAGTAGCAAATTCTGCTGATTTAAGTTGCATTAAATGCCAAATGTATGAATTCCAAAGGATTAATATAATATCCATTCAAAGATTTATATAATATCAATCAAGAGACATTAACAAAATTTTGATTTTATCTTCAACTGCATAGTATAAATGCCTATATTTGATATTCCTAAGACATGAGATGAGCATTATTAAACATAAAGTATTGCATATTAATGATTATATTTTAGAGTCTGTTTTAGTGTCTCATAATGAGAGCTTTAGTGTCAGGATTCAAGAATTAGCCACCTAATCCTTAGGAAAAAATATTGGATTTTTAATTTTTTTTAAATGTTAAAATGTGAATAATTTATTGAATTTTTGTAAAATTAGACATGAAGAGTGAGACCAGAGATGTTGGATTGAATTTATGAATCCCACATAAGCTGATAACAAGTAGCCATACACTGACACTCTGATGTGTTCACTGTTAGCTTTGTTTATTGGGAATGTTTATTTTCAATGCTTTTTGCTTGTTTCTTAACCTAATCAAGATTTTAAATAAATTCATATTTAATACAGCTTAGTTTCGTGGTTTCCATTTACATGTGACAGTATAACAAAAAATTTTTAATAATTTTTAAATTTTTGATTTTAAAATTTAAATAGTTTTAAATAATTTTTTCTTTTCATAACAGCTGTTGTATAAAACTGATATTATGATGTTATTGTCTTTTTTATCTAGATTCCCAAAGAAGGAAAAAATTTTAAACCAAATACAATAATTTTTGGTATGTCAGAAGGATATTATGGGTGCAGTGACAGTTATCAGGTACATATCTTTGTAGTATAATGTAGTTTAAAGCCAGCGATGATATAGAGATGCAGCATTGAATGTGTCATTGACTAAAATTATAGATAGCAACTCGCAACTAGACCTCAAGAAATATTGTACTGAATCACCTATTGGGGTTACAATTTAAATGTTATTATAAATTATTTTATGATTAAAACCTAGTTGTAAATCGGTTATTGTTAAATATGTTATTGCCATTTTAATGTCTATATATAATTTTTACTTCAGTTTTCGAAAAAGGGATATCCTACACTACTATATGATAAAAATTATGTCACACAAGAGTAATCAAACTTAAATTGGACTACTTTATGTTCAAAGGTTGGGAAAAGGAAAATTTTTACTGTATTTGGTGATATATGCAGTAATACCCCCAAGTTGCATGATAGATGGGTTTGATGAAAATCGCGCAAGTTGAATTTGAGTTAGTCAGAGCACAACTTTGCATGTAAATACATATAAATTTTATTTAATTGGTACCAAGTACTTAAAAAATACTAATTTAGAAAGAAAATATTTTGTTGGTATGCGAAGCAAGCCATACTTTATAATATTCGTAATTTGGTTTACAAAGCAAACCAAATGGGAATTCCTAGGAAATTCATTCCAATAGGCTACGAATTTTCATTTGGTTTGTGAAGCAAAACAATGGCATGATGACTGTTATCAAATTTGGCCATGAGGCCATCACAGCGTTGCCTGTATTGTTGGTTTGTGAAGCAAACCATAGTATTTAATAAAATTGCAGTTCTCTCTCTTTATATGTATTAATTCAAATTATTAAAAAATTAATGAACTATATAAAGTTATTTTGATGTTGACGTCTTCATAAAATCTAATAAATTTGTCTGACGACACAATGCCTTTTTTACACGTAGAATTCATAGCAAGCTAATAATTTTTTTGTGTTTTGCTTTGTAGCTATAATTTGTTCTTTGTTGGAGTCTGTTATCTAAAATTTTTAAGCCATTTTCAATTGAGCTGAGATCTTTTGTCAAGTTTGCTATTGCCTTGAGCTTTTCTGGTAGAACTGGGTCTGAAGTGTCCAGTACTTCAGTGACGTTTTGCTCATGCGTCCCTGTGAGCCCATCAATTGTCTGCTCCTCACTATGAATCCTACATCTCGTTGACATCCTCACCATGACATCAAAATCTCATAGCCCGGCAAGGTTAACACAATGTCTTCTATCACATGAGTGACATGTTCAGTTTTTGACATTGTTTAGGTCTCGTATTTGAAGAAAAACAATGGGGAGTTTCTTCCAGACACTACTCAATGTTTTTTTGGAAATTTCATTCCAAGACTTTCGAATGATTATTATGGCATCTAAAACATTGAATTGTTTCCTAAAGTCTTTAACAGATATCTCACTGTTTTGCCTTGTAGCTTCATTCAGATGTGCAATTTATGATTGTTCTCACCATGGATTTTGGCAGCTCAAACCTCTTTGCCTTTTCACAAATTTTCCTTCTGCTATCAAAATCCTTGTTAATGTTAATTTTTCATTCCAAATATATTGTTTTCCTTACTAGGTGCAGGAAAATCTGATTTACTTTGTTTGGACAACAGTTTTTTTTTATGGGTTTAGAAAACAACAATTTTAACTTTTGTCAATTGTAGAGCTCTCACAAAACGCATCCAATGTGTATCACTGCAAGAGGAACACTGAAGATAACGAGTGGTAGTGTAGCCAAACAAAACAAAAATCAAGAACCATGCAACTCGAAGTTTGCCTAAGTCGGTGTATTATTGTACACCTGAAATGCCAAAATCATGGGAAACATTCTAATATTGTGTTGGGCCTCCTTAATCTTGTTGAAGTGCAGCAACTTGGCATGGCATGGACTCAACTAGTCGGTGGAAGTTTATAAAAGATGCTGAGACATGCTGTCTGGATATCTGTCCATAGTTGCATGGTTGTGGTAGATGCTTGATCTTGTGCACAAAGGGCTCTTTAGATCATATCCCAGATATACTCCACAGGGTTATATCTGGAGATTTAGGTAGCCAAATTATGTACTGGAATTGGCCAGAATACTCCCCAAACCAGCAAGCAAAATAAGCCTAGTGACATGGTACATTATCATCCTTGAACATCCTATCATTATTGGGGTTAGTGAAGTCCATAAAAGGCTGAAAATGGTCTTCAAGCAGTTAAACATAGTGATTTCTTGTCAATGATCGGTTCAATTTGACGAGAGCACCCATTTCATGCCAGGATAATATTCCTCACATAGAGCCACCACAAGCTTGCATAATATCTTATTGACAAGTTGGATCCATAGCCTCATGGGGCTTGCACCACACCCGAGCTTAACAATCAGCTTGTACCTATTGGAAACTTGACCCATCAAACCACAGTACCTTCTTTTGGTCATCTAGGGTCCAATGTCTGTGTTTTTTAGCCCAGGTGCAGCATTGAAGCTTGAGATATTCTGTGAGTAAAGGCACCAGAGTCTGTCTTCTGCTGCCATGTACCATCAACTCAAAATTTCACTGCAAGGACCTTGCAAACATACCTGTAGTTCATCCGTTATTGAATGCGGCAATCAGTTCACAATGTCATTTGTCTGTAAGCACAGATGCAGCTCAGACCTTGCTGGTCTTGATCATTCTGCAGATTGAAAGGCTCAACAACTTCCGAAATGCTATGCCCCTTGTATCAAGCTCCAACTATTATTCCATGTTCAAACTTGGTTAATTCTCATTGGGTAGCCATTATCACGTTATTAAATGTTTTACAAAACATTCAAGAGTCCTACAGACAGCATAATAGCATCTAACTCTTTACACTCTTTTAACACAAAACGAGTGTGACTCGTATCTTTGCATATTGCTGTGCCTTGACTTTTGTTACATCAGTGTATGCATGTAATTACTCTTCAAATGTTACACTATTATACTTTGTCAGAAAAATGTGTTACGACTTTCAAATTTTTATAGTATTTCTTATGCATTTTCCCCAGCATGCTCCAGGAAACTTTAATGAGATGGAAGTAAAGGGTACCTTAGATGCAGAAGTATCTGGTTTGCGCACATCGTACACACTAAGCACCTTATCGAGGTATTTATATTGTACTGTCTTTAAAAATAATTCAATGTTTCATATACAAATACAAATATTGACGACCAGCTACAGGCTCAAGCCCAACAAGGCTGGTCCTTTGTTTATGAATTCTCCAATTCCCACTGACTATCCAATTGTGTCTTAAATTCGTACACTCCCTTTGAATTAACTATATTTTCTGGCAACGCGTTCCAACTGTCTATTACCCTATTAAAGTAGTAGTTTTTCCTTAAATCCCGATTAAAATGTGTCTTATTCAATTTATACCCATGACCCCTTGTTCTGTTATCCCTATTGAAATTTAAGCCCTCTGTGTTCCCTTGTTTTACAAACTTGAAAAGCTGAATCAAATCCCCCCTCCTTCTTCTTCTTTCCAGTGTATACATGTTTAGCTTACTTAAACGTTCATTATAGTCGAAATTTGCTATCCCCTTTATTATTTTTGTAGCTCTGTGCTGAACCCTTTCAATTGATTCTATGTCCTTTCTCATATATGGAGCCCAGAATTGTACAGCATATTCTAGATGTGGTCTTACTAAACCCTTATATAACGGCAAGATTATATTCTTATCCCTTGAAGTTACAGTCTTTTTAATATACCCCAGTAACCTATTAGCCTTTTTACCCGCAGCTGAACATTGATGACCCATTTTAAAATCCCTGTGAATTATCACCCCAAGATCCTTGACTGTTTCTCCCTCCTTTACCTTTACTCCCTGCAGCCTGTACTCGGCTCCACTGTTCCTGTAACCCATATGCAGAACTTGACATTTCCCTACATTAAATGACATACCCCATTTTACAGCCCATTCGGATATCTTATCAAAATCCCCTTGTAAATTTTCTATCTGTAACTTGGTATCCACTGTCCCCCATATTTTTAAGTTATCTGCAAATATACTGATTCTATTCTTGATCCCCTGACCTATATCATCTATGAAAATTATGAATAAAATTGGTCCCAAAACTGATCCCTGAGGCACCCCACTTATAACTTCTGTCCACTGTGAATAATTTCCTTTCACCTGCACTCTCTGCTTTCTACCCAATAACCAATTCTTTATCCATATTAATGTTTTTCCCTGAATCCCCAGCCTTTCCAATTTAAACAGTAATGCCTCATGAGGTACTTTATCAATAGCCTTTTGAAAATCTATGTACATGATATCCACATTGCTCTTATTATCCAGCTCCTCAGTAATTTTTTCGTAGAACTTCAAAAGGTTTGTAGAGCAGGATCTGCCATTCCTGAACCCATACTGATTCTCTGATAACAGTCCCCCCTCCTCCAAGTATAACATTATATGCTTTTTTAACAGAGATTCAAATATTTTGCAAATTACTGATGTATTCCTTTATTGAAAATTGGAGTTATGTTGGCCAACTTCCAATCCATTGGTACCCAACCTGTGCTATATGTTGAATTAATTATCGTGTGAATTACTTTCCCCAGTTCTTCCGCGCATTTCACTAGTACTCTCGGATAAATATCGTCTGGCCCTGGTGCTTTAGATGGCTTAATTCTTTTCAACTGATGTACTATTTCTTCCCTGGTGAATTTGCATTCTTTAATTATACCCCCTGCAAAGGCTCCATCCTTGGGATCCTTTTTTAAATTATAGTTACCATTGAAAACCCCCGAAAAAAGTCATTTAACACGTTTGCCATTCCCACCTCGTCTTGAATTAATTCACCTCCCTTCCCCTCCAACGTGCCCAGTGTAGTACTAAATTTATTTTTACCACTTGCATATGCAAAAAATTCTTTTGGGTTTATATTTATTTCCCTTGCTAATTTTTCCTCCAAGGACACCTTTTGCTTCCGACTAATATTTTTAAACTCCTTTCTGACTTTCTGATATGCCTCCTTGTCTCTGTCGTTACCAGTGCTTTTATATACCCTGTATGTTCTTTGTTTTAATTTTAAAACTTTGTGTGTTTCCCCTGAAAACCACATAGGGAGCAATTTTCTAGATTTTCCTTTTTTCCTGAACGTTACGTGTTTTTTTAACACCCTGTCTAACTTATTCTTAAATTCCTCCCATTGTTCAGAATGATGCGGTGCTAATAATCCCCCTCTGAATGTTTCCTTTAACTCTTCCCTTATCTTATGAAAATTTACCTTTCTGAAATTTGGAATTATCCTACTATTGATTGTGTATGCTGACTGAAAATTTATACTTAATCTGATACTTCTATGATCACTTTCTCCCAGTGGCTCACCTATAACCAAATCCTGCAACCTATCCTCATCATTGCTGAAAATCAAATCCAATTTTGCATTGTCCCTAGTATCCTTATACACCATCTGGTACAAAAAACAATCCTGTATCACTTCCAAAAATTCTGCCCCTTTCCCATTTGTAGCTAGATTGTTTGTCCAGTCAATATTTGGATAGTTATAGTCCCCCATTAAAATTAATTCTCCTTTTTGACATGCTTCGTTTATCAGATTGCACATGCCCTTTTCCTGCTCTTCACTACAAACAGGAGGTCTATATATATTGCCCAGAATTAGTCCTTTGCCTTTGTCTGTATTCAGTTTCATCCAGACTGATTCTATCCCCTCAGTTTTACTATTTAACTTTATTTCCATACAGTTTAAGAATTCTCTCACATAAATCAAAACCCCACCCCCTTTCCTATTCACTCTGTCCTCCCTAAACATTGTGAATCCACTTAATTCTAAAATTTGTGCATCTTCACTGCTTGCCCAACTTTCAGTAATCCCAATGATATCTATATCCTCTGCTTGTGCAATTCCCTTGAGCTCATCCATTTTATTTCTCACACTGCGAGCATTACAGTAAAATACTTTTAGCTTATTTTTTACCCTTATATTGCACTTTCCCCTTGTATTATTTGTCTTGGTATTGTTTTTCTCCCTTACATTGCACTTTCCCTTTGTATTGTTTGTCTCCTGCAATTTAGACCCTGTTAGTTTTCCTAAGCAATTACTGTGTACTGTCAACCCTCTATGTCCTTCCCATCCCTGCTTGTATACTAGTTTTTTGACTCCAGAATGTTCAAAACCCGCTTGCCAACCTCCCTATTACCTATCAAGCTTAAATGCAAATTGTCCCTGCTTATCCAATCCCTCCTACACTCCTTCCAAACATCTAAAAATTTAACCTCCTCCCTCTCACACAAATCCCTTAACAACCCGTTCATCTTATTGGCCCTTTGATTTAACCACCCATTACCTAACCCATACCTAGGTAGTAATCCTAATACTGTTACTTCTGCCCCATGAGACTTAATGCCTCTTAAAAGTGTTTCTGCTTCCCTCTTAAACTCGACATTAGTAGTCCTCTCTACGTCATTTGTTCCCACCCACACTACTGCCTTTTCCTCCCCTTTAACCACACCTGCCTTAACTGCCTCAACTACATGTTTTACCCTGGCACCTGGCAAGCAACACCTTGCAAAATTGCGCTTTTTACGCCCTACCATTTCTCCCAAAACCCTAACCATTGAATCACCAACCACTACCCCTCTAGCTACCTTATCCCCCTGATCAACATGCCCCAAGTCTACACATTGGACACCCTTTTCCACTCCCTCTGCAGCCCTCACCTTCAAAGCCTCCAGCTCCTTCCTCAAATCTCCCACCTCTGAGCAACTCTTGCATGTAAATTCAACCTTCTCTGACATTTTAACCCCACTCACACCCCCCTTTCCTGCCTCAACCATATTCCCACACAAGTCACATTCCACATAGAACTCCCCACTGGCTCCCTCTGTCCTCATCTCCTTGAACATTCTAACTATACCCATGCTTATTCAAAGTAACAATCAATGCACAGAAAAAGCACAAAACAAAATCAAACCTACAGAAAAAGCACTAAGTCAAATACACAGAAAAAGCACTGCACTTAAAAAAATATACAGAAAAAGCTGGAATTAAATATCCTATAACCTTATAGTAGTCTACTATCTGAATGAAAACAAACAAGACACAAAATATTTAGGCCCAACGAGACATACGTGAATTAGGCCGGAATATGAATCTGAAGAAGCTATGAAATATTTTTGAAATGCATCTTTAAATATAGGAATGTGCTTTTGTATGAATGGCAAGACAGGTCACTGGATTGTATCTAAGATGTTTAAATTCCGACTCGTAGAGAGATCTATATTACAGCGTTATATGTATGCTTAAAATCTTGTGATCGGAACAAACCTTTGTAAGTTTTTCAGACTTTGGAGTTTGTGTATCATTTGAAGGCTCATTCTTGTGCTAGAAAACTTGTCTGTCCTACTAAATTAGGATGTATATGTGTTGAAGAAAAGTTGGTTGGGTTTTATGGTGAAAGGACCGTATTTGGCCAAGCTGTGCCAAACAATGTCACTTAAAGAGACATGCATACACAAGAAAAACTACTAACACTGAAGACATATATAAGAAATACACCATGGGCTGAATCGAACCTGTATTGTCGCTAAAGACAGCGAACTATAACATCACTCATTTCTTATTAGATAAAATGAGACGGCTCTCATGTTTTAACTGACAAGAATTTATTTGGTAGGTTATTTACATTTTTATATACACATCAACTAATTACAGTAACCGCTCAATTCAAAGACACAATTCAAAACGAGAAAAAAATGCGAACAGTTCTATTTTTTTTACTTGTTTTTCGAGCTTCCTGTTGCCACTCCTCTCACTACAAAAGTATACACAAAGTATAAAAAACAGAATGAGTGGCTTATCGATAAATGCATATGCAACATTCTCCCCACTTGAGTTTTAGAACTCTTAGGAGAAAACTCAACAAATCTTAAACATTAAAAAATACTAAAATTATCATAAACATACAGTTATCTACAAAATGGCTCAAATAGCATATACACCAAACTCAAATTCTTAAAATTAAAGTGGAGTAAAAAAAAAAACAGTAATAAATATTAATTAAATGTAAAAAATATATATATATTTTTTAAAACTGTAGTTCTAAAAGTGTTCAAAAAATAAAGTCTATTTGAAGTTCAAGTTAAAGTTCATAGAACTCGTGCTTTCGGTGACCTCCAAGGGATACAGTCTTTGGATAGGTCTGAGTAAAGTTCCTTTGGACGTCTTCAGTTTCACCAGTCTGACCCGTTCATCTCTTCCAGGGAAGAGTTCGATCACTCTTGCTAAGGGCCAGTGAAGTCGTCTTTTATCCTCCCTACCAATTAAGACAACGTCTCCAACTTTGATTTGGTCGACTTTCTTAGGAATTGATGACCGCAAAAATCCCAAATACTCAGTTCGAAATCTTTTTTTAAATGTTTCTCTTAGTCTCTGTACATATCTATACCTTTTATTAATATTGGTCTTGTCAATTTTGTCCAGATCGGGTACATCATTGGTAGGAAGATCTTGAAGGAAAGATGCTGGTGTTAAAGTTGTCAAATCGGGTTCTTCTGATAAATATGTTAACGGTCTATTGTTCATAATCGACTCACACTCACAGACGAGAGTCGAGAGTTCTTCATAAGTCAGAGTTGAACGTCCTAAGTTTTTTCTGAGGAGGTCTTTAAGGATTCCGATTAACCGTTCCCAGAATCCTCCCCACCATCGGGCAGAGGGTGGGTTGAACTTCCATCTTATTTGGCTAACCTCAAATTCTCTTTGGATTTTCGTCCAATCAAGCTTCTTTAACGAGGCATTTAAAGCAGTAAAATTAGTTCCATTGTCTGAGTAAATAATGGATATTCTACCTCTCCTTGCGATAAATCTTCTCAATGCTTGAATAAAAGCATTTGTACTGAGAGAAGGTATTAGCTCCAAGTGGACAGCCCTATAAACAGCACAAGAAAAGAGGACAATCCAAACTTTATCATTAGACTTGGTTATCAAGGGTCCGGCTAAATCCACACCGGATACTTCAAACACTGATGATAATGTAGTTCGATCTCGAGGCAGAGGTGCAAATGGAACCTCAAGGTTTTTCACCTTTTGTCTTTTACAGGTGACACAGTCTCTAATAACTGAGCGAATAGTTCTCCGGCCTTTAATAATCCAGAACCTCTCTCGCAGAATTGATAGAAGAATGGTAGTTCCGGCATGCTTGTTAATTAAATGTTCTTGTTCTATAAGTCGTTTGACCACTAAATGTTTTGATGGAAGAATCAATGGAGCAATGAATTCAGGTGATTCATCTTCGTTGGCAAGTCTGGACTTTAGTCGAAGCATATTATCCTTATCTGTAAAAGCCTGAAAATTTTTCAAAGATTTTCTACCTTCTTCGTCATTAAAGCACTCTCTTTGTACTGAACGCAGTAGTGTTTTCTGAGCATTTATTATTTCTTCTTGTGTTAAATCTGTAGGTTTTCTTAAATATTTAGCTTTCGGTTGAAAGCGTAACATCCATGCTAAGACTCTAACTATTCCTGAAAACCTTGAAATTCTTGTCGCTAATAGAGTTACAGTGGATTCAAATTCTACATTGCCAGCCGAGACGACAGTTTTTCGCTTCTCCCTTTCTACTTCTTCTTCATTGACACTCCCAAATGACTTAGGCCAATCTTCTTTCGAGTTCTTCAGCCAAGCTGGTCCTAGCCACCACTCGGACTTCAAAAGTTGTTTAGCTCCTCATCCTCTAGAGAGAAGGTCGGCAGGATTCTGGTTTCCCGGAACATGGAACCAGTTCTCAGCAGCTGTCAGCCTTCTTATTTCAGTAATTCGATTGTTCACAAATACGGACCACTGTTCTTGTCTCCTAATCCATGTTAACACTGTCGAGGAGTCAGTCCAAAAGTAAGTATCAACATTATCGTTTCCTAACTTCAGAGCACGACTCATGGAATCAAATAACCTCGCTCCAATAGTAGCTCCCATCAGTTCAAGGCGAGGGATCGTTATTTTCTTCATCGGAGTTATTCTAGACTTAGCCTGGAGAAGCTGGACATTGACAGCACCATCAGAGGATTGACATCTTACAAACACACAAGCTGAATAAGCAGTCTGACTTGCATCAACAAATGTATGGAGGCTTAGGTTCGATTCTGCAGTGACTCCTAACCATCTCGAGATTTTAATATCATTTAAGTAATGTAAACCTTTAAACCATGAAAGAAATTTTTTCTTTATGTCGTCATTAACTTCTGAATCCCAATGATCTCTATTCTTCCATGTTTCTTGAAGTAAAAGTTTAGGTCGTATTAAGGCTGGAGCAAGAAATCCAATCGGATCGAATATTCGGCTTATGAGGGATAAAATTTTTCTCTTCGTTAACTTTTCCGATTCTTCTAGTTTCAACGATTCCGAATCAATTTTCAAGGTGTCAGATCCTTTATTCCATATCAAGCCCAAAACATGGGCTCCAGAACTTGAAGAAGGGCAGTCAGAAGCCTCATTACTTTCCCAACCTCTTAGGTCAAATTGACCTTCTTTCATAATTTCTGTGGCTGTCTTCATAAATATTTCTAATTCTGAAACATTCCGCACGCTCATGACACAATTGTCTACGTAAAAACTGTTTCGTAAATTTTCTAACAGTTCTTCAGAATATTGTAACTTGAAAGTCTCTTTTGATAAATGATGATGAATGACCGCCATCAATAAAAACGGGCTGCTTGTCAGGCCAAAAACAACTCGTCGGTGTCTATAGGTCTTGACGTCATCTTGCTCATCATACAAAAGAAATCGTAAGAAATTTCTATCATTTTCATTCAGTGAAATTTGCAGGAATGCTCTTCTTATATCAGAAATCACACCGATTCCATACAGTCGAAATCTGGCTAAAATGGAAGGAATTGTCTCAATGAAGTTCAATCCAGTCTCTAAGCAATCATTCAGGGATGGGTAATTAGGGATCCTGGCTGAGGCGTCGAAGACGGGTCTGATTTTCAAAGAAGACGTCACTGACGTTTCTTTAATAACTGGACGATGAGGAAGGTAATGTGACTCATGTAACAACAATTCTTCACAAGGAACTTCTTCAATCACTCCTTCTTCTATCCATTCCTCAAAAACCTGCTGGTACTTTTCTTTATATCCAGTTTTCTCCAATTTCTTAAAAGTAGATTCTAACCTCTTCAGAGACAGTTCATAGTTATTCGGTAAAAGGGCATGATCCCTTTTCCATGGCAAACTTACTTCGTACCTTCCATCTG
The DNA here is from genome assembly GCA_947359465.1 of Metellina segmentata. Lineage (NCBI taxonomy): Eukaryota > Metazoa > Arthropoda > Arachnida > Araneae > Tetragnathidae > Metellina > Metellina segmentata. The sequence continues at coordinate 42,415,967 of OX375875.1, forward strand.
AACTTTGCTGGACAGTTTCTTGAAAGTGAATCATCACGGCCTTTCGCAAATCTTCCTCAGTACTTTGCTCAACAGGATCTCTAATACCGAGCAACTCTAAGTCCCACAAAAATGAAACAGGCAATTCTTGAGATAACATACTAACTACAGTCATATTCATATTTTGATGCTGAGACTGAGGGACTTTCCCCATCAGTGTCCAACCTAATTTAGTCCCTAAGGCGACTAATCCAGATGTTAATTGCTCTCGTTTACCCGTAAATAGTTTACCAACAACGTCGGCTCCCAAAAGTACTTCAATGGGTTCTAAATTATTTTGAAAGTCAGTTATGAATATTTTCTTTCGTTTTAATTCACTTATCCAAGGTCCATATTTAATACTAGCTATGTCATTACAGATTATATCCTGATCCAAGGCATCTAAACTACAACTATATTCACCGTCAAGGCCATAAAGATAAATTTTATAACAATTATGTCGCTGTGTTTTGGTTTTCTTTCCCCCAAATAATGAGTGCGAAAACTCTTCTTCTCTCTGAATGTCAAAACCTAACTCTTCTGCTGTAGACCTTTTAATATAAGACTTTTGAGAACCTGTATCTAAAATAATTCTAGCCTTACGTTGGGCTTTTTTTCCTTTAATTATAACTACAAGAGTTTGTAAGATTACTTCATTCGTTGCATGAGCACGCAAATACAAAGTGTCTGTTACCTTTTCTTTATCATCATTAACATCTTGTTTTGATTGTTCACCCGTCTGATTACATTCTAAATTAGGGCACATAAATTTCAAATGTCTTCTAGAACAGATGGGACACTTTATACTAGATTGACAGAATTTAGCTAAATGGCCTTTCGTTAAACAAACCTGACATAAACCCTTCCTTTTAATTACAGACCGTTTTTCATCCAAAGGAATAAAATATGCCTTTTTGCAAAATCGAGTCGCATGACTCTTTAAACAAAACATACACAAAGTATCATCATTTGAATTATAACTAATCAATTCCGCAGCTGTAGCATTGCGATCTCTTGAATTCAGACTGACTGGCGTCGTCAGGTTCTTTCGTTCCGAGGGGAAATGGAATATGTCTGTTCGACTTAATTTTATTTTTTCTTCCGTTTGTACTTCGTTTTTCAAAAAATAAATTATCGTGTCAAGACTTGACAATTTTTGTTCGTTTTCTATATTTTTTCTTTGTCGTTCAAATGAGCGTAATACATTTGTTGGTAATGAACTTTCAACTAGAGGATATAATATTACTCCACACATTTCAGATGTAACTCCTAAGGAGTTCAATGCTCTTAATTGAGTAGATAGTTTATTATATAGACAACTCAAAGAATCACTTTTATGTCTATTCGCGTTGTTCAAAACGAGTCTTAACAGCTCTCTAATATAAAAATCTATTAATAAATCTTTTCTACCATATCTTTCTTTTAAACTTTCAATGGCTAAATCATAGTTTTCATTCGTCACAGGAAAAGATTCTACTATATCTCTAGCTTCTGATTTTACTTTCGTCGACTGAATTAAATAATGATATTTATCTGCGTTAGTTAAATTTACGTTTTCATGAATATTTTTAAATTGATTCCAAAATGTTAACCAATCTTTTAAGTCTCCACCAAATTTATAAAGTTCCACTTCGGGGAGTCGTTGACATAATGTTTTCGGAACACCATCGTCTCTTAACTGACAACCATTACTGGGGCTAACAGTTTCGTTTTTACTTAGAATCTTTTTAAAGTTATCTAACACACGTTTAGCTTTTATATGAATTCTTAGAGCCTTTTCTCGATACTCTTCAACCGTAATAAATTCGGTTTCAAAGTCCTTTTCATCTTCTAAACTATCTAAATAACTGTTATGAGTTATTTCTAAAGTGTCTGCCTTTTGTTTCAGTAAACTTAGACACATTTCGATTTCGTCATGCTCGACGTTATCGTCAGTTAATGCACTTTCTAATTTATTATAGGCCTTAGTAAATGAAGCTCTTTGAGCGGTTTTGTTTCTTTTTATTATTTCCATTTCTACTATCTTATTTGTTTATTCAAAACTTCTAAAACTTTACATATTCAGAACAATAATTTTGTCTGTTCAATAGACCTAAAATACCATCCAGATTTCAAAATAAACATCAAATCTTCATGTATTTAATCTTCAAAATGGAAAATAATAAATCCTCTCCTACCTTATTCTAGCTTCTTGTAGTCGTTCCAATCAAGCCGCCCACCCAGGGGCGCCAAAATGTCGCTAAAGACAGCGAACTATAACATCACTCATTTCTTATTAGATAAAATGAGACGGCTCTCATGTTTTAACTGACAAGAATTTATTTGGTAGGTTATTTACATTTTTATATACACATCAACTAATTACAGTAACCGCTCAATTCAAAGACACAATTCAAAACGAGAAAAAAATGCGAACAGTTCTATTTTTTTTTACTTGTTTTTCGAGCTTCCTGTTGCCACTCCTCTCACTACAAAAGTATACACAAAGTATAAAAAACAGAATGAGTGGCTTATCGATAAATGCATATGCAACATGTATCGTCTACAGTTTGCAGGTTGCTAGGCCAGTGGGTAAACAAAAAGAATCATGTAGAAGACTGGAAACATACATATTGCAATTACTCCATAATAGATTGCAGATATATTAACTTGTATGTGCATTATCTTCAATTCTAGGGTGACAGTTCAGGAGTTCTTGTCATCTGACCATGGTTCAAAATGACGAGGTGTTGTCCTTGTTTCTTTCCCTCGGGGATTGATACTGGACCACCCATTATGTTTATCCAGTTTGACATTAATTAACTACTTAACATGATAATAGAGATGACTTTCAATTTTCAAATATATAAGTGTGTATCCTTCATGCGATGCTGTAATCAGAATTAGTTCTACACAGCTGGGGGTACCCAGCTCTTACAGAACTTTAATGTTATCAGCTGTGAGTTGTAGGTGCCACAGGTCACAGGAATTATTTGAGTTGGATTTTATGGCACAGAGGCTATAATTGGCCTAATGTGGCCATAATTGCTAATGAAGGCTATAATTGGCCTAATAAGCACAAAATAAACAAAATTAAGTTTTCGTCATACACACAAATAAAGATATGTACTTGATAAGAACTGGTAAGTACCTGAATGTGTAAAGGCAGGGAGGTTTGATTTCTCCCAGAGTGTAGTTCTCTCTTCTGTATCAGTAAAACTTTCTTTGTGTGTGTGTGGATTACTGGATTTTGTTTATTTCTTGCTTGCCACTGCTTGATCAAGTATGGCCCTTGTACCGTATAATCCAACTTTAATGTAATCAAATATCTTTTAATGAAGTTGAAAAACTATTTGTGTTTTCCATCTTTTTATTTCACTTACAATTATATATTGCTTCTCAATAATATCCCTCTGGCTTACTTTTACATCTCGTGCTTGAATCCTGGTCTGTGCTGGTGGTTCAGAATCAAGTATAATCTGTAGGCTAAAGCAAAATAAACTTAATATTAAAATATATTCTACAATGTGGAAGTATTTTTGGCAAACTATTGATAGTGAAAATTAGAAGTATGTGTATTCAATATTCTAATAAAATATTTTCTAATCCATATTTCTTGTATTGCTAGGTCTAATTCGACCTCTTAGCAAAACAAGACTATAGAGCAACAAACCAAATGTCCATGGTTAACTCATTCATTATTGATCTTGACTTCTATTTACGATTTTCAATAAGGAATTCAGTGATTAAATCAAAACTTTTGATATCATGTGATTTTTTTTATCATAATATTTTGATCTAAAATTGCATGCTGTATTTATTTTCATTTTGATATGTTTCATGTTTTAGCTTTTGTTGAAGTTTGTTTAAGAATATTGAAATGCTGAATTAACATTTTCATTCAAATAATGACTAAGTGAATTAATTGGATGTATTTTTTGAGTCCTGTTGGGACATTGTACCAAACTTCCAGACATTAACTTATTTATTTTCATTTTGATATGTTTCATATTTTAGCTTTTGTTGAAGTTTGTTTAAGAATATTGAAATGCTGAATTAACATTTTCATTCAAATAATGACTAAGTGAATTAATTGGATGTATTTTTTGAGTCCTGTTGGGACATTGTACCAAACTTCCAGACATTAAATTTAAAATTTCCCCCAAAACACTTCAATACAAATAGAAAAACAATTCCCCAAGTGTAAATACAAGTTTTCAAATGGCCTTCTATAAATGCTTCTAATATAACAGCTCAACCCATTTATTCCTTTTACAATGAATAATAAAATCAAACAAGAGAAGTCGGGTGGTTTTTAAAGATATATGTTAAATCAAAAATATTGGATAGAACCAATGCCATGTAAAACATTTAAAATGTTAGGATAAGGGTCAATGTCTACAATCCTGTCAATACAATGTCTTCTAATCCTGAGATTTATGAATTAAATGTTTTAGACAGTGATTAAATTTAAACCAATAAATTAAATTTTTTTGTACCATAATAGGACAAATGCAGTAATTACAAAATTTTATCTTATAGGAGGTGTCCATAGACTATCTGAGTATGTCCAATTCAATGATTGAGTATTCTTTAAGGTGTAAATTGAATATAAATTCTGTATTTGCTCACATTTATCATTTCTTTTTTAGGATAAAAACTATTGAGCGTGCCATTAAACAAACCCAGGCAAATGTAAAAAGGAGAAGGAATAGCATTAATAATAAATTGCAGAGTAGTCAAGACATTCGTAACATTCGTTCCCAGCAAGAGCTACTGAGGATAAAAATCTCAGTTCTGCAAACCGAATTCCAATTTCAACAGAAGAATTTGCATTCCCTTGAAAAAGAGATTGCTTTATATAAAGAAGATCTAGTCAAAAAAAGTAAGACATTTTTTAATGTTTAGGTGTATTGGGGGATAAAATACGCTTAGAAGAGTGTGGTATCACTTTTCCTTCCTTGAAAGTAATTTTTGTTGGATAAACCAGTTGAATATTAAGTCATATTTTATGTCTGAACCTGTTCCTTGAATGGCAATTAATAGTTATCAATATTCCTTTTTTTTTTAACAATATTTTTCAATTGCTAATTATTTCACGTGTGTTATATTTTTGGTGTTGCTAACAGCATTTAATACTGCAATAAAAAGATCCATATTAATATTACATTTCTAATAACAGTTTTGGGCTTCATTTTGAAATTATTAACTAACCTAGCAAGTTTTTAAAATTACAGATATGTTGAATTGTTACACTTTTTTTATACATTTTTAAAAATCGTATTTAAATACTTCCTAATGAAACTATTCTATTATTTGTCAAAAAAAATATGGTATTTCAAGTAATTTTTAGGAAAGAGTTCAATATTATACTTTCTAACAAAATAAAATGACACAGTTTAACATTGATAATATGCATCTTAGTTCCACGTTTTTTTGTTTTCACTTTGGTAAAGAAATCTAATAATAATATATGTATTCGATAAAAAAAATAATTAAACTAAGTATTTTCTTTAATTTCCTTTCTTTTGAAAACTTATTTGGTGAAAAATATATATTGATAAATCATAATTTGTGTGTGAATCCATTTATACAAAGTGCTCTTTCTATGTGAAGGAATTTCATACTTTTCATACTCAAATGAAATAATTAAAGTATTTTTTAATATCATGTCATATTTACTGAAAACTGAAGCTAACTCTCACTTTTAAAAGTTAGTTACTCAAAATATGTACTTATAAGTCAATATGCTTTTTCAAAACAAGTGTATTCTTAAAATAGAAATTTGAGTGTTTTAAAACCTATTGAGTAAAACATATATGGTTTTATTACTGACTGATGGTAAATTTATTACTGAGGAAATGTATTATATGGACAAGTACTTTTTGTACTCAGTGAATGAGATAAAAGACATGTTTTCTAAAGAAAAATAAAAATTTTAAAAGTTCAAGTAAGCTAAAAGTAAATATTATTTTTAAAAGATGAACTTAAAGGCTGTTTAATGATGCAAAATTTTTTAAAGATAACCTCGCCATATTTTCATAGAAATATTAATTTTTTAATTGAAATCAACCTGATAACATTCATTTAATAACAAATTAAAATCAATTTTGACTACTGATATCTTTTTATGTGGACCATGGCATGTCTTTAATTAATGTGAGTAAATTTTTATTACTAAATTTTACCTTGACAGAAAGTCAAATGAATGGGAAAATAATTGAAGATAAAAGAAAAATTACAGAGAGGTGTTTTGAATTTTCAAAATCATACAATGAGTACAGAGAGAGAGTTCTCAAAACTGAAGCTCAACTCAATCTCCGTCGAAAAGAGCTGATAACAGAGCTAAGCTGTATTTATCCCATTGTTGAAGTGAGTTTTCTTTCTGCTTTATATCTTGTTTTTGTTGAATATGATATGAATAAAATTAATTTAAGTAAAATTGTATAAAGTATTTAATATTAATCAATAGTATTAATTCTAAAAATAAAATATGCAAGAAACTCAACTCTGGATTATAGATACTTGGAATTTAGTTAAATTTCTTATGTAGAATAATAGCTTACAGATGGATAAAAAGTCTCAAACATAAATATGACACTTAGTGTATGATTTCACTCTTAGCAAATCTATGAGGAAGATTTTATTCATTGAAACTAAAGTGCACACAAAAAAATAAAATCAAAACAGTTTATACAATATCAAAATAAATATTCTGTAATCTCAATTTCAAATTGGATTCAGCATTTATTTATTCTAAGATGCATTTTTAATGTGTCAAGAAATATTATTTTGGTAGAAAAATCGACTTTGTTGTACAAATATGTATAATCAAGTCAAGTTAACCTGAAGTATAGTTCATTATTTTCCATTGTATATGAAGTGATATTTAATAGAAGGCTTTGATAATTTAACCTACTTGTTTACATTTTTCTCCTCCAAATGCTCAATACTGTTTTTTTAACACAATTAATATTTTGTATGATCCCTATTCTAAGTAAAAGTTAAGTAAGCCTACGAGGATAAGTTTTTACGAATTTCTCTGTGACTTTAAAGGAGGAACTGCTACAACAACTGTATCAAATAATGTCATAAAAATATACATTTACAATTTTAAGGTCAGCAAACCGTTAGTTGTTAACTAGATGTCGTAAAAAAATATCTAAATTTAGTGTAAAATACATAACATTGTTTTAAACTATGAATAAGTTTGTACAAACAATGCGAAATAATGTATAATTGTGTGTATTATAATGTGAAATAATGTATAATTTCAAAACCTTCTTTCATTCTTTTTTGCATTTGACTTTGAATTATATTAAACAATCTTATTTATGAAAGTTTTCACACAAATTTTATCATGAAACTAGAACTGAAAAAATGGTTGAGAATAAAAAATACACACACAAGAAATTCTTTACATTCATTTATTTAATTATGAAACTATCAATGTTTGGAAGGGTGCTTGACTTCCATGATTTTCATTTTGTTGTTTGTTGCACTCATATCCATTAAAATTCTGTCTATGTAGTTTGCAAAAAATATCAGGTGGCTCAGGGTTGTTCTTTTGTTACCGATTGAGCAACTGATATCTCCCAGAGTTAAACTTCTTTCTCTTTAGAGAATGAAGTGTTTAATATATAAAATGAAGTAAATAAACTGTAAATTATATAATCACTGGTCATGAAATTAATTTTTTGGCTATTTACTTTTTGGTATATATGGTATTAAACAAGAAATTACACTTTGAGCTAATTATTGACTTTATGAATGAATAACTCAAGAATGAATTTGTTTATACTAGGAGATGAGTATGTTTTACATTACACAGCTTATAACACTGTACATACCCCAAACAGTTTTATACAATATATTCATTTTTATCCTGCTGTACGAATATAATTATCAAGTCTTCTTTTTATTGACAAAATAACTTAAAAACTATGAACTTATCAAAATTTATTTGTATCACTTTTAACATGAAGTGCACATTGAATTTGAAATAAAAATTTTAAAGAATAATCATTTGCTGTTTATCAGTCTGGATCAAGGACAAGTTTAATAAAATTTTCATCATAATTCAGGGACACCAATTTTATTGCCAATGAGAAGTCTCCTGATTTGTTGGTTACTCATGATGGTTCAAAATTTTTACATGATCATTCGCTGGAAGCAGAGCTCAGGACTGTTATGTACACATACATCTCGAAAAATTGCAGAGTAAAATTATGATCTGCATACTCACAATTCCTATGCATCACCTATGGTAAAACATTAACTGTATTTAAGGAAGCAGTACAGTAATTAATCTTATAAACACAAATGTTTTCTCAATAACTGATATACATTAAATGCTTTGCAAATTAGCATCAATGAAATATGACACTAGTTTTAAATTATAAACAAGTATTGTGAAGATGTTTAGAATTTTTTAAATGATTATTTAACCCATAGTGTTATTATATTTCACAAGTTTATTGCTCGTGTCGTATATCTCCATGACTGCTGTTGGCACCTCTCTTTAGTCGGCATAATTTTTCATGTTCTTGGAAAGTACCAATACCAACTTCTCAGAAAGTGTCTGATTTCTTGAAAAGTGATAGAATATCAACAGTTCCTTCCCAGCAATCACTCTTTATGCTCTAAGGATATTACAGTAGTTACCTGGGTACTTACTAGGAACAGAGCAGCAACTCTATGTTTACTTAGGATATTACAGAAATTTGAATCAATAGCTGTAAAATGGAGGGAAAAAAACAATGCTGAATTTAGTGTTTTTGTATGAGCCACTACACTAATTTTAAACATTACTAGAAATATTCTATCAAGCTATACTAACACTAGAAAGTCAGTCGGTGTGGATTTGACACTGAAACCTGTTTATTTTGTTCTCCTTTCCGTATTTGTGTATTGAATTTGAAAAATTTTGGTGACTTTTAATAATTTTCCTAAATGAATACGCTGTAGAAATTTTGTTGGTCTAGATTAACTTTTAAAACTTTTACAGTTAAATTTACCTAGAACGTCCGCTGGTGTCATATTGACACCCAGCGAAAATATTCCAAATAGAGATCATTGAATAGTAAACATTTGTAACAAACCAAACAAATTCTTATCGCACAGCTGTTTGACCTTGAACACAGTTATGTTCATAGTGGAAACGAATAAATTATACTTGTGTTCGATTTTCGAACTTTGTGTTGTGCAGACACGTAAACAATGACTCGCAGGAAAGGTAAAATTTCTGAAGAAATTACTAATTTGTCGCGAGAACTTGTTTAAAATGAATCAGATTTAGATTCCGAGCAGGCACCAATTTATATGGAAGTGAGTACGAAGAATCAGAAGAAAGTGTAGATGAAACTGATAATATCCCAACAAATCTGGATATAGTATATGCCACTTAGGGATGGAATAGAATGAATATCACATAATGGCAATGCCACATAAGATATACATCTAGAAATGTGTTAGTAACGTATTTGAACACATATGGCTATTAAAATTTTGATTGGTTGTGTGACATCACAAGTAGGTGGTTTCAAATTGTTTTGATTGGTTGTGTAATATGAGCAAAACAAAATACGAAATATCAAAAAGCATTACAATCGAAATGGCCATAGAAATACCATTAAGTATAAAATGATTGCCAGATGCAGCTAATATTGTTTTACCCGTGTTGATAAAAAAAATTAAGTTTTCCAATGATGTTTTACCGGTATTGTTCAAAAAGCACCATGCGAAAGCAAGGCAAGTTGACAGATAATGGTGGAAAATGGTTTATAGAGATAGCCAGTGATCATCAAAAGTTGGCAGTGTTGAAAAAAGGTTTATTCACAGTCAGTGAGATAACACACCGTAAGGTTTTGAAAAATATATAAATGAAGTTTGACTAAAATATAAATTTTGTTATGCACCTGTCAAATGCCAGGCCATTTATCCAAGAAAATTACAAATGGCATTGTGTTTGAAAAGTATTGAATAAAAAAAAGTTGTTACAATATAATGGATATCTTTTTGATAAATATACTTACTAAGCTTCTGTGTATGTAATTTTCTTAGATGTGACTAATTATCCCAATAAGAAATCAAGAAAGATCTAATAGTCTTCTGTAATTTTTTCCAGTTTATTAAATGCCATTTCTCAAATATGTTTAAAGCCTTTTGTTACGCAGGATCTGTACAACTCAAAGCTTGTTTCTTGTTGATTTGATAACTATTTTCACTGTTTAACCCTCCAAGTGGGTTTGATGAGATATTTTGTTCTTCGAGATCTGACCAATTTTGCTTTCGACAAGATATGCCATTTTTTGCCAATGATTTATTGCCAATATTTTGATGATGAGATCAAGATTTGGTCAGGTTTTTTTCTGACAAGATATTTCTCTGGTAATGGTTTTGCAAATGACTAAATACCTCATCAAACCAACCAGAAGAGTTAATTCAGAACATGCAAATTAATTTGAAGTATGATCTTACCAATATTTGGTTGCACATAAAAAGTTAAATAATATTACTTAAGTAATACTAATAAAAAAGATAGTCAATGTTAAAATTATTTAAGCTTTTCTTTTGACAGGACATTTATGAGTGGGATACTGGGCATGCTTGTTTCATGTCTTAAAGATATGGGCAGTTCAAAAGACAACCAGTGTGCTTCCAGTTTTAAGTAGATGCTCATGTTCCATACATTTTCCAATATTTGTGCTTAAACATTCTTTATTCCTGTTATTTTTTCTCATTTATAAGACTTATAAGCCTGAACATCGTTCCAGATTTTCAAAGGTTATTCAAAAAAGCCCTTATCAAAGAGAATATTTGAAAAATCAAATATGTTTTTGAAATGTGGGGGTGACTTTATGAGGTTTTTATGCGTCACCTTTGGTATCTAATATCCCAAAAACTGTCTTGGAAGAGATTAAAAAAAATCTTGCAAGCTGTTTTAACATGTAAAAGCAAAGATAAACACTACTTCTTTTGCAAGCCATATTGAGTGTATCTTTAGTCTACCTGTTATGTTCTTTTCTGTTCCATTAGAAACACCCCAGCATGACACTCAGCAAAGTTTCATTTATATTTTATTTAAAGGTCTTGCAGTGCTCACCAGAAAATGTCAGGCAGTTTCAGTTACTTAAACCTTTTAGAGAATTTATTTGATTACTCAAAAATAATCACTCTTGAAGTAATGCCTGCTGTATTCAAGAAGTGATAATATCTAACCAGAGGATACTTGTTGTTTCAGCAAAGTTAAATGTTTAACTACATCAACTGAAGACTTCTAAAGTCTAGTTAAAAAGTATAAAATGCTTTGTTTTGGATCTAGGAATACTAATATTTATTTCAAGAAGCCGGAAAATGTTTTTGGTAGAAAATAAATTTTACTTTGTATGAAATTCTTCAATGACATAATCTTTGAAGAATTTGTTCATTGAATTGTTGAAAAAATACTGTATCATTTGTTGGCGAGTTGATACACTAAATAAACCTTAGGCATCATGTTTCATGCATGAGTAGCAGAAAATTAGTGATTCAAATATAAATTACTTCTATCCTTAGAAACTTTTAACATCCATAACTGTTCATCTGCCTGTTTTTCAGATCGGCTTAATGCTCAGCATTTGCCAATACTGATTTTCATTGCATGCAGAAGTAAAAAGTGTTTTCATATTCAAAGAGTATATCAGCACATAATGTACACATTCAGAACTTGGTAATAAAGTGTATAAATGCATACCACTGAAAAACGGACAGAATTTTTATTTTGAAAACACAGAAATTCTGTCAGAATCGTTGAAATCGGTTGTACACAATATGAGTACAGTTGTTTTATTAAGTTTGACAACGCACATAATGAAAATACACATTTTCGTTTCTAATCCCTAAAGAACATTATCATTGGACTCAAAGAAGTTTATACACAATTACAAAGATAGAATAGAAACTCGCAATATACAGATTATAATAATGGAAGGCATGTACTCACCAGTAATTTATACAGTTTTGGAAATTGCTAACCAATTGTTTTTTTATTAGATTTTTTAGTCAAACAAAATTTTACGGTCGTCAAAAACATACCCATTTGACATTTTCTTTAAGTCAAATCAAAACAGTAGCTGTTAGATTTTGATTAATTAAAGTAGGTCACATGTGTTGATTGTGTTTGTGTCAAGAATAGAAAAATTTTCTAATTCCCTTTTTACGCAAAGCATGTGCATGGTAAATCCCACCCATCTGTGAATTGCGTTATTCTTGTTGCTCATTGGCTCAACAAAGCAGACAATGCATAAATATAAATGTTGCCCATTAATGCTTAAAATGTAATCTGTCTTGTGCGCAAAAAGGAAAAACATTGACAGTGTAAGAATTATTAAGTGTTTGATCATAGCAAGCCATGATTTGCTTAAACCATATTACACTAATAAAAACCTGTTGCTTTCATACATATATTTCTTACATAATTCTTTATTTTAAGGTTTGAAGATACTGTACAATTTGTAAAGTAATTATATTAAACTATTAAGAGTTCATTTCTATTGTTTTTGAATGGCTTTCCCAGGACCTTGTGGGTAGCTCAACCTATGCATTAAATTTTTAATGTTTAAAAGGCTTAAAGAACTTAAAATTTTTGTTTTAGTTTCCTGACCATATGGGCCATAGCATTCTTAATGTACATCTTCCGAATTCTGAATTTTTACTAGGTGAGTGATTGTAAGCTTTTAGTTTTTCATTTAAGTTGTCATTTATGAACTTGTAAGTAATGCATAATATTTTGTTTACTAGGTCATGATGAGAAGATGATATCTGTTGCCTTGGGATATGTTTGCCATGTACTTCTTATGATTTCCCAGTTCCTAAATGTTCCTTTGAGATATAATATAAACTTTTTTGGATCTCAATCCACTATTTTGGATCATGTTTCCACTGCACCAGCAGACAAAACAAGAGAGTAATATCTATTCATTTTGTTTCATTATTAGACTCGTGCTTCTTAGAATAATTTTGTTTCAATATTATGTTTGTGATTAAAATACCGTAATGCATTATGTATTCTAGTGGGGCTGTAGTGGTAGTGCCTTGCACATGAAAACAATAAAATTAAACTACAACCAAACCACACATTAGACAACAGAGTCATATCTACAGCTATTACGAACTAATTTTAAAAATGGGAAGCCAGTTTGCTGCTTGCTTGCATATAATCGTTAACTACTGAATACTTTGTAAAGAATAATATTACTAATATGAAGAAATCAATCCCAGAGTTCTTTTCAATCTGATATTTTAATATCACAGTACAAATGGCACAAAAGGGGCAAAATAAGCATTTTTAATATTCATAACTCATACAAGTGAATGGACTGGTTTTAACTGCAATTTTTTGCTATTGATAGGTTTCCGCTTTTTCTTAAAGCTAAAGACAGAAGAGCCTTTGAATATGGAGTTTTTGTATTGAATAAAACTATTGCACAAGTAAGTTTTTACAGCTGCATTTTTTTTTTCAATATACGTAATCCTTCCAGTCCCATGTCCCCATTTGAGATCTTTCCTTTTACTCAGTGGGGTACCTGCTTGGGTGTGACCTCAACATCTGACCATGGTTCAAAATTATATAATGTTGTCCTCGCATCTTTCCCTTTGTGTTTGATCCATGACTGCCACCAACAGCTCATTGTGTTGCTCTAGTGCAACATTAATTAAATACATATACCTTTTACAACTTTTTATCTATATATATTTTTTAAATTGTTTAATTTAATCATCTTTACAATATTAACATTTTTTATTCATAAACTAAATGTCAAGTTTGTCTCATTTAAAAGAAGGTTTCTCTCTGTAAATTTTCAGTGTTGTTCTTAGACGCTCGTTACTATGCTCATCCAGCATGCATCTAGTTATCCATAATTTTACTGAGATAACGTGATAAAGCATCATACTAGAATTTTACTCTAGTGCATAGTAACTTAACTAGAAAAGGTTTTCATTAGGCAGTACAAGTTGTCAATGTCTAGAAATTGAATTTTTCTATCAACTATAAAGTAACTGTTTCTCAGATTTAATATTGATTAATGTAAGATTTGGAAGTTGTGCAGATTTTAAACCAGAGTGAAAAACTATTTAGCGAGACCTTGAACTCAATGACAAAAATGGCTGGATAGCACTCATTTTAATTACCTGTTTTAATCCATGTAGGAAATTTTCAATCTTTAAAAAAAATGTTAAGTAAGGAAATGTTGCTTTTTTGAGTTATTTAATTTTGTGTAAATTTAATTATTCGCCTGAATATATTTTAAAGAGAAAAGTTTGAAGAGCCTTAAGAAACATTTCTGAATGAAAGCATGTTTCCATTTTGTTACAGCATTTACGTTACTTCCTTATAAAATGATTTTTTTTCTAGCTTCGTATTTTGTATCGACTGTCAACAAATGATCTTAGTTCCACATTAGCCAATCTGAGCTCTTTGATAGAACAAAGATTGTCTCTAAACAGGTAATCTTTACATTTGTTTATGCATATTATTTTATTGTTTAACTTATAGTGTAGTGATATATGTTTAGCATGAAATAGAAGTGATCAAGTGTTAGATATTTATCCCAAGTGTTGAAATAATAAAAACATTTTACATTTCTCTCAGCAATTCAGGAATATAAAGTTTCTTTAGCATTAACATAAAGAATAGTAGCTATTTTAGTTTTTCTTAAATTTAAACTTTTTAAAAATAAATGCTGACAGATTCAAAGTAGCATACTTAAGCAAAATTCATTTTCAAACATAGTTACTTAAATACATTTATCGTGCTTTTGCATTTTCTTTCAACATAATAACTGCCAAACTGGAACAGTGGACCCAGCACTCGTCTGCTATCCAATAGGTAATGGATTCAAATCCCAGTTTGCAAGCACATGGGTGCTGCTGATTATCCCTGTTAGGAGTTGCAACAGATCATCGTATTGACATATTGAGTGCTCTTTCACTAGTTACTGTCAGTCTTCTGAAGTGTCGACCTTATAAAAATACATTTCCTTTGAAAATTTTCCAGCTTTGGGCATTTGGTGCAAACAGCATGAAACATTTATAAGCCATAAAGAGTTAGGATATAATCTGCATTATACATATCCTAAACTCTAGCTCCATTTAATGCACCATGATCTACCTCTTGGGTTGGCTATATAGATGCTGCTTTGGTAGACAAAATTTGATAGTTGAGTTAGGTTTAAATTTGAGAATACCCTTTATATGCTGTGGCAAAATATACTATCTTGTAAACCAGTGGTTTTCAACTGGTGAGTGATAAGAACGACACTGATGTGCCTTACAGATTGTGAAATAATGTAAATTCGGCAAGATTTATTTAATTTCATTGGTTTATTTTTGAAATTTTTATAAATGTATTAAAAATAATACTTATATCACTAATTTTGAGTATTTTTTATTACAAAGTATCAAAAACAAATTGTTTAAAAAGATTTTATCAAAAGCCACTTTAGAATAAAAAAGTTTGTAGTTAATATTTATTTATTTAAAGTTTGTAATTATAATATTTATTTATTTAAAGTTTGTAATTATAATATTTATTTATTTAAAGTTTGTAATTATAATATTTTTTCTGTAAATCAAGAAAAATTATATTTTTTGTTAGATCAGCAAATGATACGTTTTTTGGTGTCACAGAATTTTAGCTACTACTTTATGTGTGGCACAAGATGAAAAAAGTTGAAAATTGCTATTGTAAAAAAGTTTCTTTCATTTCAGTGAAAGTTTCAAAGTAATTTTATTTTAAACGAAAAAGTTTTAAAAGAAATATTTTAGAAAATGTTCTTATAGTATGTTATCCTTCTCAAATTCTTGTGTTTTAAATTTTATTCTGATTCTATCAAAAAAAAAAAAAAAATATCAAAGAAAGCATGAAAAAGAATGTTGAAAATAATAAAGACTGTAATCATGCATATTAATTCAAACTGTTAGTTTAATCCCAAACTGTAGCACTTCAACTTGTAGTGTTAAATTTTCACTGCATCTCAATCACACAAAATTGCTCGATACTGTACTCAAAAACAGTCATTAGGTTTTAATTAAACTTTAAGTTAACAAAATAAATTTAATCTTGCCTTACACAGATATTTATTTTTTTCTTTAAGTTTAGTTAATGTCTAAATAAAATGTGCATAAGAAATGTCATTCAAATAACTTTCCAATTTAGAAATTGTGCAGATTTCGTCATTTGCCTCTAGCTTGTCATCAACTGCACTGCAAGGGTATATTTGAATTTAGAAAAATATATATGTTGCAATGAATGTCTGACATTTTGTTCATTTTATCTAACTTTTTTTTTCATTTTGATAAATTTTATTTCTTTTAGTGATCCACATGTTAATCTCCCTAAACAATCCAAAGCTCCACTGCAGTCTGAGAAACCTAATCAAAACGGGTTGACAAACTACCCTCAACTCGAAGTCTCCCAAAGCCTGATTAAAACAAATATTTCCGAAATTGAAACCTTAAAGCGTGAAATGGAAGCTATGATGCCAAACTCAGTACAGAACATCCTCCATCTTCCCATCAAGAATAAAGAAGCATCAACTGCTTTGAGCAGTTCTCTGGATAAAGGACTGAATAACATCAAACTACTGGAAAAGTCTATGGAAACTTTGGAATTGGAGAATAAGGAAGTGCCTCCTAAAAGCTCCACACAGGTGAACTTGCTGAAACAGACACACCATCATTCCAGTTATCCCAATTTGAATTCACCTCTCCGAGTGACTGGGGAATTCGACGCTGACAGCATCGAACCTAGTCTCCTCTCCACTCCACCTAAAATGTGGACAGCCGAGAACTCTCGTACAAACTCTGAAGAAGAACACACGGAAGATGACACTAAGTCTGTAAAACATTCTTCTGTTGTCCTGAATGATTCTATTTTTTACATTCCGTCGATGGAGTCTGCCGAAAGTAAGGATGTGCTCCCTGAACAAAGGCAGGAAGAAATCGAGAAAGTAGCTGTTAGTGCCGATTTCTCTGCTGATTTGTCGTTACGGACAGAACAGCTGGCAAACAGAAAGTCAAGCTTCCAAATGCAAAAACTCCGATCATGTTCTGACGATGAACAACTGCCTCATGTTTAATGGAATAGTGATGAATGCCTATTTGTGTCAGTATCAGTTTTCTTTATATCAATCGCTATTTTTCTTTTCTAATATCCATAGGAATTCTTTTAATTCTCTTTAACTTAGTTATGTCTCAGAAACAATTGTTGGAACTGTTGATTATAATTGCTTTGAAAACATTTAAGATTTTTAGAGTAATTAAAAGTTTTAGATTTTGAAAAATATTTAAAATGGGTATATACACACATAAGTTCAGATCCGAACAACTAGTCTGGTTTTTTTTATGACTACATTGATATCAGATTTTGTTAGAAATTGTTCATGGAGCTCGTTCAAAGGAGTATTTAATAGATCATATGTGCCACTTAGCAACAATGCATATTTTCTTTAAAAATTTTTCTTCATACTTTTTTTCATTACCTCAATTAAAGTTCTTCAAAAGAAATTGAAAACAATTTGACCTTTTATTGTGATTCAATTGCAACTGTAATTTAGTGTGAAAATATATCATCAGTTACAAGATGGAAAAGGTTCATTGTTAACTAGTGGTTGTCGCATGTTTTCAAACTTTACATTAAAATGCAAAGTTTTGAGACAGAAAACATTCTTGTTTCTCTTTAAATGGCCTTTATTTTTTTCATTTTCTTAATGTATTAGGTTGAATCATAGCTACTGAGAATAAAATAAGTATATATATTTTAAATCAAAGGGCAGTTGAAAGTAAAATTTGTATTTGATTTATTTGAAACTAACTGTAATTTAACTATCTTTATGGATTTACAATGCTTTAAAAGTATTCCTAGTGGTTCATCTTTCTTATTGATGGTTTAGTTATGTAGTGTGATAAAAAGTATTCTTTTTGATTTTCTGAAATCATTTTCTTTTATATATATGTTTAGAATACATTTTTTTAGTAAGGGATTTTGATGGATATTTGCTTTACTAAAAGTATTGCTACTTTTATGCAAATTTATTATACTTTTTTTGTAGTTTGATTCAAACACTATTTCAAAAAAATTGTAAATTTACTGTAAATGTTATGTATATAATATATTAATATATTTCTTAAAAAGAGAGCTGAATGTGATATAGACATTTTTTTCTGTTAAATGCAATTTTTTAAAATCCTAAATGTTGGGGTATATTTTTGGAATTGTTAAATAATGATTGGAATTGTTGAAGTAGGTACGTCTAAATGTGATTTGGAGTATGTGTTCCATATTTCATGTAACTATTTTCCTGGATGGATTAAATGCTCATTTTTTGAAAATGAAATGTTACTTTTTCTATTCTAGTTTATTTTTAGTTTAAATTGTTATTTCCCTTTTTGTTTTCATTTTGTGTATTTCATATTCATTGTATATTCATATAAAATAATTAACAGCTTGTTTTGATTTTGAAGATGCAGAGATTTTAGCTATTATTTTGCAATTATTTCAGACCATAATTTTCTTAAATCTGAAATTTTAATTAGATGCATAAATTTTCATTGAACTGAAGTTTTTTTAATTTTATTTGTTGAAATCCTTTATATATGCATAAAATGGGCATACAAGTTGTGCAGTTAGGCAGTAAATAAAGCGTCGACCATATGTGTGTATGATGCACTAACTTTGTCTTCATAAAATGGTTTAGTAAATTCAACATTACTGTTTATTCCTTTAATTTTTTTCAACCTTGATTAATATCCATCCAGAAGCGAATTACGACTTGAAAATTCTGTTTGAGTATTCTGAAATTTCTAATTTTTCTTTTTTTTTTACATTTTACTTTACATTGGATTTGGAAGAGAATATTATTAATTTCAGTAAAACAGATTCTAAAGAAATACAAAGTATCAGACTGAGAAATGATGTATTCAACTAAATATTCCGACATAAAATGCAATATTATCATTGATTTCAGTTTTCTGAAAATTCCATATTTTAGAAACATTTAATGGTTTTGAAGCACCAAAGGCAATTTGGATGAAAAACGCTTGTGACGTCAGAGGTCGAAAATAGCAAAATCGGCTGGCTTCTTTCTGATGTCACTCTGGAAGGGAAGAAAGAAGGATGAAAAAAGCTAAGAAATTCATTTTAAAATGTTCTAGATAAAAATTTTAAATTCGGGCGCGATAGAAAAATTGCAAAAAATTTGGACTACCTGTGTGCCAAATTTCATTATTGTAAGTGCCATAGATTTGTCAGGACACTGCATACAGGACACACACACAGAGAGAGAAACAATTCCTTTTATAATAGAGATATATGTATATTCATCTCAAAAGTGCTGGTAATTTCTTGAGAGGGCATTTGGTGAGTGGTTTCATTTAAATTTTTCTTTTTCATTATCTACTACTGCATTCTTTCAGTTTCTCACTGCTCAAAAAAACCAAATACTGCTTTTGATCAACAATTCTTTAGTGTTTATTGTATGATTGTTGAATCAATACAAATTCTTTGCGTATCAATTTGTTAAAACCAACTTACTATGAAAGAAAAGTTGTGTACAAAATTTAATGGGAATAAAGTTATGAAAATGTTTAAACTTAGTTAAATACCGAAATAGGGAACAAACTTTACTATTTTGCGATTTTTTAAAGTCCTACAGAGATTTGAATGCCCATATTTCCTGTATGAATTTCAAATTTATATATTGGCTCATTATTTACATACTACAATTATCATGTTTGATTATTTAGTAGGATAAAGAGTCATACAGATGAACAAACATGAAAATTTCTTATACTAGTGTTATTTAATGAATTTTTAGTGGGAAATTAAAAAAAAAAGTTAAAATATTTTTACTAATTTAAATTTTGTTGAAAACTGAATTTGTTACAAAGTATTTTTTCTATGAAACTATCACAACAGAGAAGTGTATTCTGTGATATAAATCGACAATAAATCTATGTAAATATGAAATATAATTTCCTTACTTTTTATTGTTTCTGTGTATTCTTTCAACAGTTGACTTATTAAATTATATTTTTTTCTAGGTTGATATTTGAAATATTGGTTTAGCTTAGGAAATTTCAACAAAATATAAATTAATTTTACCAACATGCATAGAAAGGCCAAGTATATCGTGTCAGACTCCACTAGTCGGATAATGTTTCTCTGAAAATGTCAAATATTCCGTAGAAAAAAATTGATTTATAAGTACCATTTTTCTCCAAGTCTAGATGTAGTTTCAAGGTTACCATGTTTGGCGAAAAATCGCCGTTGCCTCGGATAATACATACCACCCAATAAGGTAATTGGAAAATTTTAGTTCAAATCATAAATAGACTGGTTATTTGGCCTTTGTTCAAGAAAGATACATTTACACTTTCACAAACAAAATGCTTCGATTGAAATTGATCAGATTTGAATGAAAGTATATTCATATAAACAACCATTTGATTTAAACTATTTGTTTAACAATTACATCTTCAGTAAGAAATTAAGAGTACGTGAATTGTGTGTATAAATGTTTAAAAAAATGAATTGTAAATTTATTTACTGCATGTATTTTTTCTATAAAACAAATCTGAAATAATTCTCTTCAAAAACATGAAAAATATTTATTTACACGATAAAATTAAAACAGACCAGATAAAATTATAATTTCTGTATACATATATAATTTCTTCTCACATTCATATCCTTCTCGTCTTGGGTAATTTAAAGATGAGTCATGAATATGAGAAGAAATCTTCGCATCAAATAATTTCTTCACAGCAATGTTTTAACTTGCGTTGCTCCATCCCGAAGTACAAGCAACGATGTTATCCTCGTCGTCTGTTCCAGATGATTCCGAATAGTCATCTTCGGGGTGATTAACCATGTATTTATGATCCAGACGATTGAAATACGTCCGGCTCTAAAGGGAAACTCCATTTTTCGCCTGGAATGTTCCCCCTTTAAATAGAAGAACGTCGTTGCCTGGTTGTGTATGCAATCGTGCATGTTCATTTTCTTCTCCGAGACATCCGAACATGTCTTAGGAATTTCTAAAGTTAATAAATACAAATGTAAGCAACTAATTCTACCACTTTAAAAGGCATTCAATTTATATAATTTTCACAAAAATCTTCAAACTGCGAGGGGTTTGGATAAGTGGGTTTGCACTAGGAACCCGCGAGTTGTAGGCAGCGTAGGTTCAATTCCTGTAACTTACTGTGGGATTATTTTTCTATCGGTAAACTTTCCTTGTGTGATACATTATTTGACGTTGCATGTCTCGTAATTGGGGCATCTCGGCTAAATGTGGCCATGAAACCCAACTCACCTACATCCGAGGAACTTGTGTAACAAATTGAAATAAAATTTTATTTTTATGACCATATACAAATGATGCTTCTGTTTGTAGCACACTGAATTCAGAATGTAGCTCGAATAATGGTTCTCTACAGAAATATTATATTTTATATTGAGTTTTGTCTATGGTTCAGTAATCCCTTAGCCTAATAATGAATACAATAATTTTAGGAAGCATAACTGTTTTTAATGGCATGTACGTCTAAGAGATGTAGAGTTAGTAACATGCAGTTTTTATTTTAGTTAGTATTCTGGGGTTAACAACGGTCAGATGAAGAGATCACACCCGAGCTGACGCCCCAATCTCACTTCCACACCCTGCCAATGTGAAGACATTTGAGGCTGACAGATTTAACGTCATCAGCCCCCTTTTTACTTGCTGATCTTTGGTTGGATTCGAACTAGTAACTCCTGTCGTTAATACGTTACTCTGACAACCGAACTACCACAGCCTGATATAAAACTCAGACAATCGTCTTTTTTACCACAGTGACAATGAAAAAAAGGTGATTTTCAAGGGCATACCATCAACTACACGAAACGAAAATCGCATTTCTATGTTTGAATTCCTTAGATTAAATCCTAACTAAATTGACTATATCCCTTAGTTTGAATCCTCTCTAACAGGGGATGTCATGGAATTTAGATTTTGTTCCTTCCTTAAGAATTGATTGCACATGTACCGATTATTTCTACACCATCAAGGTTCTCTTCAGAGTGTAGCATATAATGTTGCGTCAAACTTCCTTTCACAGTGAAACATTTACTACACACTTCACATTGGAAAGGTCTTTCTTCTGTATGAGTGCTTCAGTGTTCCTTTACGGCTGAAACATTTGTTGTACACGAGACACTGAAAGGGCTTCTCTTTTGTGTGAAGACGATAGTGTATTTTCAGAGTCCATTTGTTGCACACATCACACCTGAAAGTCGGAGCACAATTGTGACAGTTCAGAATACCTCGTCTGCCGAAACTTTTGTTACACCTTCGCATGTCTGCATCTCGTACTGATAAAACAACTTTATGGCAGAACACGGAACAGGCCTATCGCTAAACTGGCGATAAAACTTCACGTCGCCAAATGACTACTGTTTGGAAGGGCCTACTAGTTACCGAAAACTGAAATTAAGATCAATTTGCGATGGACCGAATTTTTTAATTAACCAACTTTATTTTTGTTGGAGAACTGGTGATGCTGTTGAGTGAACAAGAAGCATATGACACCTGAATGCTTCAACGCAATTCATAGATGTCAATTTCGAATCGAAAAATTGTCGTCTTTCCAGTATCTTTTGGAAAAATTCACAGGCGAAGACTGAAAATGCATTTTGTATTGGGATCTTCACACAAATTGGTTTTTATATGTAGTACAAGAATATACTAATAAAATTAATATCAATGAGACACAGCAAGCAACGGAACACCTGAAAGATCAGAAGCGGCAATGATAAATTTTCCCGATTTGGGTATGTAAGTAGCTAGGTATTTTAATTAACGTTGTACTGGAGCAACACACGGGCTATGGACGACGGTGTGTGATAAATCCCTCAAGGGTAATGGTAATGGTAATTTTAGTTAACGTCGTACTAGAGCAACACAACGGGCTATTGACGACGGTCCGGGATCAGTCCCTTAAGGGAAAGATCCGAGGACAACACCTCGTAATTTTGAACCACGGTCAGATGACGAAGCAACACCTGAGCTGGCACCCCACTCTCCAAACTTCCACACGAACCCAACGTAAATCAATCCCTCAAGGGAAGATCCGACGATAACACCACGTTGTGTTGCTCTAGTACGACGTTAATTAAAATTACCAACTACCGACGATAGCACCACGTAATTTTGAACCACGGTCATAATTGACATCGTATTGAAGCGACGGACCGGGACCAATCCCGAAGGGAAAGATTCAAGGACAACGCCTCGTAATTTTGAACGACACTCAGATGACGAGGTCAACAACTGAGTTGGAGCTCAACTCTCAAATCTTCCACACCACGCCAACGTGAAGACATTTGAGGCCACGACAGATTTAGCGTGCATGAGTCCAAAGTACTCGATGATCTTTGCTTGTAATTCAAATTCAGGCCCCTGTGCACGACGGTATTTGGTTCGATGGAGGTCCGAACTCGCAGTCCTCTGATTACTAATTCGTGACTCAACAGACGAGGAAAAAAGAAAGAATTTGTTTAGTAAGTTAAAATTTCATTACGCTGTTTTACAATAATAAGCATTTCCTATTTCTTTCCGGAGTTGTGTTGCTCCAGTACGACGTTAATTAAAATTACCTTACCTTACCTATTTCATTCCGGAAGTGATGTTCCTTTTTTCGAATCCAATTTCTGCAGAAGGTCATCCAGAGAAAACGAACCCAAACCATAGGAAAAGGAAAATACTTCAGGTCAGGAACCAATTTAATAAATAGTCATTTTGGCAATGTTTGGCCCAAATTTTTACTTAAGAAACACATTGAGATTGCATTCGAATAACATTCACCGACCAACCGGTATAGTGGTTAAGGTATGGTAATGGTAATGGTAATTTCAGTTAACGTCGTACTAGAGCAACACAACGGGCTATTGACGACGGTCCGGGATCAGTCCCTTGAGGGAAAGATCCGAGGACAACACCTCGTAATTTTGAACCACGGTCAGATGACGAAGCAACACCTGAGCTGGCACCCCACTCTCCAAACTTCCACACGAACCCAACGTAAATCAATCCCTCAAGGGAAGATCCGACGATAACACCACGTTGTGTTGCTCTAGTACGACGTTAATTAAAATTACCAACTACCGACGATAGCACCACGTAATTTTGAACCACGGTCATAATTGACATCGTATTGAAGCGACGGACCGGGACCAATCCCGAAGGGAAAGATTCAAGGACAACGCCTCGTAATTTTGAACGACACTCAGATGACGAGGTCAACAACTGAGTTGGAGCTCAACTCTCAAATCTTCCACACCACGCCAACGTGAAGACATTTGAGGCCACGACAGATTTAGCGTGCATGAGTCCAAAGTACTCGATGATCTTTGCTTGTAATTCAAATTCAGGCCCCTGTGCACGACGGTATTTGGTTCGATGGAGGTCCGAACTCGCAGTCCTCTGATTACTAATTCGTGACTCAACAGACGAGGAAAAAAGAAAGAATTTGTTTAGTAAGTTAAAATTTCATTACGCTGTTTTACAATAATAAGCATTTCCTATTTCTTTCCGGAGTTGTGTTGCTCCAGTACGACGTTAATTAAAATTACCTTACCTTACCTATTTCATTCCGGAAGTGATGTTCCTTTTTTCGAATCCAATTTCTGCAGAAGGTCATCCAGAGAAAACGAACCCAAACCATAGGAAAAGGAAAATACTTCAGGTCAGGAACCAATTTAATAAATAGTCATTTTGGCAATGTTTGGCCCAAATTTTTACTTAAGAAACACATTGAGATTGCATTCGAATAACATTCACCGACCAACCGGTATAGTGGTTAAGGTATGGTAATGGTAATGGTAATTTCAGTTAACGTCGTACTAGAGCAACACAACGGGCTATTGACGACGGTCCGGGATCAGTCCCTTGAGGGAAAGATCCGAGGACAACACCTCGTAATTTTGAACCACGGTCAGATGACGAAGCAACACCTGAGCTGGCACCCCACTCTCCAAACTTCCACGCCAACCCAACGTGAGGACTTTCGGCCACGACAGATTTAAGGTGCACCAGCCGCCTCTACACCATACGCTTACAAACATACATGCCCGTACCCGGATTCGAACCAGGAACCTTCCGATCTAGAGGCTAACACCTTAACCACTATACCGGTTGGTCGGCTAGTGGTTAAGGAGTTAGCCTCTAGATAGGAAGGTTCCTGGTTCGAATCCGGGTCCGGGCATGGATGTTTGTAAGCGTATGGTGTAGAGGCGGCTGGTGTACCTTAAATTTGTCGTGGCCGAAAGTCCTCACGTTGTGTTGATGTGGAAGTTTGGAGAGTGGGGTGCCAGCTCAGGTGTTGCTTCGTCATCTCACCGTGGTTCAAAATTATGTTGTCCTCGGATCTTTCCCTTAAGGGACTCATCCCGGACTGTCGTCAATAGCCCGTTGTGTTGCTCTAGAACGACGGTAACTAAAATTGCCATTACCATTACCATCGAATAACATTCCAAATTACCCAAGTTGTGAGAGGCTACTAAAACACTATCTTCCTCTGTATTTAGGTTTACAGCGATACTCTATTTTGAGTGAATTACAAGTTTACTGCAAAATTTTCTCTTTTTGCTCTCACTGATAGAGGCACAATCCATGCTTTCATGGCCGACCAGCCGGTATAGTGGTTAAGGTGCTAGCCTCTAGATCGGAAGGTTCCTGGTTCGAATCCAGGTCTGGGCATGGATGTTTGTAAGCGTATGGTGTAGTGGCGGCTGGTGCACCTTAAATCTGTCGTGGCCGAAAGTCTTCACGTTGGGTTGGTGTGGAAGTTTGGAGAGTGGGGTGCCAGCTCAGGTGTTGCTTCGTCATCTGACCGTGGTTCAAAATTACGAGGTGTTGTCCTCGGATCTTTCCCAGGGATTGATCCCGGACCGTCGTCAATAGCCCGTTGTGTTGCTCTAGTACGACGTTAACTAAAAATTACCAATTATTTTATTACCATGCTTTCATGTATAGGATATCTCAGTTCACATTCAGTTGTCCCATTTGCGATGTCTTGATATTAGCCCTTTTCGAAGACTGGCAACTGAATTAAACATGTGAAAACCTCAAATTCTGCTTTCCCAAATGAATGGTTCAAAATTACAAGTCGTTGTCCTCGGAACTTTCCCGAAACTTCGCATCCGAAACCCTGACCATTGTTCAGTCTTTAGATCGGAGACAGGACAGGACAGGACAATCACTTCCGGAGTGCCTACTGCAAAGCAGCTTAACTCCCCGTCATCAGGTGTGTGTAACTTAAAACTGAGTTGCTTAAAAAGAGAGAAAATTTAAAAATAAAAAATGATTTAAAAGGCTGATTTGAAATAAAACATGACTTTCAGCTGAACAAAGTTCCGAAAGATGGCACCACCTCCTTAAGCGAGATCGACAAACCAGTCGGTTTCCCTTCCAGAGTGTGACCGCATTCAGAGGTGGCAAACTTCGATGATCCATTTAAAAGTTAAAAAAGATTAAAATTTTAAATAAATAAAAAGAAAAACAAGGTTGAAAAAGAGAAATAAAACTGTTGTGTTTTAGTGATTCAATTAGGGTCCTGTCGAGTCCAAAAAAAGCTCAGCATCTACGAGTGAAAACCGGGGTCATGATCCAATATGGGATTTGCAAAATAAAAATTTTGCATGGGGAGAAAAAGTTAGGAATTGAAGTCAAAGACATCAGGATCCAAACGAAACATGCCGCATTGACGTTTAGGTCGCCGCGGGTAAGTTTCAAGGTTTTGTTGCAAGAAGGCACGTGGTCTTTTTGCAGAGCTTTTGACCGAAGGGTCGTAAGGTGGTAATGCTCTAAGTGCTTCGTTTGGAACCTGAGGTATTTTTTCGAAGAACTTGGCCGAAATGTGCTGCAGGAATTCAGCAATGGGTTTAATTTTGAGGTCCGAATGTATGACTTCATTCCGGACATAGTAAGGAGCTCCCGTGATAGTCCGCAATGTGCGGCTCTGGAAACTCTGCAGTTTTTTCCAATTCAATTTATTTGTACCGGCCCATATTTGTGAGCCGTACGTCAGTGTTGGCCGAATGATGGCTTTGTAGAGGAGGAGTTTATTGTGAAGGGAGAGCCTGCTCCTTCGGGCTATGAGCGAGTAGATTTTCCCTTTGGCAATTGCCGCATTACGTAGGGCATGTTTAATGTGATCGTTCCAAAGCAACTTTGGATCTAACACAAGTCCCAGGTAACGGTACTTACGTACCCAGTAAACAGGCGTGCCAAAGAGAGCAACAGGGGGGATATTCAAATAATCGGGATTATTCAAATCGAAATTGAACCCGTATTTGAAGTGGGCGTATTTCCGGGAGAACAGCATGAGAGCGCACTTTGAAGCATTGATTTTGATTCTCCAATCAGAGAGCCAGACCTCAAGTTCCCGAATGTACGTTCTCATTCTCGATAGAATATGATGAATGTTGTTGGACTGTGTCAGGATAGCGGTGTCGTCGGCGTAAATAGCCAACTCAGTGTGCAGCGTTTTTGGGATATCGTTAACGAATAAGTTGAAGAGCCGGGGACCCAGAAGGGACCCCTGGGGGACTCCGGCACGAATGGGGCGGTGGGATGAGAAATTGTTAAGATCAACTCTAACACTAAACGAACGATTACTGAGATAAGAGTTGATCAGGGAGATGAAATGGGCCGAAAAACCAAGTCGCATGAGCTTGAATAAAAGTCCATCATGCCATACGCGGTCAAATGCTTTGGCAATATCTAAGAATAGCACACCTGTGTGTGCTTTTTTGCGATAACCATCATGGATAATTTCAGTGACACGCAACAGCTGGTGGTTGGTGCTGTGTTTCTTACGAAACCCAAATTGTTCAGGAATAATTAAATTATTTTCCTGAACGAAATCATCCATGCGTATAAGTAAGATAAATTCAAAGATTTTACTCAGGGAACTGAGCAGAGAGATAGGACGATAATTTTGAGGGAGTTTATGGTCTTGGGAAGGTTTTGGAATAGGGACAACGACCGCTAATTTCCAGCTTTGAGGGAAGTACGAATTTTTAATCATTACATTAATTAAAAATGTAATGAATAAAATGAACTTTATGGGGAGGTTTTTCAACATGCGATTCGAAATTGCATCGATGCCAGGAGCCTTTTTGATTTTAAGGTTAGAGATGAAGAGGGAAACTTCGGAAAAGTAGATCGGAGATCATAGCAATTGGTGCAGCCCTTAATTATGCACAGTCCACTGATAAAAATTGTATTTGGATTTTGACTAATAGTAGGAGTGCTATACAGTATTTCAAAAATTGGCCAAAAATATTTGATATCCCAGACCAGAATATTCTGAAGCTTCTCTGCAAGATTGGCCTGAAAACACCAATATGCCTCGAATGGATTCCATCGCCTATCGGGGTGTATGGCAACGAGACAGCTGATGTACTCGCCAAGAATGGCTGTGATCTCCCTATAGACTGTTTGAATCGTCTCACTCCCACTGAGGTCCACTCCCTGGGAAAACAGCGTGCTTTCCGTGTGGCGCCGTACGCCATCCCACCATTGGTATGCTGGCAATCGCCCTGGACTATCAATCTCATGCTGTGACCCTCGGCCTTTCCAATCGGCCATGGCCAGATTTCGAAGTGGCCATCTTAAATGTTTGAAATTTCAGAACGGGGAGAGAATTTTCCCTCCTTGTTCCTGTTCCTGTTCCATACCTGCCAGTCCTGATCACCTTCTTCTCTGTCTTGGCGCTTCGTATAAGCAGCTGTTGGTTGATCAGGACTTTTTGCAAGTATATGGGGATCTGGCACGGCGGGGCCTTCTGGACCTGGTGTAGGCTTTCCTACACCAGGGGGATGTGCAACAACTTTCCCTTCGGGATTGATCTCGGACCACCGTCAATACCCTACTGTGTTCCTCAAGGTGGGATGTTAATTCAACTATCCAGGGCCCGATTTAGAAATTTAGGTATAGTAGGCACAACACGCAGGAAGGCCCCCCCCTCCCATGTTATTTGTTCATCACAAAAACCAATTTTATAACAATAATTGGTACTTACGTATTTGACTGTTGACCGTTTCACAGATGTCACCAAAAAGTTTGAGAAAATCGTGACATCACTTATAACTCTTGGCAAAACAAAATAAAGCAGGTGAAAATCAAAAATATAATAGTTAGATAATTAATGTAATTTGCAAGAATGTGATTTTGTGGGGGAAACGGTCGACGGACATTTACGTAAATACCCAATAATTTATGTAACTACTTAAAAACTTTTTAAAATTTTTAGATACTTTTGAAACTTAGGGGCCCTCTAAATTATGGGGGCCCTAGGCCCGTGCCTCACGGGCCTAATGGTAAATCAGGGCCTGCAACTATCAACCTACCTCCTTTCCTAAAACAATATCTTCTAGTGAAATAGATAATAGCTCGCTGTTTTGTTCCCTAGTGCGACGTTAATTCTTAATTACAAATTTTCTTGGGAATACTGGTAAGAGTCTGAAGATCCTGTAGCATAATACGTAAAGATCATACAAATGCTCGCATACAATTTAACAATAAACATCTACTCAGCAGCAAGCGTCCTTTACAGAAGGATTGCTACCTTGTGTTTCAAACATGCAGTAAAGGAATCATTTCATAGTTTCTCTTCCACTTCCAACAACAAAATTTTCTCAGCTCATCCAATTTAATGTGATAAGTGTCAGAAGCCGATCCACCATGGCTCGGGACAAAATGTTTGATCCTGCCTTTCAAAAGGCTTTTACCGAAGCCATTTACAAAGAAAACAAGGTAAGTTTTGAACTTGGAGAACACCCACCAGATATCAAGAACATTACCACTGCAGTTATAATTGATTAAGATAATAAAAAAAACACGGTACAAAAAGGCCTCTCGCCAAATTGGTGACTAAAATTTAAATATAAGTTAAATATGAGAACCAAGAAGGGGTTATGATTGGGTATGTCTTGCAAACCAAGGGGGTTATAGAATTTTCATTCCCGAAGACAGTAAAGTCAGACGGAACAGCTACATTCTAAGTTTCTGAGTGGTGGCAATGGCCTTGGCGATTTTTTTGGTGCACTTCTAAAATCGCCAAAGAAAGTATTATTTCAAAAAATTTTTTCTTTGAAAAACATTTTTCTTTTCACAACGGAAAATGAAAACTTGAAAACACATTTGAAAACGTTTTGAAAAGTATATATTTTTTAAATTTCACAAAAAGTAAATACACTACAAAACACAATTGTGTTCCAGCATATATATATATATATATATATATATATATATATATATATATATATCAATTACACTAAATACAGTGGGCGGGCATGTTGAAAAAGAAAAAGATTTATGGAAGAAGAAAAAAGCAAGAAATAATACAACCTGATAACATCAGAACTCTTGCGTAAAAAAATAATCAAAACGAAAATGGCAAAAAAACAAAACTCCTAATCTTTTCGTGAAAACTAATATAATAAAATAAAAATTCCAGAACTGTCGAAGTACAAATAAATGGACCAATGGTATCACAGAAAAAGATTTAAAAGGAACAATGCAATCAAAGAATATTTTAAAATCAAAATAACCAATGGGAGCAAAGAAAAATTTTAAACGAACAAATGAAATCAAACGACTTTAACGGATTTTTGTAAGAACTTTCTAGAATATTCAAAATGAAAATTGAAAGTTTCCGTTTGCCGAGGTTGCCATGAAAACCACAACAACCGTAACGACAGATGGGTTGCCTTAATTTATCGTAACTCTCTACTAGAAGTTGGCCAAAAAAAAAATCGCCAAGCCGTTGTCATCACTCATAAACGTTGAGTGTAGCTGTACCAGTCAGACTATAAACGTTACTTTTTCTGAGGAAAATAATAAGAAAATCCGAAGTCCTATCGAAAGCTAACATTGCTTTAATTTTATCGAGGAATCTAATTCGGAGCCGGAGGTAACTAAACCTGAAAATGAATCTTTTGATTCGGACCTTGGAATTGAGGATTCGGGAGGCGCCAATTTGAAAAAAAATCGCCTCTAAAAGATGCATTTCATGAGTCAGACTTTAAAGACCCAAAGGATTGGGGTTGGATAAGATAAGATTCTTTGAAAAAAGAATCGAGATACATTTATTATGGATTTGAAGGTTCTAAAACCAGATTAAGATCGAATAATAATGCTGAAAATTATTGTAGGGCTAACAATATAAAATACGATAGATTTTTTTTTTTTTTTTTAAAGTGGTAAAAATCATTATTTAGGTTTAATCGCTAAGCCAGATTTGCATATGAAAGATTTGCATTATCAAGTCGCCATTGAAGATTCGATCTATCAATGGCGACTTGATCAAGTCAAATCATATTATTTTCATAGTTATGGGCCCAGGAGCCGACCAACTGGTCTAGGGGTTAAGGTGTTGACCTCTGGAACGGAAGGTTCCTGGTTCGAATCCGGGGTCAGGGCATGGATGTAAATTGTACTGCTCTTTGTTAGGGGTAATGATGGTCGCCCATTGGGTGCTCCTTCACAAATGGTCATCACTTCTGGCCTTGTAATGGCAAAATGATTACATATCAACAATGCCCGCCATTGGATAAAAAAAAAAGTTATAGGCCCAGGACGAACCAGGATTGCATGCAGTCAGCCGGTGAGTGAAGGTTCTTGCCTAATCGACGGAAAATAATTTGTTCTTGCCATTTGAGTTATAGTCCTGTGGCCGGGGGCTTCACGGAATAGTTTCTGCTTCTTAAGAACCCGAATTCACCAGCTAGCATTAGTTATGGTGAACTCCACACAAATAGAAAAATAGAATGCGGGGAATTACTTTTCATGGATCGACGACATCAAGGCTGTGCTCCTTCTACCAATTTGTTACAACGCCAATGAAGGATCTAAAGCTTGAAGAATTGGCTACAACTAAAGAAAAGAGGGATTTCGATGCGATACGAGATCGAGGTTTCGCCATCTTGTACCTCAGCATTGACAAGAGAGAATATATTACCGTATACTAATTTCCGGTGAAGACAATTCTTACATCGACTGAACTAGCTTGAAAGACCACTTTAAACAGGACTCGAGGAATCGCGCACTCTTAGACGACTTTGGAAGCAAGTACTGCTATGAGGAAATAGGAATATACGGTACGCGATTGAAACTTATAGTTTCTCAGCTGAAAGACGCCGGTCATCCGGCCGGATCTATACCAAGCTTTCGAACTGATCGGATATCTACCATCAGACTATCAAGGTATTGTACAATTGTTGTATCGTCTACCCAAAGAGGAATTCACTTTTAGTAAGGTATTAAGGGAGACCCGTAAGCAAAAATCCAAAATTCTTATTATTCATTTTACGTAACCAATTTTTTTAGAAAAAATAATTACCGATATTAAACCAATAATCTAAAAAAAAAAATTAGTTTTTATTTGCAATTATATTTTATGTAACGATTTTAATATGTTTTTTAAGCCGAAATACATACTTTTTATAAACCCTACTCTGTCAATTTTCAATATTTTTGTATGAAATAAATTTCTACAATATCGTTATAGTAGATGTAAAAGACCCAGGAAGAGATTTTTAAAAATTTATTTACGAGTTTTCATAACAAAATATATTTTACTCATTATAGTTAAATTTCTACAAAAATTTTCCATTTTTTATGTTCAGTAATTTTTACAAATTTTTCTGAACTATTTATTTATAAAAAGAAAGCTCTCCCTGTGTCTGTTAAACAGTTATTCAAGACCTAAAAAATGTAAACAGTTTAACTCTAATTGTATATATCAAAAAACCTTGGTACTTTGAACTTTTGCAAAATTGCAAAAAACTGATTTTGAGATAATCGCATTTTAAGTACAAAATACAACAGAAGTTAACGAAAACAACTTACTTTTTGCAAGTACTATTTTTTTTAGTACTTTCTATTACATTAAGACTCTTATCAAAACAAGAGTTTTTACCGCAAACTTTTTTTAAAGCCAGTTTTATCTCTGATGACAACTGAGTGATTTGTGATAATTCACTGAAAAATTACACAATTCTTGTTTAATGAACTGAAAAAAAAATATTTTATTGGATCAGTACTATTTTAAAATAAACCACCACTGTATAAACCACACCTTCTTTTTTCTACAGCTATTTTTTTCTGTAAACGAGCCTTTTTTGTAATGATACATATATGCGACGAAATTTAGCGCTATTTTTTCAATGTATTTCCTTCAATGGCGTCACCACATATTTTACATGAGGACCTGGACTTTGTCATTTTGCTTTCGCCGATTGATAGGAAAACCAGGAGTCTACACCTTAAGGATATTTAAAATGTCTGGAATAATCATTGGTAGATACACTATGATATAACGTTGCATAAATGGAGGTTTTCATGGAAACCAAAGCCAATGGTTGGTAGTCGATTATGTAGTTAGAAGGTCAAGTGAAAGTTAAAAAGCAGCTGGTAGCAATTTCCTTCGACTCTGAAATTTTGTCTATTTGTTCTTGAATATCTGATGTATCATTTTATTTAATAAACCGAAAAACACTTAAACAAATAATTTTTTTTCGAAATTTGGGGTTTGGGTCTTTTTTAAGTGAGTTAATAAATGAAGAATGTAGAATTAAAAAATTAAAAGAAACAGTATCGGGAATTGATAATTCTGTGTTTAAGTTTAAAGTAAATAGATTCAAGCGGAATATAAAATCGATACGGGATACAAAAACGTGGCCATGTTTCAACTGCGGTTAATTAGGCCATATTAAGGCTAATTGTATGCAGAACCGTAGGACAAAGAGTCAACTGTGTACTTCGACTAACATAGTAGAAGCCATTTATTAGTCAAAATAATAGGTATCACGATAAGATAGCATGGGTTTTTGACTCGGTAGCGTCTACTCATTTCTGCAACAATAAAAGACTGTTTACGATGTTTTTGCCTGTTTCTGACGTGTAAGGGTTTGTACAGTAAGGGTTTTCCTACAGTAAAGGGGGAACAGTAAGGGTTTGCTTTAACCTTTTACCTGCCAATGTTCCCAAATGGGAAAATTTTTTTAATAACTTTATTTTTTGTTTAGAATATTCATACTTTACGAAATGTCACATAATAATATGAATTTATTTTAGGTGCCACCGTTTTTCAAAAAATAAATTCAGTTTTTTTACAAAATTTAGGTCAAATTTACTGAATTTGTGAACTTCAAAGTGTCATGCACATTTTAATTTCTGCTGTTTTTAAATTAAATTTAAAAACAATTTTACTGACGTGATTTGGTAGTCAAGGGACATATATTCTCTTACAAATTAACAAAATATTTTCAAGTATCATTTGTAAGTAGTAATTCGTACAACAATTTTGATGTTCCCAAATGGGAACATTGGCGTTTGGGGTATAGTGTTTGAGGGGATTTTTTTAACTCTCAAAATTTGAGTCAATACTTTCCTTTTTTTTTTTAATTATCACAATTCATCTGCTATGAGTAACTTAATAAATGTGGTGGCTGATTATTTCATACTTCCAGCTGGCACTTTTGTATCTGCATGTGCCTAACACCCGTTTTCTCTGCAAACCGTGATACTCTATTGTAAGGTAATCGCATTGTTATAGTTATAAATGTTTGCGATTAGGATGATTTCTTTCAATCTAATCACTTTACAAGAATTGTAACCACATTCCCCTTTGGTGAAATGGTTAGTTGAAATGTATCACGTGATTTACGGGTAGAAAAAGAATGGAGCGCGTTTTGAATGACCTTTGCAAAGATCACATTCCAACAACATTCCTTTTTCAAGACTTGACGATGGCGTGACCTGTAGTCGTTACGGTTTCAACCAATGCGTTTCATTCTGACCAAAGATTTTCTTTCTCGCCTATCCCAGAGAGTATTACTGTATAGTATACGCTGAACGATGTAGTTTTAATCATTTTTTTTTTTACTTAATACGCCATTCCTAATAGGAATTGACTATTCAAGTGCTTCTCAAGTATCACTCCGTGTCAACTACATCTTTCAAAGATACATCGCAAGTTCCTGCGAACCGCGCAGGAATTTTTCAACAGCCTATCCGATGACGAGCTCGAGGACATAGACGATCTGGAACTTTTACATATTGCCATCTGATGAAGACGCTGATTTGAGTGAAGAACAAATCAACGTTGAAGCTTTAAATGAGGTTCTCAAGATGTTTGTGGCCAGATTGACCTGATGATTAACAATGAAGATGGTGATTCGACTATTTCAGATGACCGAATTCCCGATTCGGGCGAAGATCAAAGGAGAAGCGCACCCTATTGTTCTGCGCCAAGTGCAAAGAAGCGAAGACAAGAACCCCATCCCAGATGGAAAAGGGATGCAACATTGAATAATAATATTTCAGGAAAAAGCCTTGAAAAGCTGGCTGAACCGAGACAATGGATCATCTATAGTTATTCCACAAAATACTCTCCATGAATTAAGTGCAACATCTAGTTGAGATGACAGCGTTGTATACACTGCAAAGGGGCAGATTATAACAGGTAGCTGTGAAGATATTCTTCAGTTCCTAGGTCTACTTCTTTTGAGCGGTTACCGCACGGTGCCTACAGAGGACTTATATTAGAGTAATTCTGGAGACACGTGTGTTACATTCTTTCCTAAGATAATGGCTAGAGCACGCTTTCGTCAGCTTAAAAATTACTTTTATCTTGTTGACAACAATAAGGATGTTCAACTGGGTGATAAACTAAAAAAGATTGCGCCAATATACGATAATATGTGTAGAAACGTGATTCAGTTTGGAGTTTTTTACGATAAACTCTGCATTGACAGATCAATGGTGCCATGTTACGGACATCATTCTTGTAAGATGCTTATGCGCGGAAACCCCATGAGATTTAGGTACAAAATTTTGATAATATGCTCATCTAATGAGTATCTATATAGGATGGAAATTTACTCAGGCAAATAGGATGGTGCCAAAGCAGCGGCTCCACTAGGATCAAGAGTCGTCTCAGCAAGACCAGGACCACGATCTCATGTACCGATTCACCTTAGAAAGACAGACGAACACTATCTCGTCGCTTGCACCCAAGGACGTTGCAAAATTGTGCGAGAAGAATGTTAGAAAGCAGTGCCTTGCATGCAAAAAGCAGATATATTTAACTTGCTTCCTCCGTAGCACTGGCAATAAGAGAAAAATATAGCCTTTCGAAGAGAAATATACGAAAGTATGAAATAGAAACCAAACTTAGTCCTCCTTTTGAGTCTATTGCAAAAAAATTACCTTTCGGAAAAATGCCCCTATTTACTTCATCCCAAACGCCAATGTTCCCAAATGGGAACATTCTCAAAATCATACTTAGGATTTTTTTTTCAGCCAAAAAAGGTCTTGAACAGTTATACTAGCTGTAAAATAAGCCATTTAAACGAAAAATTAAAATAAAAAACTTTAAAAATGAATTGCGGCGTTTAAAAGGTTAAAGAAATGGTCAGGAAAGATTAATTGATCTTAAAAATGTCATGTATTCGCCAAATTTAAGAAGAAACCTACTACTAGGAGCAGCTTTTGAAAAAAGGGGAGCAACTTTCATTGGAAGAAAGGAAAAAATTGAGGTTTATAATAAAAGTAATGAATTGTTATTTTGTGCAGATCGGGTTAACGATCTATATTATTGTAAACCAAGTTACCCTAACCACAATTATTTTTGCGGTAGGAGGTGGGGAAAGAGACTCGTAATGATACTGATCACTAATCGTGAGTTAGAGCTTTGGCATCAAAAGTGCTGTCATATAAATTGTCAGTATATAATTAAGACCTGTCAAAAGAATGCAGTGATCGGTTTACCAACATTTAAATTACAAAAGGTGGAATGTGAGGACTGTAAAGTCGATGTGGTCCGCTGCCTACAGAACCAAAGGGCACGGGCATAAATATTTCTTGTCTATAACAGACGATTTTAAACGCAAAGTTGTTGTACTTCCTTTAAAAACAAAGACTGGAGTATTTGATTGCTTTGTTGGATTTCAACGAAGGAATGAAAGATTTTTGAACACTAAAATAATTCATGTAAGGACGGATAACGGTTTTGAATTTGTTAAAAAGGAATTTTATAAGTTTCTCTAGTTTCTGAAAGAATAGCGCGATTTTAAAATGTTCCGCTGGCCGGATCAAAAGACGGGGCGGGCTACATCCGGCCCTCGGGCCGGGGGTTGCCTATATATGCTCTATCAGATTAACATCCGGCGAGTTAGGTGGCAAGGACATCAAGTGGAATTCATCAGTATGCTTCTCTAGTTCAGTCAGTAGAGCGTCGGGCTCGCATCAGAAGGGTTGTGGGTTCTGTCCTCGGCGGACCCTGCAATTCGGATGATTGCGAGATCGGCGCTTCGACCTGGCTAAAGACCGTCGTGTTCACTAATGGTGACTGGGGCACGTTAAATAGGTCGTGGTCACAAAGTCCCCCATGTTCCCATACCAAATCAATACCTCTGGGGGTACTTGATCAGGGGGTTATCGGCCTCTGATTGGGATCTAAATTACGATGTGTGTGAATGAATGGATGTATGAAAGAGACCATCCTGTAAAACGGATGTGTCATGTATGTCGAGCAAAGTCGGACTTCCTCCCAATGGGGCTCAATTACATGGAAGGCGCACCCCCCTCGCCTCTTGCCGTCTTCGACGGGCCTGGCACTCCTTCGGTCTGCCAGTGTAGGCATAAGAAACAACAACAACAGCAGTATGCTTCTCGAACCACTCCAACACAATTCGAGCCTTGTGACACGGAGCATTGTCCTGCTGGAAGATTCCATTTCCAGTTGGGAAGACAGACGCCATGTAAGGGTGCAACTGATCCGCAATGATGTTCAGATAGTTCGCAGCGTTCATGGTCTGTTCTACCACAACCACGGGTCCTTGGTCGCCCATGAGGACATTCCCCAAAGCATAATACCGCCACCACCAGCTTGTGTATGACCTGCTGCACAAGAGGGGAGCAACTGTTCGAGAATGAGAAAACGGGATTCATCTGACCATCTTTGTTTATTCCAATATATTTTTGATTCAAGTTCATTCCCTAGAAAAATACATGTAGTTTATTTTTGTAGCATCATTTTTCAAATTGGTTGAATAGATTTCCATGTAGGACATTTTGAAGTTTTTGACATATTTCTTTATTTATTAAATTAATTTCTTACATAATCCTAATTTTTACAAAATTATTAATATACATTTTAAATATGTATAGCCCAATGCTATTGTTTAATAACACTAAACATAAAAATATCATTAAAAATATCTATACCACATTAAAAAAAAAAGGTCTCGAACGTGTCCGGCTACTTTAAATATGCTTGATTTGAGTTATGAAGCTACCCAATAGTGCTAAAAACAACACGGAAATGTTCTGAGCTCTAATGAAATTGTTTTATCTGTACTCTGATTAGAGAACAACGATAAATCTCGAAGGTATAAATCAACGCAGATATGTTTAACGCCAAAAATTCCGAATTCCCTTAGAACAAGTGAATGGGATGAAATTACAAATGTTTTTTCTGAATCTAATTAGCGCAACTTGTGTGTGACTGAGGTGCTTTTTGACCTTCATATTACTGGAAATGAAAATTAACACCCTTAAAAGTAAACGAAACGCTGATATATTTTTTTAATACTTTTATTTCAGTGAGGTTGAAAATGATTTCTGTGAGAAGTTAAATTCTTAAGAAAGTTTAGCGTAAATGCTATGCGCGGGTCTGCTAATATCCATAAACTAACTCAATTAATCACTAAACACAAAATAAAATTATGACATCCATACCTACGCAAAATGAACCATCTCCGTTCCTACAGTAACCTCCAGATTAAGCGACTGTAGCAGTTCTCGAGGTAGGCAGCACTGCGCCATACAAACCAACCATCCCATGTAGGTATGGATAAAACTATTTTACAATCAACAGTGAAAACAGAGTTCAACGATTTAAATTGAATGTTTAGGGCTCTCATAAGTTTTCATTAGCCCGTTGTATTGCTCTAGTATGACGTTAATTAAAATTACCAATTACCACAAGATTTTATAAATTTAACTTTTTTTTCGACTTGTCAAGGGAGTTGCGGTATCCCAGTTGGTAGAGTCACGAATTAGCAACCGGACAGTTGCGAGTTCGAAACTCTATCGAACCAAAGACCGTGAAGTGGGTGCCGGTAGACGTTACATCCGAAGTGTACTCAAATATGATCACGTTGGTGTGATGTGAAAGCTCGAAAAGTGGGGTGACCTCGTCATCTGACCGTGGTTCAAAAAGACGATTTGTCCTCGGATATTTTATTTCTTGATTTGAAGTGCCGCCAATAGCCAGTTGTGTTACTCCAGTTCGGTGTACACTTAACGACCTAATTTAATTCATTAAGTTTTGTAACAAGTTCAACCAAGTTTTGTACCATAGTGTATAGCCCATTGTGTTCTTGTTCCAGTAATTAAACATACCTACCTAACTAAAACGCGAATATGTTCGATAACAATTGCTAACTGCTACACCTTGTCGTAATAGTGTGTTATTTCAACTGTTATCTGATTAAGAGTTCCCCGTTCTGTTCCCTCAGATACGTTCGCAGTGGCACAGCAAGTACAGGGACCGGGTCCAGCACGTCCTGGGATCCAGTAGCTGGGACGACAAGCCGGACGACGATGACGAAGACTTTGCGGCGGACTTAGCGCCTCAACTGGATGCCGGCACGAAAAAGGAGAGTTCCGCAGAGTCTAGCAAGTACCGCCTCCCTCCAGAGGATTTCGGAGATCCGGCCAATGTAGAGCCACTTCCGGTCATGAAACCAGTGTCCCCAAACACGAAGAAACTACTCTACAAAGGTCAGACGTAATTTGGTTACACTCGGATATAGATAGGTATTTTAATTAACTTCACACTGAAGCAACTTAACATGCTATTGGCGACGGTCAGGCATCAATCTCGAAGGGATAGTACCGAGGATCATACCACTTAATTTTGAACAACGGTTTCACTCGGGTATTGGGGTGATAACGGGGTGGCCCAGTTGAAAGAGTAACGGATTGGCAACCGGAGAGTTGAGAGTTCGAATCCCACAAACACCGTTGTGTACAGGTCACGTTGGGTTGGTGTGGAAGTTTGGAGAGTGGGGTACCAGCTCAGGTGTTGCATCGTCATCTGACCGTGGTTAAATTAAGAGGTTTTGTCCTTGGATCTTTCAAGGGATTGATCCCGGACCGTCGTCAATAGCCCGTTGTGTTGCTCTAGTACGACGTTAACTAAAATAACCATTACCATTACCGTCGTGTGCAGGGGGAAGGTGCTCGTTAAATCGGACATTGCCTCAAATTTTCTCACGTGGACGTGGTGTGGAAGTTTTGATTGTGGAGTGCCAGTTCAGGTGTTGCCTTGTCATCTGACTCGAATCTTTTTCTTGGAGGATTGTTTCTGGACCGTCGTCAATACCACATAGTGTTGCTCCAGTATGATGTTAAATAA
The DNA here is from genome assembly GCA_947359465.1 of Metellina segmentata. Classification (NCBI taxonomy): domain Eukaryota; kingdom Metazoa; phylum Arthropoda; class Arachnida; order Araneae; family Tetragnathidae; genus Metellina; species Metellina segmentata. Next base: position 42,456,479 of record OX375875.1, read on the forward strand.
AATACCTACCAACCTTCAGTCGGGTATTGGTATTTTTTAATTGACGTCACACTGTAGCAACACAACGGGCTATTGGTTTCACTCGGGATTTAGCGATTCTCAAGTTTTTGTCATCGCTAACGTCACACATAAACCGATTACGAGATTTTCGACATGAGTTATACTGTACCAAAGACCCAGTGTTGATATTTGTGTAAATTCAAATAGATTACGGGGAATTGAAACCTGAGGGACGGGCTGGTCAGGTCAGTCTCAGGTGAGAGGCTGACTGAGGTTGTATAGTATATATACTAACAAAATACCCGACCCTAGTCGGTTTGAATTGTTTAACTCTAGATTGAAGGGAGATGATCGAAATATATAATCACTTATGTCTTTCGTAGAATGAAGTAATATTTGAACACCTTTCGCCATCTTTATTATTTCTACGACTTCCTTTGGACACAAATCCTACACATGTATATCCATTCCTGTAATACATTTCACGTACGTCGCACCCTTCTTGTATGACAAAGCTACAAAATGACGAAAGGTGACACTAGGGCAGGGCTCGAAATACCCGGGTGCACATGAAAATAAAATTGTGCACCTAACTTTTTCCCTCTAGGTGCACGCAGTGCACCTAACGTTAAAAAAAAGGGGAACGTGTTTTATGTTATTTTGCTGTCTGTTAAAATTCCTAAATACATAATATGAAAAAACAAAATTGCTGGTCCGTAACGGGTTTATACAGGAGGAAGGTTTACTTGTGTCACTGCCACCAGAACTTTCCTATGATCGAAACTTTTTCCATATGCTTCTGTTGAAGCGGCTGTCACGATAGACGGAGAAGGGAGAACTTAGATCACGACCACCCGCGAACGATAGCATCCGCATTTCTGTAAACACCTCGTGTTTCAATAAAGGCAGTAGGAATTCCTGAGAATTGTCTGGCCACTGCATATCGTAAACAAATATTTTCATTATTTATTTTTAAACTCGGATGTTATCTGCTTAAAATATAGTGTACTCGCTTATTTGTGTTTTTTGCCCACCAGTGTCTGATGATGACTAAATATTTGTAAGTAATATTTTCGCAGATAAAAAAAAATTGTTTAAATATTTTTATTTGCTATCTATTACTAACCTATCCAATCATACTCAATTAATAAAATAGTTCATTTTACTATAATGCTCTTACATTACGTTTTTATTAAATGTGCACCTAAAATACACTCATTGGCATAAAAATTTGCGCACCAAGAAATAATTGTGGGATCGTAACGAAACTTGGCATGAAGGTTTATGTCGGCCAGATATGCAATGGATTAGAAATGCAGCGTGATTGCGCATTGCGTAGTGCCACTAGAGGGCGTTAAACTTCGTTCTCCTTGGAGTGTAAAACAGGTAAGCAGAGCTTGTTTGAGTGTACTTAATCTTTTGCAAAGGAAACGCTGAGGCAGACATGCCGTTACGCTGCTATAGAAGACAATATGAGCAGCTGTCAGAGTTCGAGAGGGGAAGAATCATCAAGATGATGGAAGCTGGGTGGTCAGCTTGGCGAGTAGCTCGTCCAGTAGGCCATTCTGATTTTACTGTGAGGTGTTGGGACCAGTGGACAGGACGCCCTCGACAGACCAGTCGTCTAGAAGATCGTCACATCATACGAAACGCACGCGTAGAGCCAACTGCCTCATTGGCCTCTATCCAGACACAGGCAGCACCTTCACTACGGGCCCCTGTGTCTTACCGAACCATCACAAGGCGCCTGGCTGAAGGACATCTGGTATCGCGGCGCCCATTACGTGTGCTGCCAATAACACCCACCCCCTGACGTCTCCCTTTGGAGTGGTGTCGCGCACGACGGGATTGGACTGCAACGGAATGGAACCAGGTCGTCTTCAGCGACGAATCTATATTCGATTTGAGCAGTGATGACAGTCGTGTTCGTGTGTGGAAGTCCCGTGGTGAAAGCCTCAATCCTGCGCTTTACAGCAACACACCGCTCCCACAGCTGGTGTGATGGTATGGGGTGCCATTGCTTACGATACACGGTCACCCCTAATATTGATCCATGTCACAATGACAGCCCAGCGGTACTTCCATGACATCCTTCAGCCACTTCTTCATGTGATGCCACTCTTGGCAGGGCTCCTAGGAGCCATTTTTCAACAAGACAATGCTCGGCCACACACAGCAAGGATGTCACAAGACTGCCTCTGCCACATTACCACCCTTCCCTGGCCTGCTCGATCCCCAGATTTGTCACCAATCGAGCAGATCCAGGATCATTTGGGACGGCAAGTTGGACCCTACGAGTTTGGTCGAACTAGAGGCGCGTTTACAGCAACTGTAGAACTAGATGTCTCAGGACATCATACGGAACTTGTATGCCTCAATGCCCGCTCGTATCGCATCGTGCATTCGCGCTAGAGGGGGTCCAACAGAGTACTAAAGCTTCCGTTCATTTATATTTTTTGCAATAAATTATCCTTTTTCTTTGATTATCTAATCACTTATATCAAAGTAGTACTTACATGTGTAAAATTTCGTTTCATTTTGACGACTTTTTCTTGGTGCGCAAACTTTTATGGCAATGAGTGTATAATTTGTGCACCTAATTTAAAAATTTAGGTGCACAAAGTGCACCTGTATTTAAAAAAATCTATTTCGAGGCCTGCACTAAGGTTACTAGAAGAAAAGACGATTTTGAGGGATATTTGGAATTCCCTTTTTTAAGTTCTTTTCATGCTGTCTTTTCATGTTTTTTTTTTCATGAGTGCTCTCGCACTCATAGTCAACAAAACAATATTTTTTAACTTGTGCACTCTTGCATCAGACAAGCGACATTTTGAATTTCGCTAATTATTCTTTCAATACTGGCATAATTACACTAAAATTTGCTTTATTTGGACTTACCTGCCATCTTAAGTCGAATACTTTGTGGCGGTGATGAGTGTCATAAGGAAAATACATATATTAAAATAATAAATATTTAAAACAGAAAACAGCGAAATAAACCCAAAATAAAAGATGTCGGGAAAAAAGTTGTTCTAAAGACATTAATTTGTGATTCCTTTTTTATCCCTTGATCTCGCAGTTCCCACATGTTACAACTAAAATGTGCACAGTATTTAGAAATGCGAAATTAATTCAGAGCGAAAGAAACATAAAATATCAATGCTCGCGATTAACCAACACGAGTTTCCGTTTCATTCCTGTTCTTTAAAAAATATCGTCTGTCCCAAATATATTCGGAAATCGCTTACATTGCACAAAGAACAAAAATAAGACTCGAAATATATAAAGTATAAAAGCCTAAATTCCATACAAAAAAAATATTTTTGTTTGAAAAATAATTGCTCTTTTAGCGGTACTTAGAAAGCAATCCATTTAAGCGCAATACTTAATATACATTCCAGTTTTTCCGAAACTACCAAATTATGGTATATTTAAGTATAGTTACTCAGGTGCTTTAGCATGAAACTCATCTAAAAGTAACAATAAAGAAATGTGTAACATTGCATTCACTAAACTAATAGATAATGTATAATATAAAACAAATTGCAATCAAATATCTGGAAATAAATTCATGGGATGCCTGTACAAACACACAAACACAAAATCGAACATAGAACAGAAAGACGGAGAGACAGACTTACGCAACCAGGTTCACTCACTAAATGAAGATAAGTAGTCACAATATGCAAAGATGCATGAAAATATAGTAAACCGCGTGGACGTGTATAGGGCACATAATAATACATACATACTGACAGACACCAAACGCGTAAGAGGTGGATTTGGCCTCAGAAGGTCCAAAACGGATAGAAAACTTGACATTTGTCGAAAATATGCAATATACAAACACTCCATTCTTATTTATATAGATACCAGCCACTGAGTGGCCCGCGGCGTTGCCCGTGACAATTCTTTTCGTGGGGTCAGGTGTGACCACTGCTCGCTAACCCCCGGAATTCGTAGCCTATTGGATAACAACCATCATGGCATTGCCCGTGTTGTTGACTTGCTTCGCAAACCTACACCACGGTACAAACAAACCAACAGCAATAACGGAATTATCTGTGGTGTTGGTTTGCTTCGCAAACCAAAAGGGAATACGGCGTGACGTCACAATATCTTGCGAAAATATAAATATTTATTGAAAAATTATTTATTAACTGAAAATCAAACATATAAGTTATGTATCTGGCGTCAAATTTTCCGAAGATTTCAAATCCGTTGAAATTTTCAATCTATCTCTAACGATCTCGATTTTACAAAATATAACAAAACAATGCCAGCCAAAAATGTTTTACACTGTTTTTGCTTTCTTTCGCTGAAATCGTAAGACGGCAGGAAATGTAATCTGTTTATTTTTTGAATGCGAATGTTGGCGTGACGATACATTCTCTTGCAAAAATATGAAATATATTCAATTTAAGAATTTTATTTATTTAAAAAAACTCACATTTTTAGGTATTGATCTAATGTGAAATTTTCCGCAGATTTCAAATCAGTCCAAATTTTTACTCTATCTTTAACGGTCTAGGAGATAGAAAAAAGAACTACGTAACTCCAGTTAAAAGTTTATTTGTTTTTATCGTCAGCTGGAAAATCATTCCTCCGTGCAAAATGAAAACGGAAAAAATAAATTTAGAACATGATATTTTATGTTGTTGCATTCAACACAATAATTAAATTTCATTAAATTCATTTTAAAATATTCTAGATTGAGTTTTAAAATTCACTTCGACCCAAAAATTGAAAAAAATTCGGACTACCTGAATGCCAAATCCCATTACTGTAAGTGCCATAAATTCGTCAGGACATAGCGTTCAGAAAACAAACAAACACTTTATTTTATAATAGTAGAGATATACGAGTGTGATCCGTATACATCAGACAGAGAACATCTCGATCCAAGTCAAATACAGCGAAATTCTAATTAAGATAGGATTTTAATTAACGTCGTACTAAACAACACAACGTGCTATTTACGACGGTAAGGGAGCAAACCCGAAGGGAAAGATTAGACTCCTCGTAATTTTGAACCATGGTCATATGACGATGCAACACCTGAGCTGGCACCCTAGTCTCCAAACTTCCACCCCACGCCAACGTGAGGACTATGTTGCTAGTCCGTTTCGTTTCCAACCGGGATACCACTGCCCCGCGATATTCTAAGAATCTACAAATGATGAATCGCTGTCACTCAGGTAATCAGACTTTAATTATTTCGAACCATTTCCAGACACTTCGAATGGGTTCGCACGAAATTTATAACACAATGGAAGACATCTTACATTACTCTTTGTGTGAGGATTGCTCTGTACGCACTTAAAATTGCGCTTATTTTTAGTGTTTTTAGATAAAGATATTATGCCCCCAAAGCACCAAAGCCGCCATTTCAGGATTATAATAGGGCCGCATAAACAAATTCCTCGAACCCCATTGATAGCGGATTAACGAAGGGAACCTTCTTTCTGTTTTCTCGGCTCGCGGTTGGAAGAGTAACGGATTAGCAGCTAGAGGGTTGACAATTTCGTGCTCGTGGCCTCAAATGTCCTCCGTTGGAGTGGTGTGGCAGTTTGGACGGTGGGGGGCCAGCTCAGGTGTTAACCACGTCATCGTGGTTCAAAATGTCCTCGGATCCTTCTTTGTCCTCGGATCCTTCTTTTCGTTGATCACGGACCGTCACCAATACCCCGTTGCGTTGCTAACAGTACGACGTTAATTCTAATACCTACCTACCATACTTCAGTTGAAGCATATTTAAACTAGGCAGCGGAATTTAAGAATTATTACATTTGATTCGATACTGTTTTTATCCGTTGTTGCCATTCGACAGTGAACAAATAATGTCGTTTTTCAAATTATGTCGTTTGTGTTTCAGGTCTCAGCCACCACGGCGAGGGTCGGACGGGCTACTTGAAGAATCGCTACACCGACTGTCCAGAGAATAAGTTCTATTTCCCCGTCTGCTCCTCGTGGGAATACGGGTGGACGTACGGACAGAAACATGAGCTCGAGTTTCCCGACCACGGGCGCACCCAGATCATGAAGACCTCGTTCTTCCGACCCAACGATCCACAGCTCAAACCTAGAGACTGAGATCCTTCGTTACCTTTGGATAATGAAGTCTTGCAACCGCTCGCTCCTACGAAATAAAGCCTTTTTCAAGTTTCTTTGAGTTCCGTAGTCGAAACAGGGCCGCCGGGAGGACGGAGAGTACAAGATTTGCAACACTCCGGTTGCGAGTTCGGAACTCGATCCAACCAAAGACCGTCGTGTGTAGGGGGTTGCATGCATAGAGGTGAAATACTTCATTAAACATTCGTTTTGAGAAGAGCTTCAAAAAGTGAGTTACATATCGACTAATAGTCACGTGACGGATTCGTGGAAAAACTGACTTGGGGATTGTCGGTCAATTTTCTTGAGATGGCGTATACCGCCTACTGTCCGTTTAAGGCCCGGTGCACACATCCGATTTTTCAACGTGCGGCACCGAAGCAAAAGCTATACATACATAACCGTGAAATGACGCAAGTACTCATTTCGCGCCATTTGCAATAAATATTCTATAGAAGAAAACGTGTTTATTTCGCTTACTTGGTGTAAAAAAAGTATATTTTGAAACAAAATAGACGTTACTGGATACAACCATTTATTAATTGCTATTTATATTCCATTTGTTTATGAAAACAAGGTACTTCAGAACGGAGACTCATGTGCGGCGACCGTACGGCGCCGTGGGGAACTGAGGTACAAATTACACGCAAGTTGGACGTGCGTCGCCCCAGCGGCGCTTGGGGTATGTGGGCACAGTTCCATTGGATCCAATGTAACTCAGACCGCACTTGCGTTGCGGCTGCGGCACCGCAAGTTAAAAAACCAGATGAGTGCACCGGGCCTTTACCTTTTCTTTTCATACACGGAACACTTACGGCCGTATTCACAAGTCCGAGTTAACTCGAGGATCAACGATAATCCGCGAGTTATCGAAAAAACCGTATTCACAAGTCCTGATCCGTGGTTTAAACTGCCGTTTCGGTGTTACATTTTGATCCTCCGAAATCGGCGAGTTAACTCGCGAGTTACATTTAACGCATGCGCAGTACCATCTTTTTGGAAAAAGAAAATGGAGGACACATTTCACATTCTATGCTCAATTACAGAATTCTTGCGACGACTGAACTGGATCTGTCATTACGGAGCACCTACTCTATAGCAGCTAATCTCCTCATAGCAAAATTGCTTAAATCGAAAAATTTAAACATATTTTTATTGAAATTCAAAAGAAAAATGAAAAGAAAAATAGCTGCGTAATCTTAACCAAGCAGCTTAGCGAAAGGATAGATGGCGCCACCTCTGTCCTCTATGCCGGAGAGAGCGAACGGTAGAAAACGACCATGGCAGATACAAATTCGTCGTAGAATAAAAATTATTCTGTTGAGTTACTACGAATGAAAGAAAATTGATAATGCAAGTTACTTGTCACGACACCAACACACACCCATACTGACAAGTACAAAGATAATCAGATTACATACATCTGTCAAGACATTGTGTACAATTCTTTCTTGCCAAATTTAGGATTCCATAAAAATCCAATTTGAGATTAAATACCTTTGCATTTCTTTTCCCAAACCCATATTAAAATGCTGTGCGAGTCCTATTTATTCACAATTTGGAATCAATTCTACGGCGAAGTACGGGCTTGATCAGTGTGAATGCAGATTCGGGCGTCCTAACCAATGTAAACAATATCATGTGATCATGAGGAGCCAATCATAGCGAGCGTCTCATTTTAATCCCCGGATCACTTAACACGCCGTTTGAGAATACCGTTTTTGATAATCCTCGAGTTAACTCTTACGGCCGTATTCACAAGTCCGAGTTAACTCGAGGATCAACGATAATCCGCGAGTTATCGAAAAAACCGTATTCACAAGTCCTGATCCGTGGTTTAAACTGCCGTTTCGGTGTTACATTTTGATCCTCCGAAATCGGCGAGTTAACTCGCGAGGGTTTTCGTTCTTCGCGAGGGTTTCAACACTATCGTTGGGGATGACGGTTCAACTGCTGTAAACGACCAAGAGGCAGCCGAGACTTTGGCCAAGCATTATGCTAAGGCGAGCAGCGTGACATTCAGTAGATCGGACAAAAGGCTGTCCAGAATTACAAGAAACCTAGTGAAATCCTGCCGAGATTTGAGGACAGAGAACCCTTTATTTGATGATGATTTCACAGCAGATGAACTATCTTACGCTCTTCAACACCAAAATCTGTCCAAGTCACCAGGTCCGGATGGAATTCATGGTCAATTCCTAAGCCATCTGGGTTTTCTAGGCAAAAGTAGGCTGCTTCATCTCTTCAATTTGTCTTGGTCAACTGGGAAACTTCCAAGGCAATGGAAATCGGCCATAGTCATCCCCATTCGTAAACCCAACAAGAAAGCCAGTTCTGTTGACAGTTACCGTCCAATCTCTCTCACCTGTATTATATGTAAACTTATAGAAAGGATAATTTTGAGAAGATTGACACACCACCTTTTGTCAAATAACTTGATTCCACCAGAGCAATATGCTTTTAGAAGAGGCCATGGCACAATGGACCAGATTCTGTTCTTCAGTCAAAGTGTTAGAGATGCCCAAAATTGCAAACCCACAAAACATACTTTGGCGGTTTTTCTAGATCTATCTAAGGCATTTGACAGGGTTTGGAAGTATAAATTACTTAACAGGTGTTACAATGACTTTAACATCAAAGGTAGAGCTCTCCCATGGATCTCAAACTTTCTAAATCACAGAAATTTTTGCGTAAACTTTCAAAATAAGCAATCAGGATTTTACAGGTTGTATCAGGGAATCCCTCAGGGTTCCGTACTCAGTCCTACCCTGTTTTCCATGTTTATTGCAGGAATTGAAAAAATTGTATCACCATGCCAGATTGGCATCTTTGCAGATGACATTGTGTTGTGGTCTAGTGGTTCAGACATAGGAAAACTGGAATCTAATCTAAACGGATCCTTAGAAGCTGTCCGTGATTTCTCAAACTCTCACAGGTTAAACTTCAATCCCTCAAAATCAGTTAGTAGCTTCTTCACCACTAATAGACACCTCTACAATTATTCTCCTGCAGTGTACTTTTCTAATCAGTTACTGGACTGTGACAAATATCCAATTTACTTGGGTTTTACATTGGATCCTGAGATAAACTGTAGGAAACATATAGAGAAAATAGCAGATAAAGCTAGAAAGCGTCTACAGATTTTGAAGTATATTTCAGGTAGAGACTGGGGAGCTGATGCTTCCACTCTCAGACTTACTTTTTGTTCCCTCGTGCGTCCCATTCTTGAGTATGGTTACCAGGTATTTCAAACGGCTTCTGCTTCTAACTTAAAGATCTTGGACAGAGTACAATTGAGTGCAGCAAGAATAATCACTGGGTTAAGGAATAGCTGCCCTAGTGAAGTGGTCCTATACGAAGCTGACATTTTACCTCTGACTACGAGATATAGGATTGGTTCTTTTAAATATTTTAATAAATTGTCAAGTCTTGGTGATTTTAACAGGACTGCTGAATTCACTTTGAAGTGGAGGAGTAATCAGCGTTTAAAGAGAGACACCCCGATGGAATTTGTGAGGAAGGAGGGTTTTATTGATTTTGAGGTTATTCCTTCGACCACACTTTTAACTGCTTGCCTCCGACGGTGTCCCTTGAGAATGTCAGTTTTAATGATGAACTGAAGACTCATGCCAATAAACAGACGGATCACCCAGACCTTTTGAAACAGTTGGCCCTGGAGGTTGTCAATAGCATCCCTTCTGATGCATTGGTCATCTATACGGACGGTAGCAAACTTGAAGACGGTAGAACCGGGAGTGGTGTTTTCATCAACAGCGCTGAGGACAAGGTCAAATGCAGCATCCGAAACCCTGACCATTGTTCAGTCTTTAGATCGGAGATCATAGCAATTGGTGCAGCCCTTAATTATGCACAGTCCACTGATAAAAATTGTATTTGGATTTTGACTGATAGTAGGAGTGCTATACAGTATTTCAAAAATTGGCCACAAATTTTTGACATCCCAGACCAGGATATTCTGAAGCTTCTCTGCGAGATTGGCCTGAAAACACCAATAAGCCTCCAATGGATTCCATCGCATATCGGGGTGTATGGCAACGAGACAGCCGATGTACTCGCCAAGAATGGCTGTGATCTCCCTATGGACTGTTTGAATCGCCTCACTCCCACTGAGGTCCACTCCCTGGGAAAACAACGTTTGCTTTCCTTGTGGCGCCGTACGCCATCCCACCATTGGTATGCTGGCAATCACCCTGGACTCTCAATCACATGCTGTGGCCCTCGGCCTTTTCAATCGGCCATGGCCAGATTTCGAAGTGGCCATCTTAAAAGTATCAAATTTCAGAACGGGGAGAGAATTTTCCCTCCTTGTTCCTGTTCCCTACCTGCGAGTCCTGATCACCTTCTTCTCTGTCTTGGCGCTTCGTATAAGCAGCTGTTGGTTGATCAGGACTTTTTGCAGGTATATGGGGATCTGGCACGACGGGGCCTTCTGGACCTGGTGTAGGCTTTCCTACACCAGGGGGATGTGCAACAACAGCAACAACAACTCGCGAGTTACATTTAACGCATGCGCAGTACCATCTTTTTGGAAAAAGAAAATGGAGGACACATTTCATTCTATGCTCAATTACAGAATTCTTGCGACGACTGAACTGGATCTGTCATTACGGAGCACCTACTACATAGCAGCTAATCTCCTTATCAAAATATTGCTTAAATGGAAAAATTTAAACATATTTTTATTGAAATTCAAAAGAAAAATGAAAATAAAAATAGCTGCGTAATCTTAACCAAGCAGCTTAGCGAAAAGATAGATGGCGCCACCTCTGTCCTATAAGCCAGAGATTCGAACGGTAGAAAATGACCATGGCAGATACAAATTCGTCGTAGAATAAAAATTATTCTGTTGATTTATTACGAATGAAAAAAAATTGACAATGCAAGTCACTTTTCACACCACCAACACACACCCATACTGACAAGTACAAAGATAATCAGATTACATACATCTGTCAAAACATTGTGTACAATTCTTTCTTGCCAAATTTAGGTTTCCATAAAAATCCAATTTGAGATTAAATACCTTTGCATTTCTTTCCCCAAACCCATATTAAAATGCTGTGCGAGTCCTATTTATTCACAATTTGGAATCAATTCTACGGCGAAGTACGGGCTTGATCAGTATGAATGCAGATTCGGGCGTCCTAACCAATGTAAACAATATCATGTGATCGTGAGGAGCCAATCATAGCGAGCGTCTCATTTTAATCCCCGGATCACTTAACACGCCGTTTGAGAATACCGTTTTTGATAATCCTCGAGTTAACTCTTACTCGCGGATCAACTGATCCTCGAGTTAACTCGAGACTTGTGAATATGGCCGTTACAGTCACATTCACAAGTCTCGAGTTAACTCGAGGATCAGTTGATCCGCGGGTCAGAGTTAAAACGCGGATCACCAAGAACCGTATTCTCAAACGGTGGGTTAAATGATCCACGGAATAAAATCATACGCTTGCTGTGTTTGGCTAATACCGTCTCCTCACGATCACATGATATTGTTTACATTTGTTACGACGCCCGAATCTGCATTCATACAGATCAACCAAGTACTTTGCCGGCAGAATTGATTCCAAATTGTGATTTTAATAGAACGCATACGGCATTTAAATTTGAGTTTGGAAAAAGAATTGCAAAGGTATTTAATTTCAAATTGGATTTTTATGGAAGCCTAAATTTTGCAAATACACAATGCCTTTACAAATCAAGGTAATTCGATTATCTTTGTAGTACTTGACAGTATGGGTGTGTGTTGGTGTAAAGTAAAGTAACTTGGCATTGTCAATTTTCATTCATTTTCGTAACAAATCAACAAAATAATTTTTATTCTACGACGAATTTGCATCTGCCATGGTCATATTCTACCGTTCCCTCTCTCATTGGGTTCTACAATGGCGAACCAGAGCACATCTGGGCATATCTATTTTCTAGAAAATGTAATCACGTTCTTGTTCCAATTCATAAAAGATCAGTTGAATGTGCGTCGTCGCAAGAATACTGTAATTTAGCACAAAATTAAGTGTGTCGTCCATTTTATTTTGTTTACAGTATATCTCGTTTCTTTCGCAAAAAAATAGGACTGTGCATGCGTAACACTCAACCAAGAGTTAATCCGCCGATTTCGGAGGATCAAAATGTAGCACCGAAATGGCGGTTTAAACGACGGATCAGGCATTGTGAATACGGATTTTTCGATGACATGGGAATTACCGTTGAACCGCGAATTAACTCGGACTTGTCAATACGCCCATTACAATTTTATAAGATTTTAGCAGAAAAGTCACAAAACAAAACTATTCAGATTTTTTTTATATTCCATAATAAATAAAAATCACATGCATGACAGTTTACATATCAATCAATAGCAAATAGTAATCAGTAAATAAAGAAAAAAATTCATAATTTTTTAATTGGATTGGGCTTGATGACTTTGCATTTTGTGTTAAAACTTATCTTTAAAGTAAATGCAAAGTTGCAATATATTCAAGGTAATATTTACTTACGAAATTCTCTCGCACTTCTAATCGTATTATTCAATCAATCTCTTTTTTTTATCGCGTTCGTTTACAAGAGTTCGGTGCCATGGTTACAAGCGATGCCATCATTCGACCATCGTGACATACAATCGTCCTCGATGTAGAGAATTAACTAATACTAATAATATAATTTTACAATATATACAATTGATACTTAAAGTTCCTATGAAAGGTGACCAATATACATAAACACTAAAAAGCAAGTATTAACTTAGAGTTAAAAGTTCTTGTGGGTTTTAAGTCTCTCATTTTTAGTTCCGAGTATAGGGCAGGAACTTTTCGGGTGCGTCTAGGATTCCTCCTGGTTGGTGATTCTATGTCGCTGTCATTCGCATCTTCGTCTTCCTCGCTCTCGCATAGCCACGCGTTCAACTGACTAACGTGAGCGTTGGTAGAATAGAAACGTCCCTTCTCTTTTGGCTCGAGTTGGGAAACTCTGAGTGTCGCTTGGGAGTACCTTCGTCACTACTAATGGCCCACGATATGTTGGTTGAGTTTTAGTTGGTTTTCCCGTTGATCTCGGTAATCTTCTAACTACGACTATTTCTCCTTGATCAAACTTCACAGTTTTACACTTCTTTCTGTCGTAATATTCCTTTGCTTTTCCCTGTTTATCGTCGATTGTCTTTCTTGCTTCAGCTTGAACCTTTTCTGGATCTTTCCAAACACCAGCATCAGCATCGGATAAAATTCGTAGTTTCCCGTCGTTGAATCTTGGGGAATAACCGTGCAGCAGTTCAAATGGCGTTTTGTCTGTTGTGTTGTTTACCATATTATTCAAATTTCGTTCGCATTGCTTAATTCTCTTGTCCCAATCTTTGTGTCCAGGGTGTGTCATGCTCGTCATAATTACAGGTAGCACACAGTTCTATTTACCCTTTCAACCAATCCATTTCCATGAGGTCATTGTGCATAAGTGAATGTCTGCTTAATTCCGTTTATCCTGCAGTACTCTTCGAATGCATGTGATGTGAAACACGAGCCTCTATCACTGAGGATCCTTTCAGGAAGCCCGAATTCATCAACAAACACTTCCAAGTTTCTGATTACATTCTTGACTGAAATATTTCTAGTGGGAAAGAGTCTTACGAATCGTATAAGGTTATCAATTAAGATGAGCAAATAGCTATTCTCTTTAGAACTTTTTACAAACGGACCTAGGTGGTCTAGATGAACTATAGCAAACGGTCTCTTTCAAGGTTTGATGGGGTCAAAGGCTCCTTGTTGTTTTCTACTTGGAACTTTATTTACTAGGCACTCGAAACCCTTCGATATCTGCGGTCTGACATATCTTTTCATAGAAGCGAACCAGTAAAGTTCCTTGATTTTGGCTGTCGTTTTGTCAACAGAAAAGTGTCCCATCAAATCGTGAAACCTGACGACTGAACTTTTCCTCATACTTTTAGGAACCACGTACAGTAACTTCTTTTCTTCCTTGTGTTGAACTATTCGGTACAATCTATTATGCTTGTTGTCAAAATCTTTTCTTTTCTTTTCTCATCGTTGGTTCTCTCATGATGATCTTTTACAAATATCTCTATGAGTAGCCTCAGTTCTTGATCAGCATGTTGTATTATTAAGACTTTTCCGTTCTCCGTAAATATTTGATAAATTTCTAGGTTGTTGTCGACTACTGTATCTAACGTGTGGTCTTCTTGTGAAATAGGACATCGACTTAAGGCGTCTACGTGACCCATCCTCGTTCCAGGTTTAAACTTCACCTCAAAGTTGTAGTCGTATCAAATTACTCCATCTTGAAATTTGAGGGTTCTGCGTTTTCTTCGTATTTAGGTAAACAAGAGCCTGGCAATCTGTAACAACGGTGAACTCTATACCTATCAGGAATTGGCGTAGTCTGTCTAGAGTCCAAACACTGGCCATCAATTCTAATTTGCTGGAATGATATTTTGTTTCAGATGCTGTCGTTTTCTTACTAACACAATATACTAAATGTAGTTTTCCATCTTCTCCTTGTTGAAGTAGCATACCAGCAATACCGTCAGAACTTGCATCAGTATGTACCTCTGTTTCGGCGTCAGGGCGGTACAACGCCAAAATAGGTTGCTCTGTCAGATTATCTCTTAACTCCTCAAATTGTTTTTGTTGTTCTTCATTCCACTGGAATTTTGTATCCTTTCGTGTAAGTCGACTCAGTGGTTCAGCATGAGTAGCATACTTTGGTATGAAATGTCTAAAAAAACGTGTGAGGCCCAAGAATCTTCTAACTTCATGTACTACATTACCTGGTGTCGGAAATTAAACAATGGCCTTCATTTTCCTTCGACCTAGTTGAATTAAATTTTCATTAACCACGAATCTTAGGAACTCGATTTCTTTCTTGCCGAATTCACATTTTGGTAATTTTAATGTTAGTTTGGCTGACTTCAGACAATCCAAAACTTGCTTCAGTCTATCCATCATCTCCGACCAGTTTTTTGTAGGTATGAGAATGTCATCCAAGTAACATAATACTGTATTGTTCATCAATGGTTCCAGTACTTTATGCATCATGCGTTGAAATTCCGAAGGAGCGTTGGTCAAGCCAAAAATCATCCTTTCAAACTGTCGTCGGGAGTTATGAAAGCCGTCTTTTGTTTGGCGTATGCACTTAACGGAATCTGTAAGTACCCATGGGCCAAATCTAACGTTGTAAATATTGAACAGCTGTTTAAGGACTCTAACAGATCATCTATCCTCGGTAATGGATATTTATCTTTTATAGTTTGCAAGTTTAACTTTCGATAGTTAACTACTAAACGGTGTTCCCCCGTCTTCTTCTTTACAATCATCACTGGACTTGCGTAAGATCTTGTTTCAGTAAAGATTCCGTTATATGTCCATTCCTTCACGATTTCCTTTATTATAACTCGTTCTACGGCATTTATTCTGTATGGTCACATGGAAAATGGTTTGTAGCCTTCCACTTCTTTAATTTCCATTGTTACCAAATCAGTACACTCATGCTCACTCAAGTTTAGAGCAAAGCAATCTCTATATTCGTTTAGAAGATGAACTAACTCTTGCTTCTCATCATAAGTAACATCTTCATCCTTTTTTTATGTCTTCATTCCTGATTGGGAGTTTTATTTCAGGAATTTCATTTGAAGTATTTAAAATTTGGCTGTCGAAAATTTCGAAATTGTCTGTTTTTGGAGCTTTATTAACCAGGATTGAAACGACACATTCTTTATTTTCTAAACAATGATTGCTTGAAAGCAATTTTACTGCTTTACCTCTACCAACACATTGGTTTTCCATTAAAATAATACTTTGATTTTGACTATTTGCAATAGGTATTTCTGCTTCTCCTTTAACCATTTCCGATAAACAACCTATATTTTTATTTCCCTTAACCATGACTAACCCGTCATACTGACTTTCAGTCCTGCATTGGACCATATTAACTGTATTTTTCTTGAGTGCAGTAGCTTGCACTGATTTCACTGTTACAAGTGTATTATCCAAACTAAGTTGCAGTTTATTGAATGGCGCTTCATCGATATGTAATTCGTTACCCATTCTGGCATAGGTTATATGAGGCATATCCAACCATGTTCTACCAACTAACAAGTATAACTATGGTTGATTTTCATCGCCTACAGTGAGAACTGTTATTTGCTTTCCTAAGACAGTATCAATTTCAATGTCAACTACTGCTTTTCCAAGAGTTTTAGCAGCTGGTGTAATTTTGTTTCCAAATCCGAAAACTTAATTTATTTCAGGAATAACTTCAATGTTTAACTTCTTTGCGACTGATTCTCTCATCAAACATCCTGAGCTTCCTGTGTCAATTAATGCATTTACCCAGTTTTCATTGTTAAGCCTGGCCGTTTTGAGGTAGAGAAACGAATTTGAACAATCCCTAATTCTTGTGGTTAAATTGGTAACGGTATTTCCAGAATTCTGCGTCATCTCGGGACAATCCTTGGAATAATGTCCGTAATTATTGCAATTGAAGCATTTGGGATCACCTTTCTCGTTACGTAAAGGCTTCTGGTAGCCTTGAGGCTTACAATTTTGGGTTGATTTCGTTTGTTGAACTCGGGGCTTTGATTTACTGTTGTTATATTCATAACGTTGAGAACGAGCATTACTTCGATTTTTATCGAATTAATTTGTCGATTGGATTTGTCGACTGATATCGATTGGGTTTGTCTACTCTGATGACATGTATTTATAACAAAAGCTCTATTATTCCACATGCCACTGAATGGAATTTTCTGGAAAAAAGTGCATTTGCTTCAAATTAAATTACTCACGAATGCCGTATATTTTTAGCACCCTTGGACATATAGAACGCGGGTTAATATTAACCTGCTATCATATCCGTAGGGTTCTAAAATATAAGTGTATCAAATGCGTGGATTGGTCAAAAGGTGGATTAGTGTAGAGAACAGACAAACGTCAACTCTGCTTTATATATCTAACAGTTCTGTTATTCCACCTGCCGCTGAATGGAATTTTCAAGAAAAATTGCGTTTGTGCTTCAAACTAAATTAGTAACGAATGCTGTAACAATTTAATTTACCATATTCTCATATTGATGATTAAATTCGAAAATATCGCATACTATGTGAAAGAATGGCACAGTGAAAACATATTAACAGGAAAACTAAATGCAAGACTATCCACCGAAAATTCGCCATTTTTGCTGAAATTAAATGCACGGGAATATTCGTAGTCACTCGAAAACTTAAAATCAACTTCAGCAGAAGTGTGACGAATATGAAATGGATTATATGGTTGGATACAACATATATGCATATTTGCGTCCGAAGTAAATTGTAGAAGCAATGGAGAAGTTAAATTGGTATTAAATTTTTTTTCCCGTACACTTAAATGATGCTAACATTCTTTCGTGAAAAAGAATTGATGACTTTTCAATCAATATATTATTAATTCAACCCGAACAAAGTCTGGTATTTCTGCTAGTTTGCATATAAAATTCCTTCGAAATGTTTTTAACGGTCAGACACACCCTTTACTCCCTAATTGCTGGCAGATCAATATTATCCATTAATACCAAAGTGCTCATCTACAAAACCATACTTTGACCAGTTATCAGCTACTAGCCACTACGTGGCTAGCCTGGCGTTGCCCGTGCCCGTGGTGTAATATATTAATCTGGTGTAAAATTTACCGCATATTTCAAATCCGTTGAAGACATATTCAATTAAAAAATTATTTATTTAAAGAAAATCATATTTTTTGGTATCAATCTAAACTGAAATTTTCCGCAGATTTCAAATCCGTTGAAATTTTCAATCTAGCTTTAACGGTCTAGGAGATAGAAAAAAAAAGAACTGACTTCAGTTATAAAAGATTTATAGTCTGACTGGAAATTTATTCGTCTGCGCAAAATCACTGCGTAAATAAATAAAAAAAAATTTTTTTTTCTTCGCGTACTGCGGAGGAAAAAAACTTGGCACGTTTCCAAACCCTGACTGCAAGGTCACACGGGTAGAAAAAGTTCTCCGCGTTTGAAAAAGCAATAGGAAAATTCTAATAATAGCAATAATTGTAGAATAATAATAAAAAAGCAAAAATTCTATTAAATTCAGATTGAATTTTAAAATTCGCCGCAACCCAAAAATTGCAAATAATTCGGACTATTTGTGTGCCAAATCTCATTGCTGTAAGTGCCATAGAATCGTCAGGATTTTTTGGCAAGAAACAGACAGACAAACACTTCCTTTTATAAAAATAGAGATGCCAGTCATTTCTGGGGATATGCAGCAAAAACCCACAGCCAAAGACTTGAAACCCTTCAAATTCCCACAATCGGAATAATGCTTAAAGCTCCTTGGTTCTATGGGTACATTCAAATTCGTAAAGATCTGAATGTGTTAGAACTGCCTAAATTCTTCAACAAAATTGCCCTAAGAAACTTCCTCAATATGAAGGCAATTGATAATATCGCAATCCAGCAAACCCCCCAAATATGATTTTCGTCGGAGATATAGTAAACGGCCAAGAGCCATTATTAATCATAAATAATTTGACCCCTTAAAGCAAGTATCGACCTTAGAGTAGGAATAGTAGATAGAGAAATTACAACCCCTCTCTGATAGAGGTCAAGATCAAATCACGTGACTTGTGGTTCGAATTTGGGTTCGCTGTAACCGCATTCCCTACTCTCATAGTAATTTAATGACGCATGATTATCGATTTTAACGGTTGCTCTTTAAAACCTGGATATAATCATGGTACATTTTTGCCGTGCTATTCGATACAAAGAAAAAACTTCTAAGGACAGTCTGATATCGTTTCTAAATTGTCGTGTTTTTAAATTTAATTAGAATAATAAACACAAAAAAGTGTAGAATGCAGGTCAAGATTTTATAAGTGCTATAAATGTGTATAGGATTGATATACATGAACACAATATTTTTTTAGAAAGCCTATTGGCTTACTTTTTTGAATCAGGTTTTGTAAGTGGTAAACATTGCAAATGTTATTAAAATATTTGAACTATAAAATGTAAAATTAAAAGGATGTTTTTATGCAAACAAAGGATTTAAATGTCGTAAAGAAAGAAAAAGAAATTAACTCTCATTATTCACTTTTAATTTTAATTATTATTGTAGGAAAGTAAACATGATTCAAATCTATAAACTAGGGATGCGACATCGATAGCAAAACATCGATGTTCAAAATTAAAACATCGATGTTGGTAATGCATCGCTCAAAAACTATCGATGTTGGTAATGCATCGCTCAAAAACTATCGATGTTTTTAAAATTCATTGTATTTAAACTTTTCCCCCCATTTCTTAAAAGTGGTTTAGCAACTAGGGATGCGACATCGGCTCCAATACATCGATGTCGCATCCCTACTTTTCAGACTCTTCACCTTTGGTCACTTTGGTCTAAAAGTATGTTCAATTTGCTGATTATAAAAATTATGCTACTTGGTTATTTTTTAAATTTTTATAACGGTACTTTTTTTCATTTAAAAATAAAACATCGATAACGTAAAAACATCGACAAGTATAAACATCGATGTTACAAAGACATCGACCTAAATACATCGATGTTTTTTAAAAAACATCTATGTTTTGAAAACATCGACATCGATGTCGCATCCCTACTACAAACCCCGCTGTTGGAGTTATCAAGCAAACTAAGATTAATTTTGAAATCAGCTTGATAAATTTTCAAAAAACGTTCATCACAAAACAAGAAAAGGGATTTTATAGAAAATGTAAAGCCAACCCAATCCAATAGATTCAATTTTGTTTCATCACATTACTGAAACTTGTCAAATATTTATAACGAAGAAAGTAGTAGCGCGACCGTTTTAGTATGCCAAAATTCGCGATATGTTGCCAAACAAGGTGTATTTCCCAACAAATAACGTGACCTCATCTTGGGTACGCTCGTCTTGGCAAGAAGTATCCGACTTGCTTTCTCCCATACCTACTCAATGGTATTGTCTTTAAGTTACTGTTAACTTTTCCCCGCTCTTCCTAAACAGGCTCCACTTCTTAACCAATCCAAGCTCTTGCTTTGTTCTGATTCCTAAACAAGCTCCACCCACTTTTCAGTAACCTTTGCATATTACATCCTGGCACGAGCTCTTAATTCGCCACGTTATCACACCGAAGCAGCACTGCTCTAAAGCTCCACCTGCTACCACCTTCTAACAGCTAGTTTTAAAGCTTCCTTATTCCGGGTGTTATTATAATTTTTATAAATCTCGGAATCTCACCTGGGTTAGGTAATATTGTTATGCTTCTGTCTGTGATGAAATGTTCCCCATCTTTCTCAAAGTAAAATTAAAGGCTAGAAATGGTGGGTAAAAAAATATCGAAAAATTTAATTTCTTATCAGTTACAATTTCATTCAACTGCTGCACATTAGAGATGCAACATCGAAAAATTGGATTCGATGTTTTTGCAACATCGATATTTATACCTGTCGACGTTTTAACATTGACGATGTTTTATTTTTAAATGAAAAACGTGCCGTTATAAAAATTTAAAAAATAACCAATTAGCCTAATTTTTATAATCATTAAACTGAACATACTTATAGAACAAAGTGGCCAAGGGTGAAGGGTCTGAAAAGTAAGGATGCGACATCGATGCCGATGTTTTCAAAACATTGATGTTTTATAAAAAGAACATCGATGTATAGGAGCCAATGTCGCATCACTAGTTGTTAAACCAGTTTTAAGAAATAAGGGAAAAAGTTTAAATACACTGAATTTTAAACACATCGATGTTTTTGGGGCGATGTATTATCAACATCGATGTTTTACTGTCGATATCGCATCACTACTGCACATACACTCTGTGACTGTGTTTAACCCTCTGGTGACGGCCGACCGTCCAAACGGCAGAGATATTTCGTTACTGAGTCGACGGCCCAAATCCATTACGGATTCCTTACCCCTTTTTCAAAGCAACAAAGAGACCTCGTAAATAACCACTTCACCGATGACAGGGGGATACAGGGGGACCGCTCTATTCATCAAGCTATTACGATTTGATAGAGGCAACTTCCCGCACGCATTTTAGAAGGAAGATTAAAGAAGCTACGAAAAAAATATATATTGTAAATTGTGTCGTATTAACTATCAAAATATGTTCATGGAAACTTTTCTTAAATCATGGCATTCTTAAAAGTTTAGAAAGCAATGGTTTTTACCCAACAATGAAATAGCGAATGTCATGTAGTACTGCATCTTAAACGTTAGGTAAATAAAAGAAAATCAGAAAAAAAAACTTATTTTACATTCTATAACAAAAAAATCGTCGCACCAAGAAGGAGTTGTCCGATGGAGACAAAAATTGGTGAATATGAAAATTATGTACAGAATAGAAAATGATTAAAATTTCAGAACAATTGAATGATTTATTTCAGAGTTACAGTAACGAGCTCAATAAGGTGTTGACCCGCCTCTAGCCTGGATGCAAGCTGCCACACGGCGTGGCATAGACCGATAAAGCTCCCGGATGGTCTCCTGCGGTATTTCTTGCCAAATTTGCTCCAATTGTCTGACTACGTCATCAACATTCCCTACCGGATGAAGTCGCCTTCCCATCATATCCCAGACATGCTCGATGGGAGAGAGATCTGGTGATCTGGCTGGCCAAGGAAGTGTTTGACAAGCTTGAAGACAGTTCATAGCAACACGTGCCGTATGTGATCTGGCATTGTCTTGCTGAAAAATAAGCTCGGGGTACTTCGAAAGGAACGGTAGCAAAACAGGTCTCAGAATGTCGTCAACGTACCGCTGTGCAGTAAGTGTACCTCTAATGACGACCAAAGGGGTCCGGCTATCAAGGGAAATGGCACACCAGATCATAACTCCTTGTTGAGGGCCCGTGTGGCGTGCAATGTGAAAGCAGGATCGTACGCTGCCCTGGGCGTCTCCAGACACATCTTCGATGATCGTCAGGACACTAACTACTAACTAACTAACACCAACACACACTCCCGTGCCTAGTGTCGTGAGACACTGTACCAGTTTAAATAAGTGTGGTTGGATGAGTAGAGCATTCCACCAAGGTGACATGTCTACCCAGAATGTTAGAGCACATTACATTACATTTATACATCCTTACATCTATACAGTATATACATTAAATCATTATACTAGGTTACATTATAAATATATATATACATCATGCAAGGTGAGAAAAAAGTTCATTTTTCTTAGTCTCTTAGGATAATCAAGTCCTGATGATTTTCAATGAATCTCACCATGTTAATAATTTTAACCCTCGAGCCCTTGTTGCATGCAATGTTCCTGAGCCATGTAATTTTTAGGTGGTCGGCAGGTGTTCTCATATGCCATGAAGCTGTAAGGGGGCAAACTGTGATGTAATGTAGAGGTGTGCCAATTTCACCACATGAGCAGTTTTCGGACTTAACCTCGTTAGGTAGGATGGGAATGGGCCATGCCCTGGGAAGAAAAGTGTCTCTTCCCTGGTCCAACTTGATGATTTTAGTGACACTTTTGGTAACACATCGTGCACCGTCCTGCCTGTTTCTCCTTCGTCCCATTCATTCTGCCCTACATCAAGTAGCCAGCTAGTGGTTTCCTTTCTGTAATGGCTCTTGGGCCATTTCACCCCTTCATCTACGCATTCCATTGTTGTTGCCTCTTTTGCTAATCTATCTGCTTCTTCGTTTCCATCGTGACCCGCATGGGCTTTAATCCATCCTAGACAAATTTCCTTGTTGTTGTATAGTAAGTGTTGTATTTTTCGTGCCAGTGGACTAGGCGTCTTGGGGTTTTTAAGTGCCAGGAGACCAGCTCGACTGTCCGACCAGATCTTGACATTTTTGTCTGCTCTTGCTTCTGCTGCTTTTATGGCTGAAAGTATTCCATAAAGCTCCGCCTGGAAAACGGAATTATTATCCTGCATTCTCGTGGACCATTGTTGCGTGAATAGCGCAGAATGCACTTCCCACTCTCTTCTCCATTTTAGAGCCATCGGTATAGTAGCTTATGCCGGAATGTGAAGAACTCCCACTGCAGGATTTATTCTGTCATTCGAAAGAGTTTTAGCTGTATGTATAGACCAGCCTATCGCTCTTTCCTCGTAGTCATCTTTGTTATAATTTACATCTCCAAGCTTTGTACTTATTTTCATTCTCATTTTGACGCACACCGCTTCTTTTCGAAGTGAAAGATGCAGTGGTGCAATTCCCGCAATTGTTTGAAGGGCCATAGTGGGTGCTGTTCTGTAACTTCCTGTTATTGAGATCAGAAATTTTCTTTGTATCCCATTTAACTTTCTTACAGTACGTTGAGTTGGGTTGTGACACCAGACCACTGCACCGTGACTCAACATTCTTTCAGTCACTGTTTTGTACAGCAGCTTTCGAAATTTATGCCCTATTCCCCATCTCGTTCCAGCTATTCTTTGTAGCATTTGAAATTGGAACATGGCTTTTTGTCCTATAGTTTGTACATGAGCCGCCCAATTTAGTTTCTCGTCTAGTATAAGTCCTAGGTACTTTAGTGTACTAGTTCGTTTAATTCTTCGTTTATTCCAGTAGATGGAAGGTCCTCTCAAGAGATTACTAAGGAGGAGGTATTTAGTCTTTTCTTCGGACACACGTTCAGACCTTGCTGATCTGTCCAGGTTTTTAACAGATCTAGTGCATTTGTGGCTAGCTCACCTAATTTGCGCTCTGATTTTGCCGCGATTACAAAGGCAAAGTCGTCAGCAAATGCTTGCATGTGGACTCCTTCAGGCCATGGTAGATCCAATGCTTCATCGGCCACGATATTCCACAGCACTGGTCCGCTGCACGATCCCTGTGGACAGCCTTTTCCTTGTTTCTTGATTGCCGGACCTTCGTTTGTCATTAGCATGACTTTTCTATCCTCGAGGACTTTAGCAAGAGTATTTTTAATATTGGAAGGGCATTTAGATTTCGCTAGTCTGTTTTTGATGACATTGTAGTTAAGATTGTCGAATGCTCCCTCAATATCAACCGACACAACAGCTACGTGCAGTTTTTTCTTTTTCTCTTCATTAATTCTGTTTAGTAAGGTTTCTAGAGCACTGTCAACAGATGATCCCTCCTTGAAACCAAATTGGAGTGCATGCCTTTCTTTATTTTCAACTTGATGATAAGTTAATCTTTGCACAAGTAATCTCTCCAAAGCTTTTCCAATAGTTGGCAGAAGGGAAATTGGTCGATATGATTTTATTTCATCGTGTTTTCTTCCCGCCTTGTGGAAAAGAATAATAATTCCGATTTTTAGGGAGTTAGGAAAAGTTGCAAGATTTAGACATTTATTGAAGAAAGCATATAGGAGTTCTGGAAATTTGTTATTGATTATTTGCAACACCAGATTATCTATACCATCATATCCAGGTGCTTTGCCTTTCGGAAGATAGTTTATAGTTCTATTGACCTCATCTTTGGAGAAGTCTGGGTCCCTTGGCGTATTGGTAAATTCTTCTACCATTAGACTGTTGCAGTTGTTACACGGATAAAGTGATTCCAGAATTTTACAAGCGAATTCTTTGACAGAACCAGCGTTTCCTTCACCTGTTATTTTGAAAATTTCGTCTGGTATTATTCCTTTCCGAAAAACTGCCTTGTACTGTTTACCATAAGGAGTTCTAGCATCTGTACAGAATTTTCTCCAAGCTTCCTTTTTGGCTTTATTTACATCTTTTATGAGTTGAGTTCTTTTCTGTGCATAAATCTTTTTAGCTCGTGCTTTTTCTTCACCCTGTGTCTTTTGAGATCTTCTTCTAAGGGCATTTACTTCCCTCTTTCTAATTTGCAAATCCTGGTTCCACCAAACAGGTATCGGATTATTGTATGAACATTTCTTTTTCCTAAATGCCTTATTGCAGGTTGTGGTAATAGATTTTTGCAAGTCCTTTGTTATGTTGTTCAGTGTTTCAGGCTCTGAACACTCGGCTATGTCTCTGTATATTCGAGCTGCATCATTTTCGAAGCTGAGGGCGAATTTTTTATGTCCTCCAAAGGCTGTTTTGTACCTGGTGTACATTGATGATTTTCTTATCGATGAGATAACTGTTTGGAAGCGGGATTCGTCGCTAAAGCTATACGTCCCCAGTCAGCATCATTCCAGCCTGATCGAGCCAAGCACCACTGTAATCTGGCTCGACAGTGTGCAGGCGTGAGTGGCAGGTGGCGTAACGGTCGGTACGAGCGTAGATTTCGCTCTCTCAGCCGTCTCTCACCGGTCATGGTGGACACTCGTGTGTGGGTCGCACGATTGATGGTTGATAGCGATGAATCAGGCGCAGTGACACCTGATCTGACAATCACTCTGTACTCGCGATCTGTTGTGGCCCTACTTCGACCGCTACCATCATGACGCTGAAATCTGCCATTGTCCACCCAATCTTGCCAGCATCTTCTAATTGCCACATCGCTTCTACTCACATGACGAGCGATTCTCCGATTTGCCCAACAACCTGCCTCTTTCAATCCAATGATACGACCTCTTTCAAACTCTGAAAGTTGCTCGTAATGAGCTCGAATCCTGCGGCGAGGCACTTTTTCAGTCGTTGAAAGGTATCCTAAATCGCAATGCAGCAGAAATTTTTAACAACAGTTCAAGAACAACTCCTTATATACATCTGCTGGATGCGCAGTTCTGATGCGCTGGAGATCGCACTATTCATTCATTGGACACCAAATTTTAATCATTTACATATTTGGTCAACACATTTTTGCATAAGAAATTT
This sequence comes from Metellina segmentata, assembly GCA_947359465.1. Taxonomy (NCBI): domain Eukaryota; kingdom Metazoa; phylum Arthropoda; class Arachnida; order Araneae; family Tetragnathidae; genus Metellina; species Metellina segmentata. The sequence continues at coordinate 42,482,345 of OX375875.1, forward strand.
CAAAGCAATCGGATGATTCTTTCTTGGGGCGTCGATTTTTCTGTTATAGAGTGTATGTATGGAATTAATACAACCTAAAGAAATAAAGCAAAATTGTCACTAACCAAAAATAGATAATAATGCAAGTATCTCAAATAATGAATATAATTTGAAATATATAATTTACAATGAACAAGCGGAATTTTTTAAAGGTCAGAAACTTAAATTTATTATTATTAACTTCACCCGCTCTTAAGAATTGGAAATCTAAAAAATTTGTATGAGCTTATATTATTTCTTTTTTAAAAGTGCAAATAAAAATGGAAACTTTCTAAGTTTGTTATAAATTATGTTTGTACTCTTAAAATCCGTAAGTATTTTAAGAAACATGAGCATTTTCATTTCAGTATTTGTAAGCACTTATAGCAGGCCGAGCATGTATAACTTAGATTGAAAATTTACTATATAACGCATAAGTTTTCACTTAAAAAAACTCCATAAAATTAGTGTAATATTATCAGTTGAATTTTTTAATATTTTTCTCACTGAGCTCATTTGTTAAGAACAAATCGCAAAAAAAATTTCATTTCCTATCATTTTTATAATTTTTTAGATTATTTTCAAAATTAAAAAAAAAATCTTTTACTGATAAAAATGGGTTAACTTCCAATGCATCATAATATTGTTTGTTCTTAAAAATAAAGTAATTATAATTTTATTTCTGTTAACAACTTGGGAGAATAGAACATTTGAGCCATGCCGAAGCTCAGAGAGTTGACGGAGGAGGTAATGTTCACAGAGGTAACATTATTTATGCAATCTGATATAAAACATGAGTTTTTCATAGAATTAGATAAATTCTACTCTGTAAAAAAATCCCGTAAAATTTACGGTTTTAAACTGGCAGCTGGGTTGGTTGTGCTTAACCGTAAAAATTACGAAGTTAATCCGTAGAAATAACGGTTTTTTACCATACGAGAACAAGTTTTTCCCGTAAAAGTTACGAATTAAAACCGTATTCACAACGGTTTTTTCCCATAAGAGATCCAGTTTTTCCCGTAAAAGTTACGAAGTAAAACCGTATTCTCGACGGTTTTCCCCATATGAGATCAAGTTTCCCCCGTAAAAGTTACGAAGTAAAACCGTATTCTCGACGGTTTTCCCCATATAAGACCAAGTTTCCCCCGTAAAAGTTACTAAGTAAAACCGTATTCACAACGGTATTTTGCCATATGATATCACATTTTTTCCGTAAAAGTTATGAAGTAAATTTGTAGTCGCAACTGTTTTTTACCATGAGATCTAGTTTTCTCTGAATGTTTCAGTTTTCACTTGTTTACATAAAAGTATTTAATCGGTGAAGATTAAGGATCAACCAGTTACCATAAAAAATACAGTATAATTTCGCAATCAGAACTATTTTTAACTAGTCAAGAACAAGTTTACTGTAGTTTTTAGTTTATAACTGTTTACAAAACCATATGGAATTGAAGTTACAACCAGTTACCATAAAAAATATGCTGCAATTATGCAGTGAATATGGTTTTACCACAAAATAATGCAATTACACTAAATACTGTAAGGTTTACAAATTGTGTAAAAATGAAAATATCAGCTATACAGTTGAAACAGTTTTGCGCACAAAATAATGGGGTTTCTCTGAAATTTAGTTTTGAAGTGTGGATAAAATGATAAAGTCATCTTTTAAAATAGTATAGAACTATTGCAGAGCAAATAAATTAAAGAAAAATACTGTGCCGTACACAGTACCTTTTATTCATAATACTGTCAATATACAGTGAAATCTGTGTGTAACGATACTGTCTATAACAACATTTTATTTAGGTCCCTACAGAATGGTTATAGACAGGTTTCACTGTATAATATTTATTACTTTTGTTATTTCAATAATGTTCAAACATTTAAATTAAATAATCTAACTAAATTATGCTAGAATATTATTCAATTATACATAATAATAAAAATTAAAGTAAATCATTTTTCAATATGCATGTTGAGGATACTTATTAAGTAACAAACTATATAAGCATGTAGAAAAAAGTCTGTATAAATGAAAAAATAAATATTGTTGTCTTCTTATAATGTCAACAGTGATAAATTTTCAAAATATAGAACTCTGGAGCTTTTCATTTAAGAAACCTTGATAACTTTTATTAAATAGCAAAACACCTTTAAATATGGTTACATTATACACTGTGCTGTGCTGAACACGATAATTACATAATGTTTTGTGAGGTACATTTGTTTGTTGCATATAATTTAAGTAATACAAAATGAGCAGGCAAAAATATACAATAAACAGAAATACAAATATAATCAGGGTTCATTGATTGTAATTTTTAAAAATCAAACCACGATTACAATAGAATAACTTTGATGCAATTAACAGAATCAAGATACCTAATATTTTCATATCTATTCAATGAAATGTTCAACACCATTCAAAGTCCATAAGTTTATTTTATAAGGTCAAAACTTTTTGATTCATGGATTTCTTTTTTTGGAGGCTTTGGATCCTTTATCAGGATTCATCCTTAGAAAACACCTGTAAAATACAAATAGGACAGAGAAAAATTCTTTAGTGATTTTGCTTTATTCAAAGTTTAACAAGTTTATTTAACCTTTAACTGCTGTCATGGGTCTCACAGACCCCGAGTGACAGGTCGTTTCCACCTCTCAAAGTGAATATTGGTCAATGTCCTATTCAGTACCTTCCTACTACGTCCAAGAGAAGCCACATTCCAACACTGGTTTGGATGTCCCAACTATTTCGTATTTCACACTATTTGCATTTCCCCCACAGTCTCTTAGACCCTTCACAGCATTTGCGTTAGTGTTCTTGCTGAATGAAATAGTCTGTTTGAGTATGGAATTTCAGCTGAGTCTAAAATGGTAACAAACTTTACTAAGAAACTACCTCTGTATCTAGCACAAAAAGAAATTCAGGATATTGTTGATAATTGGTCGGAAATAGAGTACTGGGACAGTGAAATTTCGGATACTATTGAAAGCAAACATGAAACGGATTCGGAAATTTATGCAGATGAAGACATTTCAAGTGCGTCTTCACAAGAATATTTCTACGGAAAAAAAACTTCAAATGGGATGCTGGGAGGGGGGGGGGACCTAATCGTGCCATTAGAACACCAAACCACAACATAGTTTTAGTTTCCAGGGTTGAAATGTCCTGCAAAATTAGTTCCGAAAGCTGAGCCTGAAGAGACATGGAATCTACTTTACTTGTATAGTAATATAAAATATATTTCATGTTAAGAATTGAATTATTTAAAATTTAAATATAATTATCTAAAGAATCTTTCATTAATTTATGTTAATTAACTTTATACACACTTTAGTGAGCGAGGTCTGAGAGACCCCTCCACACTAGTTACGAGACGGTTTGTAACACAGCAGTTAAGGGTTAAAGCTAATTTAAAAAATACAATCAAACACTATAGCACCCAACCCTTTTTTTTTAATAAATGTCATGTGAGAAATTAACTGCGACAAATCAGTTAAAGTAATATTCTCGCATGTACTTAAACTGCAATTTACAATTGTGCCTTCAATTCTTCACATTTCTTTGACAAATTTATGATCTTGAAAAACATGAATTGTACAGGTTGTCCTAAAAGTTCCTGTACTGACGATTCGTGAATTTACTATACAAAATCAACAAACTTTAAAACAAATATTTTTATGTTAATGGTGAAAAGCACTTATAAACGAAAAAAAATTTGGACTTACATTTATAGTAAATGTTTAAAATTTCTGCAATTTTCTTGGGAGGCAAAGCTGAAGTAGTTTACACATAATTTTAGAAACACCTTTCAAAATGCTGGGAATGACTTCTTGTATCTTTTGAGTAATGGCAATTTTCAGATCACCTATTGTTTGGTGATTATCTTCATAAACTTTGTTCTTTAAATATCCCCACAGTAAAAAAGTCAGGAATGTGTAGATGACGGAACGAGGTGGCCAATGGTTTCTTGAGATAAGTCGATCGCCAAAAAAATCTTGAAGCATGCCCGTGGTGTCATAACTTGTATGGCAGGTTACAACGTCTTGTTGGAACCAAGAGTCTTGTTCATGCACTTCTAATATTCCAAAAAATTGTTGAATAAGTTGATATACTGTATCTGGGTCATTCTGAAATTAAGTGGAAATTTGAGTCACATGTATTTTTTTTTTTATGAATTTCATGTGTCAATTGATTTTTATACAATAGTAATAGATCTTAATTGAGGTATATTTTCATCAGATATCTTCAAGTGAATAAATATTTGCATATTTATACTTAAAAAAGTGAATTAAACATGGAAAATATCACCTCCGTGGCTGTTCTTAACCCTGTTTCTAGTGATGAGGGAATGTAATCTCATCATATTCCTAAACAGCAATTTTAAGAAATCACAAAGTAACTACAGAGTCGTTCACCTTTCTCGCAAGAGAGGGGGAGAAAAAAGAAAACGTCGAAGCAGGAATGTAGTAAACAGATCCGCCGATTGTACCGAATAAGGAGTGGCTGCCCTTTCATGAAGCGCCGAAAAGGAATAGAAATACGCAAGATTCCAACCCAAAAGGAAACTTTCAGAAAGCTTTAGAAATACAAAGGTGAATATAAAAAGGGGTTGTCAAGTTTTAAGAATTTAGGTGCTTGTGAAAGCCAGATGCACAGGATGCCGATACTGAAGCTTAGTGGAACTTGACGTTAAATAATAATAGGGCTTCTAACCAAAATTATGAGGGGGCGTTGAGCGGAATCTAAAAAGGGAAATCTTGAAAGAGAATTCAGAACCAATGAGAGTATTTTAAGAGGGGACTGACTAGCCACTGAGCGAAGCCAGAAAAAATAAAATAATCAAAGTTAAGTCAAAAAATAAGAACGGATTGGCCGAGGGTTTTCAGGTAGGCGGTCATCTCCCAGGATTGGAGACTTGTTCTGATATAGAGTTTGCGAGATTTTGGGAATAGAGATTAGATTTTGAGGAAGATTTGGAGCAGTGCAGGTCGAGTTTTCGACTATGGTCGCCTTAACAAGTAAGTCGATCTTAGAGCGTGTGAATACACCCTCACATATATCTCTCTCTCACTCTCTTTAAAAGAATGTATTTTAACTGTGTACGCGTACTTTAGTTTAAAACTATATGTATCCGTTATAATTAATTAATGGTTTAAATAAATTAATGTTTTTTATTGTTAATGACTTCGCCTTTTCAATGTGTCTTGTACTCAAATAGTTCCTAAGTCCTGGTTTATTGCAGTTAATTCAGATTTTAATGGTTAATGAACTTTTGGCCTTTTGTTTTATCATGACGCTAATCACATTTGTACTAACCACTTGCGACCTTAGTCTCTGTCTTCTAAAATTTAATAATTAGTGAACCTGGGGTTGTATTAATATCATTAATTGTACTAACCACTATCTCCAGGTAAGGGAGAAGCAAAGCCCCCCCCCCCCAGCAATGGTGCCAAATAAATTAAGGGATATCTTGGGAACAATATATTTGCTGACAGACACATTGAAACTGTTTTAAATGAGTATAATTTTTCACTGTGCATATTATATATATTTAACTAGAATTTTCATACAAATGGTCATAAATCAACTCATGACATTTATAATTTGAATTATTTTATTATTTACACAAAAGCAAAAATGTCGGAAAATGAGGATACCAATATTAAACTTTCTGTGCCCGCCTTTTCTAAATTATCGGGGTTTCAATCCTTCCTGCCTCAATTTGACGCAGAAACTGTAGTAACTCCAAACTATTTTATAACATCTTTAGAAAACATCTGTGATCAAGCGAATTGTTCTGCTGAAGAAAAATTAATTGTTCTCAAATCTAAATTGCGAGGAAATGCCCTTTCGCGCATTATCAAAAATCCCCAATTTTACAACGAAACAAACTACAATATATTTAAAGATAAATTCTTAAAATTCTTTGAAAAAAAAACCACGCCTTTATCTCAACAAAATGTCTTCTTAAAATTAAAATTATTACCTAATGAGTCCATCAGAGAGTTTGCCAGTAGGGTAGAAGCGGCAACAATTGAGTTTTTTGATCAACCGAATGTGGAGGAGAGCGCGGAAATAAATTCACTAATTGAAAAAACCAAACTCACGAGATTCCTTGAAGGTATGCCTTCGGATGACAAAACGTTACTTCTAATTAAAAATCCCTCAAATCTTTCAGAGGCGGTTGAGGTAATGGAACTAATTCAAGATAACAAAACAGATAGCCCAATAGTAAACCGTATCCATAATCCCGAAATAGAATTCAAACGGTTATTAGAACTACAAAATAACAAGTTTCATGAAAAGATTTCAGATCTTAGTACAACTATCCAAAATTTGACGCTACAAAATCATGACGATAGTAGGGACAGATGCCCGTCATTAACCCGTCAAACGTGCCAGATCTGTAACAGGGAAAACCATAATGCCTCAAATTGTTTCCTTTACTTGAGGCTGTTACAACAAAGTGGTTACAATAATGTTGAGGATAGAAGTAGGATGAGGGAAAGAAATAACTATCCGCGTGGACAGTATATTAGGACATTCAACCACCGTGGCCATAATTTAACCGCACCCCATCAAACACACTCCTCCAGAGACATGAATAGAGGACCCTCCGGTTGGAACACAAATCACTCGGGCAGCAGGGGGACCCGATTCGAACGAGAGAGATCTTTTCACAGTCAATATGGCTCTCCTAATAGGGGTCAAAATTCTCGTCCCCGAGTTCAGTTCTCGATCCAACGAAGACCCACTAACTTTCGGAGTGGTGGTAATAATAATTCTACTAGATATAATAGATATCCGGAAAACTATTAAGTGGGTTTGTGAATCCTAGATCGGTAATCGGCGAACCCACACACACAACTAGGTCCGATCAAAACTATATTATAAATACCCAAATGAACGAGTCTTCTCAGTTTTATCTCCCCGTGGTAAAAGTCAGAATTGCAGGAAGTTCAGAATATATGTTAATTGATACGGGAGCTTGTTTAAGTCTAATTCAGAAAAATATATTTGAAAAATTAAACGGCGATCCCTCGATAAAGAAAATTGACTCACAACCAGCAGTAAGATCATTGACAGGCCAGAAATTAGACATTTTCGGTACATATAATTTTCCTATAATTATAGGTAATAAAAATATTAATCATGATTTATTAGTCATCGACCAAAAACTTAATTCATCTTATGTTGGTATATTCGGTATAGATTTGCTACAAAAATTTAAATTTCAAATCGACCTTCACAATAATATGTTAGTCTCACAAAACACAAGAATTCCCATACATAATGCAAGCGACGTAAAACTTAATAATATAACATTTGATTTCGTAAAATTAACAAACAAATGCATATTAAATCCAAACGAGGAAAAGGTATACACACTATCAATAGATGCACCAGCAAAAATGGGTGCTGAAATTAAAATTTCTAAGTTACCCCATTTAACTGACATAGCAATTAAAGAAAATACTGCGCGCGCGCGCGATTGTGTCTAAAAACAAAACAATCCAGGTTACAATCTCAAACGTAACAAGAGACCGATTTGTATTAAATAAACTTACAAAATTAGCCACCGTCGAAACAATTTCAGATGGTAGGAATATGGAAGATGTTAAGAATTTGAGACGGCAACAATTTGATATTAACGAATTTAAACTGGATCATTTGCATCCACACGTTAAACGGAAACTAATTTTGTTATTAAGGGAATTTTCTGATATTTTTAGCAGTAATTTGGAAACCATTGGTCAAACCGATCAGATAACCCCCGAGATAAGTGTTGATAGGTCTAAACTACAAACTTCAAAACATTACCCTGTTCCAATTGCTTTAAGAGACGAATTAAAATCCCAAATTGATTCATTATTACGCGCAGATATTATACAAAGAACAAATACTCACATTAGTCACCCAGTAATTCTAGTTAAGAAAAAACCAACGGATGATAACAAGGTAAACTGGCGTATTGTTTCTGATTACAGGGAGAGTAACAAATTGATTAAGTTTAATAGACACCCCTTGCCGTTAATTTACGACTTATTAGATAATCTAAAAGATTCTGAATATTATTCTACGATTGATTTACAATCCTCCTTTTTCCAGGTAAAACTAAAACCTAAAGATAGAGATATCACTGCGTTTAATACCATATACGGATCGTTTGAGTATAAATCAATGTCACAAGGTCTCTCATTTGCCCCCCAAGTCTTACAAGCATTGACTGACAAATTACTTTCTCCAATAAAAGATTTAAAAATCAGTAACTATATTGATGATTTTGCTATATCCTCTTCTAACGTGGATTCAATGTTGTTTAAGCTTAGAAAACTTTTTGAAAGAATTCGGCTTTTTGGACTCACGGTTAATCCCAAAAAGTGCACATTTTTTGTATCTTCGGTTACTTTCTTGGGTCATAAAGTAAATAAAAACGGTACTCAACCCATTGAGGGAAACATAAGGAAAATTCAGGATTTTACAAAACCAAGAACTCAACGCCAAACAAGACGGTTCCTTGGACTGTGTTCCTACTACAGGAAATATATACAGAATTATTCACAAATTAGTTTACCCTTAACTGACCTTACTAAGAAACGGCAACACTTTAAATGGACGCCGGAAGCAGAGATAGCTTTCGAAACCTTAAAGACAAAACTATCAGAACCTCCTGTTTTAATTCACCCAGATCATGGAAAACGATTTATACTAACTACCGACGCAAGCACACACACGATATCAGCTTATCTTGGCCAAATGGATGATTTTGGAATAATCCGCCCAATTTCATACTATTCGCGTAAACTTTCACAAGCAGAAAGAAATTATCCTATTCATCAAAAAGAATTTTTAGCCATAATAGATTCTATTAAAGCGTATAAAAACTACTTATATGGAAAGAGATTTACTATAAGGTGTGATAATACGGCAATCCAATCAATTAGGAAACTCGAAAATCCTGCAGATCGGGTATCGCGATGGATTTTATATTTGCAAGAGTACGAATATGACTTTGAGCATATTCCAGGGTCAGAAAACTATGTAGCGGACACTTTTAGTAGAGACTTTCATCAAATTAACGCAATAGTACAACAATTACCCACAGTCCCTGAAATAGCAGATGCTCAAAAACAAGATACTTATATAATCAAATTAATCAACAAACTAAAATCCAAAACCGCAGACCTATCACCAACGGAACAAAACTACTTCCTACAAAACGATATTTTAATGCATGCAACTCACGTAAAACGATCAGTAGGTCCAAATTTTGTAGAACAGATAGTAATCCCAGAAAAATTAAAACCAATCATTATCAAATTAGGACATGCGGCACATTTTGGTTTAGCAAAAACGTACGATAACATTAGAATAAATTATTATTGGGAAAACATGTACAGTGATGTCAAAAATTATATACAAAGTTGCATGGATTGCATAGGCTATCGCAATCCAAATAGGTTACCCCCATTGCCTTTGCAGAGAAACCACATTCCAAGTCGTCCCGGAGAATTAGTCTCCCTGGATTACATTGGTAAATTACCCACTACTGCTAAAGGAAATTCATACATCTTGGTCTTTATAGACCATTTTACAAAATTTATGCGTATATATGCTACGGCAAATATGACAGCGGAGACAACCGCGGATAAATTGTATGATTACGTCTGCCTTATGGGTACACCCAACATTTTACTTAGTGACTTAGGGAGAAATTTCACTTCGGAACTTTTTAAAACTGTAGCGAAACGATTGGGAACTGAGAAAATTTATACCACAGCATATCACCCGCAAACTAATGGAGTCAACGAAGTAACTCACAGATCCTTAAAAACTACTATTTCTATTTTGGCAAGGAATACAAAACAGTGGGACGATGTTTTGCCTTTCTATTCTCTTTGTTATAATACAACCATTCATTCAGCGATTGGTGATACCCCAAGTTATTTAGTCCACGGATATGATATAACTTTGCCACTTACCCCCAGTCGTCAGGAAATTCAACAACAAAACACACACTCTTATCCAACATACATCCAAAATAGAACAAAACAATATCAGACAGCAATTGAAATAATTAATAAACACTTAGTCAAAGCTACTGAAACTATGGAATCTTATCAACATAAATTTGCTAAGGACCGGAAATTCCATATCGGACAATTAGTGTTTTTACTAGCACCAGAAATGGATAGGAACGCTTCAATTCCGAAGAAGCGCAATTTTCATGGCCCATATAGGATAATTGAAATACATAATGCCGTGAATTACACAATTAAAGACACAAGAAATAACAGAGAGAAAACAATGAAGGTGCACGCGTCGAGATTAATTCCGTATCCTGAGAGAAGGCAGCATTTGGAGTTAACGGAGCAAAAGGATATCGAACCTACCCAAACCATTCCAAAATCTTTGCCCCATGCGCATTTTGATGAGGAAGACATCACTCCGTTTCCTATCTGGATTGAATCATACTCAATCCCTAAGGTTACCCGACAAACTCATAAATCAGGTCTACATACAGATACAGAGGATTCACAACCCTCTAGTGATGGGACCCCAGGTTATGACTTAAATGGTTATGGTGACCTTTCCCAATTAAATGAGGAAACCGAGGAAAATATGCCTTTGGCACAATGGGTGTCTTTAAATAAGCAACAAAAAACTAATCAACAAATAACAACTAACACTACAGATAATTCCCAATCTTCAAGTAATGATACCCAAATTTATGATACAGAACAAGAAATTAATGCACCGTTTAATTTACCAGAGTCGCAAAATAAACAACCAACTGAGTCACGCGATTTTAACTTAAGATCTCACAATAAGAGACATGTAAGTGTGCAATCAAACTCTGAGGGAATCGGACTACGTAGTACCCAGAATAGCGCAAATCAGGGTGAGACTGAGTTGGAAAATAGCGAAAACTTACCCGTAGAAGATGAGATTGAGGTAAATACAGCCGGTCAACCTGAGCTAATTACAGAAAATGAAAATTCGCAACAAAATGTAGGGTATTCTCCAAACGATCTCTTAACTTGGGCTCTTAATGCAACTGCACCTTCAGATCCGAACGAACCATCACGAGTACTTCAATTTTTAGACAAGTTAGCAAACTCTTTACAATAAATATAAAATTTGAATATTAATAAGCTTGAAAAAAAAAACCAGAAATAAACATTATATAAACTTTTACGCAATTTCAAACAGTTACCGAAATTAAATTGACGAAATATTAACTATCAATTATACGACAAAGGATATAAATTTGGAAACATTTAAGTGCTAGGTTAAATTCTCGCAAAGAAATTAATAAATAAATAAATAATAATAACAACTTGCTACTATACCAAATTATATTATGTTAACTTAACCCAATCAAATAATTTACTTTTGTACGTTACTGTTTAGGAAGGCGCCCCTGAGTAGTGACATAAAAAAAAATCCATTTAAAATTAATTCCGTCGTGGTTTAACATTGAATAATTGCGGGCGATAATTTAAGTTGATTACGACTGGAACTTTAAAAACGAATTAAAAATAAATAAAAATAAGCTACGTATAATCTGGCTTGATTTTGTTATAGTTGAACTTGTTTAACAATATATTAACTATGACGTGTGTTTAATTAAAATTTTAGTTAATATGTATCACATCGTATATTAGTCGCGTTAGATTACTTAATATGAATTGGAAAAAATTTAGTGTCAATCATTACATGTGTAAATTAATATTCTCTTATTTATATATTTATATATATTTAGTTTTTTTTTGTGTTGGTTTAATTAGTGTTAAGTTACGATTCATGATCATTTTATGGCTTAAACACTATATTATCTGGAGATCACAAATATCTCTGTACGTAATAAAATTTGTATCTGTATACAAAAACAATTATTTCCTAAAGAAGCATTTTTAATTGAAATATATATATTGAACAAGAGAGATTGAGAGAGATGGTAGAGTGTATTCTATGCTTATGTCGACTTGCTTATTTCAGTCTTGGTTCTGTTGGTTGTAGAAGTGATGCCAACCAAATCAGTTAAAATCTGCAACTTCACAACTGGAAGGTACCAGTGCAAAAATGCCCCCCGTCACGTACTCCATAAGGTGACAATCCCGCCAGAAGCGTGCATAGTTACGGACTGCTCTCAGTGTGTTAAGGGACAAACGACGTACCTCTTAACTGAGGACTATCAGTTGATTCGTCCTGAACGTTTTATGGTTCAAGCAGAAAAGGACAAAATTGGTCGTGGATCGTTTTTCCGATGCAATGTATCAGAAGAGGAGGAATGCGATTGCAGAAGCGCTATGTGCATGGGTGACTCCGAATTCTGCAACCTATTCCCGTGCTCATCAAACCCAACCAGATGCCAGTGTGGGTTAACTCACGAAGAAGCCAGCATAATACATCTCACCGATACACAGACCTTGAGGAACCCGCCTCAACTGACATTCGAAATCTGTTTGTTTCACATTCGAAAATCACAACTGCAAAGACGACTATTAGAGCATGAGGAGGCCGTATTTTCATCACATAATCTCACAATCCAATTTGTGGATCCCATTTTACACCTTCCTGAGCCAGGCAAAGTAATTCTACGAACTGAGGATTACGAACATTTGCTAACCGTTCAAACGCCCTTACAAGTGACTCTCCCATTTGAATTACTCGCCTACAAAACTGAACTCACCGTTATTTTCATCAACTCCAAGGGTTTCGCAGTCTCTGGAGTCATACAAATAGCAGGGAAAAGCGTGTGCCAATTGACCCAGTGCATTCTCTGCTATGAAGGACTCAGGACAGTAAGATGCTGGCCTTCGCATGTGAGATGGGTAGCCTACAGCCTACTACTGGCTATTATCATGGTTACCCTAATTTTCGTAAAAGCAATCGTGCTTTTACTTATAGCGATTATTCGGGCCACATACTTCTTCATCATTCTCATCTGCCGAATTATAAAAAATGTCCTTCGCTTGTTCATGGTTCTTGGTGTTCTTCTTGGTGCAAAAATCCGGTCAAGTGCTCGCAATGTCAACGAATTCTTAGAAGATGGAGCAAATGCCGATATCAATGCCAGACTCCTGGTATTGGCACTATGCTCCTGCATCATCATTGTGCCTTCTGTTCAAGCGGACTGCTCGGATCACTCTATGCTTACTTCGGAATTAAAGCATTGTCAAACAAGCAGTCCCGAGTATAAGACTTGCAAGCTAACGACGACGGCTGAATTAACCATGTCGGGCTTGCAGCACCAAACCTGCCTTATACTACAGGACGCTAAAAAGACTCACATGGTTTCATTGAAACTCAAATTGACTGGAGTCACATGTGACTTTCACACAAAGCGAGAGTACTTCACCTTCCCCGTCACACCTCATTACTTAAGCCAAGTAAGCTGCTTTCAAAATTATTGGTGTGGTAGGGGAGAACACTGCAAGATGTCGGTCTTAGGCACAGACGGTTTACGATTTGAAGCGGAGACCGAAGCAAGCCGTCAATACAGTGGCCGCAGCAGTTGCAGCCCCGGTTCGCTTGGAAGTGGATGTTTTCTTTACACACGCAGCTCCTGCAATTTTTATAGAGTGTGGTACGTTCCGGAGCTGGTGGAATCATTCGAGGTCTCGAAAATAACAGGACACACTTGCTCGTATCACCTCTCCCTTGAACATGTTGATAACCACACGGTTACACATGTCACACTAAAGGACCAAACGGTTACACCATCGGGAGTTCAAATCAAAATTTTAGGGGCCTTTAGCCAACCGCCAATACATTTATCTGAATCCTTTGTACAGCGAGTTGGGAACCCTGGTGAGGCATATCTCATCTCTACGTCCCAAAAGAACGTCCCGAAACTAGGAGAAGTAGGGGTGATACAGGCGAATGTGTCCTACACAAAATCCTTCATTTTTGACCAGTTAATGACTGTTTGCGATTTTTTCGAGACCACGTTAAGGTGCCAGACGGCTCCAGACCCTGTCACTAGAATGAGAACCTCCCAGGAACACGCTCTACCTATCACTAGAGACTTGCATCTAATGCAAATTCAGGATGGAAGACTAACTTCCAATTTAATTTCAACCTCACCTATTAAGGTGCAGTTACATTTTTCGAACTATAAAATTATAGTGGAAACGCGTACAGTTTGCCCTAAATTCATAAAGACAGAAATGGAAATAGGGGGATGTTATTCGTGCGGAATCTTAGCACGGATGACCTTCCCCATCCTGTCAACCTGTCAGTCTGGTCTTGTAACCGTGGAATTTCAGGACATATTAGTCCATACTAAGGCAGTGAGTGTTTCAACGGAAGAAAGACTGGTGACAATAAAATTTCTTGCAGACAAGAAATGTTTCAGAGATAAATTGTGTCTCAGGGCCAATACCCTAGTGCAATGTCAAGTGTTCGAAGCATGTCTGGACGAACCTTCCATTGAACTTTTAAATTTGAACACTAATTACACTCATATGCCGTCTCTAGACTCTTCTACCTTATGGTCGGATTGGATATCGATTCCAGCTTTAGGAAATGCCTTTTTCCTGTTTAAATTTCTTGGTGCCACATTATTATGCGTTTGTTTGGGCATCACAATTATCTCTACATGTATTTCTTGCTGTGTAAGGAAATGACTTATATTTTTTTTTACCATTGCACATTTAAAATTTTTGGTAGCAATGCATTTTATGTTCTTTTTTTTTGTATGTTTGAATTTAATTTTTTTTTCAATGTTAATTTTTTAGCTTTCTAACGTATAGGGTTTAAACATGGTTTTTCGTTCATGTATTTGTGTAATCACTTGAAAGGTAACATATGTATATTTTCTTTTAAGTAATGAAATTTACAACTGATATGGTTCAACATGGTATTTTTTTTGTTTTGTATGTGTACAGTCAATTTAATAACTTTTCCAAGTACTGGAATAGAGAGAAGAGAGAGAGAGAGAGAGAGAGGGAGAAAATGTGAATGGAAATATGAGACGGTTTAAAATTTTTTTTTTCTCGTTCTCTGGAGGTGGTAAAAGATGATGAGGGAATGTAATCTCATCATATTCCTAAACAGCAATTTTAAGAAATCACAAAGTAACTACAGAGTCGTTCACCTTTCTCGCAAGAGAGGGGGAGAAAAAAGAAAACGTCGAAGCAGGAATGTAGTAAACAGATCCGCCGATTGTACCGAATAAGGAGTGGCTGCCCTTTCATGAAGCGCCGAAAAGGAATAGAAATACGCAAGATTCCAACCCAAAAGGAAACTTTCAGAAAGCTTTAGAAATACAAAGGTGAATATAAAAAGGGGTTGTCAAGTTTTAAGAATTTAGGTGCTTGTGAAAGCCAGATGCACAGGATGCCGATACTGAAGCTTAGTGGAACTTGACGTTAAATAATAATAGGGCTTCTAACCAAAATTATGAGGGGGCGTTGAGCGGAATCTAAAAAGGGAAATCTTGAAAGAGAATTCAGAACCAATGAGAGTATTTTAAGAGGGGACTGACTAGCCACTGAGCGAAGCCAGAAAAAATAAAATAATCAAAGTTAAGTCAAAAAATAAGAACGGATTGGCCGAGGGTTTTCAGGTAGGCGGTCATCTCCCAGGATTGGAGACTTGTTCTGATATAGAGTTTGCGAGATTTTGGGAATAGAGATTAGATTTTGAGGAAGATTTGGAGCAGTGCAGGTCGAGTTTTCGACTATGGTCGCCTTAACAAGTAAGTCGATCTTAGAGCGTGTGAATACACCCTCACATATATCTCTCTCTCACTCTCTTTAAAAGAATGTATTTTAACTGTGTACGCGTACTTTAGTTTAAAACTATATGTATCCGTTATAATTAATTAATGGTTTAAATAAATTAATGTTTTTTATTGTTAATGACTTCGCCTTTTCAATGTGTCTTGTACTCAAATAGTTCCTAAGTCCTGGTTTATTGCAGTTAATTCAGATTTTAATGGTTAATGAACTTTTGGCCTTTTGTTTTATCATGACGCTAATCACATTTGTACTAACCACTTGCGACCTTAGTCTCTGTCTTCTAAAATTTAATAATTAGTGAACCTGGGGTTGTATTAATATCATTAATTGTACTAACCACTATCTCCAGGTAAGGGAGAAGCAAAGCCCCCCAGCACTAGGTTAAGAAATATAGTTGAAACTTAAAAAGTATAAAAATTCCTTTATTTAATAGCTGTATTCAATATTAATAGTTTCATTGTTAACAGTTTTCATTTCATTGAACCAGAAATTATTATATTTTTCATTAAATTTAATGTTGAAAAATCAGTAAATTATTTTGTCCCTACTATTTTTGTCAGCTCTGCATAAAAAGTAAATAACCTTTAAAAAAGTCTACTAGAAGGCAGTACATGTCTGAAAGTGTAATTAAAAGAAGCTCTAATGAGCCATCTTTACTGTAAGATATCTTTGACTCAATAGCAAGTATGATTTTGTCTGTTTCTTATATTTGCACTCAGAAAATTATTCGAGTTCTTTTAACAATGTCACTGCCATGGCATTTTTTAACTTAATATATTTTCATTTATTGCTGAACTTTTTTCAACAACATATAGTTAGAAAATGTACAAAACAATCTGGAAATCAAAGCACATGGCTGGGATTGTTTTAGGTTAGGCATAAATGTGGTCCAACCATTGAAATTTCACCTCCATGGAGGTGAGCAAATATTTCTTATCAGGAATTTGTACAATGATATGGTAAAATAGTGATTATAAATGGTTATTTATTAAAGTAAGAACAATCTTGGGTAAACAAATAAGCAGTCCAATTGTTTTTTCTCTAACCAGTACCGATTTAACTTGCCAATTGGTTCTGATTTGAACCTGTAGAATAAAGCCTAACAGCTTTATTTGATTTACAATGTTTGAACACTTGTAACTTTGGGTCTGATTATGTACGCTGATAAAATCTTTTAATTTTTCCTTAAAAATATGCCATTGAGTTGGGAGATAATTTAAGTATCCTCATGACTGAAATTCTCTTTGTTGTTTCTGACATAGTACCAGTTGGTATCATGTCAATCTGGCCTAGTTGGTACCATGTCTAAGAAATCTGATATAATCAAATTTAGGAAAGTCTGGAATGAGTCTTAGCTTAAAAGAAATAGAATTAAAAATGATCCAGAACTTTACGACATAAAAGAGGGCTCAGCAAAAAAAATAGGTTGAAAAGACAAGAAAATTTTGTTTGAAGGAAAAAAAAAATTAATATTCCACCAAACAGAGTGGAGTAGTTAACCCAGATGAAGCTGTTGGGTATTGCAACCTGATGTAAGAAACATGTGCATGTAAAAAGCATGAAAATGTTTTGTTAACTTTTGAAAAATTAAAAAGCCTCAAAGTTCTTAATTACAATGATTTAGATTAGATGGTTAAATCTCTGCTGTCAGGATGTAGTAAAAAGTGAAGAAGAATGTCTTGAAAGAAGTGCATTAACAAACACGTTGAGACAAATGATTACAGGTGTTGAGCAATGGAAGAGGAAAGAAGTTTACAGTGAAATAAATAAAAAAAAGTCAGCTAAGAAAGTGGTTAAATCAAAAGTTGAAATAGAAGTCAAAGCGCTAGTTAATAAATTTAATGATATGCTTCGTTACTTCATGAAGCATGTTTGCAACATAGTCCCATCAATACAGGTCAATTTTCAACCTAAAGATAACCTTGGAACAGATGAGATACTGATACATGTTGATTTTGGGAGATACAACATGTCCATTTCAGAGATTCACATGACCAAATCACATTACATAGATAAATTGAAAATAGTGAAAAACTTAATGTTCTGTCATTCTACTCATTGTCTGAATCTTTGCGACCCGACTCAAATGCATTTAATGAATATGTAATTGTCAAAGTATTTGGTAGAAAGAGTGTTTGCTATTATGTGGCAAATGTCACTGAATGTTTTGAAGCTTCTTACCAGATCCGCTTCATGTCGAGATGACATGACACTAAAAACAAATTTGTTTCCTATGAAGAATGTGAAGCAACAGTTCAAGATGAGGTTATGGCCATTTTAAAACAACTGACAATGAATACTCATGAATAGTACCTTTTTGATTAAATACCTGAAGACTATTTACATTGTGTTAGATGAATCTGAAACATCTCGTCACCTCCACGTTTTAAGGAAATAAAAAATTGGCTTTAATTTGCTTAAAATATTGTCTTGACCTGTTTCAGTTGCACAACTTCATTGCCCTAACATGACATAAATACATAAAATAAATTCTAAAACTTTAATTTTATTTTTCAAAAAGTTTTGACTGTCAAATTTCTTTTTTATTTCAAAACGATCCATATTTACTCGGTATTGCATCACTTGGATATTTATGTCGCTAAAATTATTTGCATTCAGAATAAGTTTAAAACAGCGCAATTCTCTGAATGCGTGAAATTCATCTTGCAATGAAGAACAAAATGACGTGGAACTTTATTATCGAACAACTTGAGTGCAAAGAAAATGAAACGATAAAAATTAAAGAGCCGATAAAATTCAATAATTAAAAAAAAACACGGGCAATAATTATTTTCAAAGTTGGAGTACGGGAACTTTTAGGACAACCTGAGGTTTTTAAAACAGAGATGGCAAGATTGAGCACCATAAGGGAATGTTACTCCGTGAACATTTCGATGCAAACTCCAGAGGACAACATAGGGTTTGATTAATTTTGTTTTGAAATTACAGAGTTCACATTTAAACACAGACATTACGGTAAGAATCTAATTTCTAAAAATTAATAAAAGGAGCATGAAAAGTAAGTAAAAGCTCACCTGATAATTAGAGTTGAAACTATTTGAGCACTCGTCGATCAAAAATGGCGCCCAAACAACATACGACCTGGTTGCCAACTGATGAATAACGAAAAGCTTAAATAAAAGTCGAATCGCACTTTTATTTACATGATGTTCAAAACCATAAAATAATTGCTGAAAAATAAGAGCAAGTGTAGAAAATAATCTTAAAATGATTTAAGAAAAGGGAAAGTTATCGTACGCAAAGCAATACCGTAATGACGAGAACTCGAATTTGAACTGACGGTTTTAAACCGTATATGGCTAGAGTGAAAAACGGTAAAAAACCGTTTCGTCAACAAAACAGCTTTAAACCGTCAAATATACGGGAAAAGTCCGTAAAAACAACGGATAATTTTTGCAGTGTATACAGTCAAAATGTTTAAAAAATATTTAGTCATTAATTTCAATGGATTATCATCTGAATAATGCACATTATAAAATAATTTTATCTCAGCGCTTTTTTATTTGTGGATATTTACAAGATTTTACAATTACAAGATTTGGTTGGGGAAAAACACACATTACTTATTTTTTTAAACTCAAAATGTACCTATTATACCATACATCTCATGATGCTATATAGTCACCATATTTTAAAGCATCGCTTTGGAACATTAATTTTTTACAAATGTTTGAACATGACATTTATTTTAATAAAAATGTTTGCGCTACATTTCTCCAAGAATTCCTTAATTAAACCTTTTTTTGTGCATAAGTAGTTTATATTGATTTATCTTGCAGTTGCTTCACTTTTGAACCACCGTGAAACTCCCAAAATCCATCCATCCTCTGGTAACAATGAATGCAGAAGCAACCAATAAGTGTTGTTGATAACTGAATGAACATGGCGCCGATGGGCAGAGGATGTAGCGGGGAATGTCTTGTACCATATGGTACTAGCCGACCCTTTTCCCTAACACGTGGACGCTGGAATGTTTCGAAATGCAAAAACAACTTCAGACTTTGCACGTGCGGGTTTTCACAAAATACCGAAAGAAAGTATTTTCTCATCGGCGTTCCGTTTGATCCATAGACACAGCTGGAGTTTCCGTCGGTTCCCTAATCCCATGTCTGGGATGAAGTTTTGCTGTGGGGAACTCAAGTCGGCATGACAGACGGTTTTCGCATCTGTGTGGGGGTGTTTCTGTTCTGGAGAGGACATAAACATCTCTAGAGGGCTCGGAATTCACCCCCCTCTCGTTGGCAGCTTCGGTTCTGTTGAGCGAAGCGAACATGGATTTTAGGAGAATTCGGACTCGAGATTCGACGAGAGACAGACGTCTCTGTTTTACCATTTGTTACTTTGGCTTCAGGCAGGATTCGGTTGTCGATGGCTGTGCCCTTAATTATCTTTTTAAATTTTCTTGTAAATATTTAATTTATGTAAATAAATAGTTTAATTTTAAACCAGCTGTCCGTCAAATTCTTACATGACGGTACAGCTTATTAATATGGTGGCAGCGGGGTTGATTAGATTAAAACAGCCTCGACAAGTAAATCGAACCTGCCGTTTTGCCTGAAAGAGAAGGCCGATAGAATTTCGTAACCAGAAGTTCGGATTGTCATTTTCGCTGAAACCTGATAGAACTTCGCAACCAGAAGTTCGGATTTTCGCTGGAGACCGTTTCCCTTGTCTTAGAGAAAGCGAGAAGGAGGTACCGGAGTCACCGACCCCATCCATCACCAAAACGGAAACTCGTCGCAAGAAGTTCTGGTTTTGGTTTTGAGTTGCCGGTCCTTTTCAACGGAACGTGAGCGGAATCGACGGAAAGTTCGACAAGTCCAGTTCATCAGGGGAATAGATTCCCCATCGGTTCGTCCAGAGATCATCTTGATCGGTTATTATTGGGAAAAAGTTCCCATCGGTTCGTCCAGAGGTCATCTTGATCGGTTATTATTGGGAAAAAGTTCCCATCGGTTCGTCCAGAGGTCATCTTGACCGTTTAATATAGGTTCATCGCGAACCGTTTTTTTCGTCAGTGGCGCAGGGTTATTTGTGCGCGTTGTGGAAGAGGTCGAGACGACCTACACCAGTGGGCTTTCAGCCGAAGAGTGCGTTTGTGGGCTTTTTAGCCGAAGATAGTGCAGTGCAGTGCAGTGTTTCCACCCATGGTCCAGCCTGTGGACAGTGGTGCCAAGTGATCCAAAGTCAGCAGATACAGGTTAGTGCCATTTCCCTATTTTGTCACTGTGACTAAGTTTCAAGAATTGTGTAGTAGCTAAAATTTTGTTAATCTCAATTAGTGTGGTCACTCTAAAGGAAATTGATTTAGCTTAAGTATCTTGAATCTGTATTGTGTATCTTAGAATTGCTAAATTATTGTATGTTGTATACTGTATGTCGTAAAAATTATTAAATTGGGTGTTGTGCAAAAGAATGGAATTTTTTTGGTTTTTTGGCAATTTTGAATTATTGAAATGGCGTACTTGGCCAAAGGTAGGAAACAAGATCTAGAGGAAGTAGCGGAATTTTTGGGAAGAACGGTTACTCCGGGATTAAGGGCATCCCAACTTAAGGAGTTAATCCTCTCGCACGATTCCTACGATGAGGAATACGCAAAAGTGGCGTTAGAAAGGATTATACAGGAAAGACGGGAGAGGGAGAAAAAAGAACAAGAGAGAGCGGACAGGGAACAAGAGAGACAGTATAACATTGAGCTTTTAAAACTACGGATTGAGGCATCCCGACCAAAAGCCCAGGGAAGAACATTTTTCCCAGCGAAGGTAAGGAACTCGAGAGAGGAACGATTTTTTCCAGCCTAGTTCCCTTGGAGGGAAATTTGACACTTCTGACCGGAGACGTATGCCGCGGTGTTTTGAGTGTAACGCGAGCGACCATTTAAGGCCAAATTGTCCGAGGTTGGGGAAAATGGTGTTTGTAGAACCGATAAATCGACGACTCAATGGGGAGGCCGAACATGAATTACTGATGCCGTATCTACAAAAGAGATCTGAGCAAAGTAATTCAGTTGAAACCCGCTTGCAGAAGTGTGGGGAAAATGTTTCGTGGGAGGAAAAAGTGTGTGTCCAGTTAGTTACGGCCCCGTTGGCGATAAATAAGACCGACGCGGAGTTGAGATCGGGCGAGCCTATTAGTCTTCCTATGACAGAGGCTAACGACCAGAAAAAAGAACTAAAGGGGCAGAGAGACGACGATGTTTCTGGAGGGGAGAAAGTAAGTCCCCAAGTAGCCGTTATGCTCTCCGAGGGTGGTAATCCAGACTGACACAAAGGTGCGATCGAAAGAACCGTTAGTTCTTCCAGTGGGGGTAGCAAGTGAAACGACGGGAATGATTTTCCTGGAAATACCGAATAGCAGTAAGGGAAAGATAACGGAAGGTGGCCCAGGGTTAGAAGAAGAATTAGAGGTGTCCGTTTCCGTTCAGGAGGAAACTTTTGAAATAGGTCACGTGGGCCAAAAGAGGAAAAGAAAAGAGTTGCTAGTGAGTGAAGGGGTGAAGCCAAGACCTTTAGCGTTAGGTTCCGGAGCCGGATCAGATTGGGACCCACAACTTGCACCGTTAGTGTTTTCCACGGTACACGTGAGCAGCGTTTACGCCCCGGCAGAATTGGTGCACGGGAAGAGTATAAAAACCCCAGACACCTTGCGGTATGAGAAATGGTTAGGACCACAAACAAAATTGTCACGAGATTGGCAGGAATGTGAAATCGGGAGGGTATTGATGATTGTGGCAATACGTCGACCAAAAAAATTGGAAATTCCGCGATCGAACACCGATCTGGGAAAGAAAAAAAAAATTTCCAGAGTCGAGAGCACTTACTGTACTTTAGAGAAGGAATGCGCTGCTATTGTTTTCGCTATAAAAAAACTGCACTGCTATCTAGATGGGAAAAGGTTCGTTGTCGTCACTGACCACAACCCACTGGTCTGGTTGCGAACCAACGCCAGTTCAAACCCCCGACTAATGCGATGGGCACTGACACTCCAGCCCTATAACTTCGAGATCGTTCATCGATCGGGAAAAAAACACTTGAACGCCGACAGTCTGAGTCGCGCTTTTCACGAAAATTCAAAGAGCTAAATAAAATGTAATTGAGGAAGATTTGTGTTGTATAGTGTAATATTATTCCGAATCATGTTTTGAGTTGAGTGAAATGGAGATTTTTTTAGTCATGGCATTTCACTTAAATGTTTCTTTTTTCTTTCTGGAGATTTTAAGTGCTAAAATTGTGAATCATGTTTGCTCGCAGTGAAATTGGTAGCCTTGTAATTATGAAATATTCATTCAATGATTTCTGTATCTTCTGCTGAGGATTTTAAATGTTAAAAGTTGTAAACTATGTTTTGCGTATGGTGGAATTGATTTCTTGTATCTATGTTCTTCACTCGAGTACTTTTCGCTGAAAGCTACGTGCAAATTTAAATTATGCTTTGTGTAGAGCGGAAATTAATTTTGTGTTTAGGATGTTTTCACTCTGTCATTCTAAACCACTGTCAAAGATTTGTAGTCTTAAAATAGCAACTCATGACGTGTGTTGAGTGAAAGTAGGAATTTGGTTTTCGCTTAACAAGATTGATATATTTTATATATGTTTTGGTGTATTTTGGTTTGTTTAATGAAAGTATTATTATAGTTCGTGTGGTTTGTTTATTCTGGTTTCGCTTAGCGAAAATATTGAATTTAGAAATATGCTTTGTTGTATTTTTGTCTGGTTAATGGAATTTGTATAGTTCGTATTGTGTATTGAAATTTTGGGTTTCGCTTAACGAAATTCTTATATGTGATGTGGTTAATGTGATTTGGTTTTAGTTTTAACGAATTTGGTATAAGTCTTAAAGTTTAGTGTTTATTTTGTTTTTATTTTAATTTGGTATTTGAGCCTTGAGTGACCATACTGTAAGGGAGTAGAAAGTTACTCCGGTATATGAATTTTAAATTGATTGGATTTAACTTGCCTTACACATATTCTTGAGTCACGGTTTCAGGATATGGTGGTGGTAAGTGATCTGTTATTCTGAATTGCCAGTGGGTGATTATCCGTGCGTCTGTGGATGCGTACGTTGAAAACTTTTCACCTTTGGGAAAAGTTTTTTCAGTAGTGGGGGCGGTTGTACCATATGGTACTAGCCGACCCTTTTCCCTAACACGTGGACGCTGGAATGTTTCGAAATGCAAAAACAACTTCAGACTTTGCACGTGCGGGTTTTCACAAAATACCGAAAGAAAGTATTTTCTCATCGGCGTTCCGTTTGATCCATAGACACAGCTGGAGTTTCCGTCGGTTCTTTAATCCCATGTCTGGGATGAAGTTTTGCTGTGGGGAACTCAAGTCGGCATGACAGACGGTTTTCGCATCTGTGTGGGGGTGTTTCTGTTCTGGAGAGGACATAAACATCTCTAGAGGGCTCGGAATTCACCCCCCTCTCGTTGGCAGCTTCGGTTCTGTTGAGCGAAGCGAACATGGATTTTAGGAGAATTCGGACTCGAGATTCGACGAGAGACAGACGTCTCTGTTTTGCCATTTGTTACTTTGGCTTCAGGCAGGATTCGGTTGTCGATGGCTGTGCCTTTAATTATCTTTTTAAATTTTCTTGTAAATATTTAATTTATGTAAATAAATAGTTTAATTTTAAACCAGCTGTTCGTCAAATTCTTACATGACGGTACAGTCTGCAACGTTAAAAAAGGACTGCTACGTTAACCGATGACGAATGTCGCCAACAAATGTCAAAGTCCTTTGATTTTTAACGACGAAATTTATGTTGCAGACACGCCAAAAATCTTGTGGACAAAATTAATGCCGTTTTTCGAAAAGTCCTCGTCAACGGGTGTCTACACCTCCGGTGTCAACGTGGCTTAAAATATGCAACATTCTTTGAGTGACTTAATTTTACTTTCAGACAAAACGCCACGGTCAAAACACGTGACAACCACATGCAAAAATGCTCAGAAGCGTGAAAATCCACAATCGAGCTGTTGTAAAAAGCTTTTTGAAACAACTTGGCTCAATCAAGTGAAGATCAACTGTCATTCAACTACTTAGGGACGGGATACTCGTAAAACTTATCGGCAGCCCACTTTTGTGATTGCTTTGGCCTTTGGGAAAGGGATGAAATGAGTAGTCCCGGAATGAAGTCTGCAGATTTTCACTACGTGGGATCGTACTTAGCAAAATAGGCAGTTATCTCGTGATTAGATTAATAGGCTATATTAGGCTGTTATAGTTTTGGGACATTTCAAGTATTTACTCATGTGCTTATGCTAATCGAAAAGTTTTATAACGATAATGGTAATTTTCCTAACATCCATGTACCTTTTCTGAGAACATACATAGTCAGTTTGAATGTTATGTACGGTAACTGGACATATAAAACAACGGATTCAGTATTTGATAAGCACATTTCCTTACAAATTTTTATTTAAAATATATTAAAAAAGGATACAATTATTTTATTAAAACATTCTATTTAAGAAAAAAAATTTTTTTAAGTTGGAATTGATAGTTACTTTTGTTAATAGTATTTTGACACTTTAACTAACGGTTTAAACAAAAAAAAAAAGATCACTCCAAGGAGAGTATTTTGTAGGATTATCCTAAACTTTAGAAAATTTCAAAATTGAAACTT
The DNA here is from genome assembly GCA_947359465.1 of Metellina segmentata. NCBI lineage: Eukaryota > Metazoa > Arthropoda > Arachnida > Araneae > Tetragnathidae > Metellina > Metellina segmentata. Next base: position 42,507,767 of record OX375875.1, read on the forward strand.
TTGTGTTTCTCTTTCTGTTGATTATAAAAATTCTTTAACGTAACAACCCTTTAAGTTATTACAAGTACAAGACAAAGAAAAGAATCAAACTAGATTTTACTTCATCAGACCATAGGATCCTTAGAACTAACCTGGACAAGAGATCTGATAGCTTTCTGAGATACCTCAATTATGAGTAAATAAAGTTATAACTACGAACTGTAAATTAGTACATTGCCATTTAAGTGTAAGATATATAAAAATACCTTTTAAGAGATAGTGAGCAATTTAATTATGCTTCAGTTATGTATTTCATAACCAAAATGTATTTCATTTACTTGTTATCATAGACTCTTAAGCAATTACATTTCCTTTGCTCTTGTTTTGTAACGAATAATTTCCTGACTTGTATGTATATTGCAAGACTATCTGATTAATGCATCCCGAAAACAGTGTACAAAATATTAATTCTAGAAATAGCAGAGAATCAGAAATTTAAAACTTATTAATAATTTTAATTTGGAAGCACATTGAAAAGCAAAATGTCGAATACTAAATCAATGCTTTCTTTGTAAATTATAAAAATCAGATAATGTTCCAATAAATATAACTGATTTCCACTGTAAAAATCTATTTAGCTATAAATATTAGCAAAACACTTTGAAACCCAGTTTTTCACATCCTTCCTTTAACATGTACTGGACGTAAATAAATTATTTAGTCATAAACTGCATACGCGCAATAAATAAGGATGCATGTACATTTTTAAAACATTAATGAATATTATCCAACGCGTTTGAAGGTTTCAGTTGATCAATAACGATATTAATGTACTGTACTAGTAATTACAAATATAAAGCCTATAAAATCGTACTGTTTACGATGATTGATCATACTGACTGGTATAAAACTTCTGTATAACTAACATAAAACATGTGATGAAATAATATGAAACGTAAAAATGATTAGAATAAAAACCCAAGGTGTGTTATACAAACGTACAAACATTTATTGCATATATAACAAGTGTTACACAAAGAAAACAACAGTTATTCGTAAGTAATATAAAACATAGCACACTTTAAAAGCACAATTTAAAACCTCTACGAAAAAATTTATTTTATCTTGAAGTAACAATAATTATCAGTGTTTGCTTTCATAAAGGAAATATAAAATAAAGCAGATATTTTAAATTTAAAATAGAGACTACACAAAACACTTCTCTGTGCACTTATGAAGAGAAATTATGCCGAAACAAAGATATTTACTACGCCCTAATGACAATTATAATGATGATTACTTATGACATAATATGACAATATCATTAGGGTTAAAACAACGATGGTGAGTACGTTTACAATACGTTAGGGCACAAGTGACCAGGAGACATGATTACATAAACGTATCAACACACTTATAAATCACACACAAAATAAAAAATTATATTAATTATTATAAAAGTTTCATACTTCACAACACAAATAATTGCATATTAAAATAGCACAATCGGTGGTCGTTCTCAAACAGGGAAAATAAGATAACTCAAATTTTAAGCAACTGAATACATCGCGAGATTTTCTCTGTACACTGAATTATAGTAATGAATATGATTTCGACAAAATTCATTAATCAGAACCATCTTCATAAAGCTGCGGTTTACAAAAATACCCTCATCACTTTTTGTAGATAAAATAGGGTAACATTTTTAAAGATGGAACAAAGACGTTGGACGTTCTCAGAAAATTCTGCCGCTCATCAAACCAAGACTCCATCGTCGGAGATACGTAATTAGAGAAGAGCAAATATGAGCCCAGGACTCTTACTACACTTCACTTATTACTGGTATCAAAATACACACGTCGCTTTTTCTTTGGAGGTTCGTCCTTGTGGTTTCTAGAAAGAATAGAAGGTGTAAAACAAAGTTCATGATACGAGGACACTGAATTATATATGCAGTTTAATATGTCTGGATCCTAGAGCTTGATTTATTTGTGGAAGAGTGTTAAGAAGAAATTAAGGTTCAGAAGAACAAAGTTTTGAATCTTTAGGGAAAACGAATTCTTTTCAATCGTATTATCATAAACATTAAGGCCAGGTGCACACATTCGATTTTTCAACGTACGGCGCCGCTGCGGCGACGCACGTCCAACTTGCGTGCAAATTGTACCGCAGTTCCCCACGTTGCCGCAGCTCGCCGCACACGCTTTTCCTGTCTGAAGTACCTTTTTTTCATAAATAAATGGAAGATAAATAATACTTAATAACTGGTTGTATCTAGTAACGTCTATTTTGTTACAAAATATACTTTTTTGTACACCAAGTAAGCGAAATAAACACGTTTTCTTCGAAGAATATTTATCGCAAATGGCGCGAAATGAGTACTCGCGTCATTTCACGGTTATGCGTGTATAGTTGGGCTTCGGTGCCGCGCGTTGAAAAACCGGATATGTGCACCGGGCCTAAGTGAGTCCGAAAGTGTTGAATATTTATTTGTAGAAGAGGGTGTAAAGAAGAAAGAACAAATGAAGAGGAAAGAACAAATGAAGAAGACGAAGGAAAAAAGTTCCATCTTTAACGAAGTTACTGTCGGCTTAAGAATTGTGCATCCCTTTTGAGAGACATTGTAAATTCATCTGCCAAATTAAACAGCTTTGATCACATCTAAGATTAACAACACAACAATCGATAACAGGTCTATTTCAAAACAAAATTGCTTAATATCTGTGTAATCCAGAATTAGCTGGGCATTAGAAACCATCTGTATAATCAATAATCTTCGGTATAATCTTTGCGATGAAGAATACCATTTATACGTGAACCAAGAATTATTCAGTAAGTAAAGTAAATGTGTTAATATTTTATTTTATTGTTAAAATAAAGATTGGTCAAGTTTTTCTCTATATAGACATCCCTTAAAGATTCAGAAATCTAATTTTCTGATCAATACAATATAAAAACATTTTTTCTGAAACTGTCAAACAAAAATTATTTTATTCTACTTCGCTAAAAATAAAAATTGTTTTATACTTATGCGTAAAAATACGCATAATTTGGGTTTCTAATAATAAATTTTGAATTAGAACTCGCAATCCTCCAGTCATTGATTTACTGGTCTTGTTTTTCATACAACATATTATAATCCTCCAATCAATCAATCTTATTGTTATCAGTAATGTTACTCGATTTAATGTAATTTTTATATCATACTTTCATGAAGATGGAAAATCGATTTTGAAATTCCAGATTTTTGATTAGTTCTATTGTAGGCCGTTTTACGACATTTTCAGAGCAATTTTATCACCATTGAGTGTAGTAATTATATTCATTATGTCCTTGATTTTGTTTCTATTTTACTGGAACACACACATACACAGTCACACTAGTTACATGACTGATCTGTTAGTTTTTGGCGCCATAAATAACCTTGCTCTGCTCTTATATGTAAGAAAATTCTTTATAAGCGTTCTACTGACACCGGAAGAAGGGAATAGTCGTTCACGATGGAAGCAGAGCTCAGTGACACCGATCTTTTAAAAGATAAAATACATAAAATACTTGCTATTTGAAATACGAAATGCCCTGCTCAGAAGAATATAGGTTTGAAAAAGTCATATTGGGAAGATATTGTCTAAGTTTTTTCTGAAGTTTGAGACAGCAAAGGAAAAAAAAAAAGAAAATCTTTGGTAAATTCTTAATTGTATTTTATTTTTAATATTTAATAACCTTTATATCATTGTATACTGCCATGATACTTTGCCTTCATTCACAAAGTATGAGGTAACAGTACTTACCTCATCCGACGGAATCGGGGATTCCTCGGGTCCCCTGAAGAGAACTTTTTCGGCAGAAAGCGCGGTGTCCGTACGAATTCAATGGGGATCAACTTTGGCCAGATTTGAACAGGGACCCGGCCGAATGTTCCCAATCTCTCGCATCTCGGGTCATTCGCATCCGGAACCTTGTAACGTCCTTTGTCACTATTGGTAGAATTCAGAACTGGAGATGTAGAGACGGGTGTTTTGATTTTGCGAATAGGGGCCCGGCCAAATGTTCCCAAACTCTCACAGCTCGAATCATTCGCATCCGGAACCTTGTAACGTCCTTTGTCACTATTTGTAGAATTCAGATATGGAGATGTGGAGACGGGTGTTTTGATTTTGCAAATAGGGGCCCGGCCAAATGTTCCCAATCTGTCACAGCTCGGATCATTCGCATCCGGAACCTTGTAACGTCCTTTGTCACTATTTGTAGAATTCAGAACTGGAGATGTAGAGACGGGTGTTTTGATTTTGAGAACAGGGGCCCGTCCAAATGGTCCCAAACTCTCACAGCTCGGGTCATTCGCATCCGGAACCTTGTAACATCCTTTGTCACTATTGGTAGAATTCAGAACTGCAGATGTGGAGACGGGTGTTTTGATTTTGCGAACAGGGGCCCGGCCAAATGTTCCCAATCTCTCACAGCTCGGGTCATTCGCATCCGGAACCTTGTAACATCCTTTGTCACTATTGGTAAAATTCAGAACTGCAGATGTGGAGACGGGAGTTTTGATTTTGAGAACAGGGGCCCGGTCACATGTTCCTAATCTCTCGCAGCTCGGGTCATTCGCATCCGGAACCTTGTAACGTCCTTTGTCACTATTTGTAGAATTCAGAACTGGAGATGTGGAGACGGGTGTTTTGATTTTGCGAACAGGGGCCCGGCCAAATGTTCCCAATCTCTCACAGCTCGGGTCATTCGTATCCGGAACCTTGTAACATCCTTTGTCACTATTGGTAGAATTCAGAACTGCAGATGTGGAGACGGGTGTTTTGATTTTGAGAACAGGGGCCCGGTCACATGTTCCTAATCTCTCGCAGCTCGGGTCATTCGCATCCGGAACCTTGTAACGTCCTTTGTCACTATTTGTAGAATTCAGAACTGGAGATATAGAGACGGGTGTTTTGATTTTGCGAATAGGGGCCCGGCCAAATGTTCCCAATCTGTCACAGCTCGGATCATTCGCATCCGGAACCTTGTAACGTCCTTTGTCACTATTGGTAGAATTCACAACTGGAGATGTGGATACGGGTGTTTTGATTTTGAGAACAGGGGCCCGGTCACATGTTCCTAATCTCTCGCAGCTCGGGTCATTCGCATCCGGAACCTTGTAACGTCGTTTGTCGCTATTGGTAGAATTCAGAACTGGAGATGTGGAGACGGGTGTTTTGATTTTGCGAATAGGGACCCGGCCAAATGTTCCCAAAGTCTCACAGCTCGGGTCATTCGTATCCGGAACCTTGTAACTTTGTTTGTCACTATTGGTAGAATTCAGAACTGGTGATGTGGAGACGGGTGTTTTGATTTTGCGAACAGGAGCCCGGCCAAATGTTCCCAAACTCTCACAGCTCGATTCATTCGCATCCGGAATCTTGTTACGTCGTTTGTCGCTATTGGTAGAATTCAGAACTGGAGATGTGGAGACGGGTGTTTTGATTTTGCGAACAGGAGCCCGGCCAAATGTTCCCAAACTCTCACAGCTCGCGTCATTTGCAACCGGAACCTTGTAACGTCGTTTGTCACTATTGGTAGAATTCAGAACTGGAGATGTGGATACGGGTGTTTTGATTTTGCGAACAGGAGCCCGGCTAAATGTTCCCAAACTCTCACAGCTCGGGTCATTCGCATCCGGAACCTTGTAACGTCCTTTGTCACTATTGGTAAAATTCAGAACTGGAGATGTGGAGACGGGTGTTTTGATTTTGAGAACAGGGGCCCGGTCACATGTTCCTAATCTCTCGCAGCTCGGGTCATTCGCATCCGGAACCTTGTAACGTCCTTTGTCACTATTGGTAGAATTCAGAACTGGAGATGTAGAGACGGGTGTTTTGATTTTGAGAACAGGGGCCCGTCCAAATGGTCCCAAACTCTCACAGCTCGGGTCATTCGCATCCGGAACCTTGTAACGTCCTTTGTCACTATTGGTAGAATTCAGAACTGCAGATGTGGAGACGGGTGTTTTGATTTTGCGAACAGGGGCCCGGCCAAATGTTCCCAATCTCTCACAGCTCGGGTCATTCGCATCCGGAACCTTGTAACATCCTTTGTCACTATTGGTAAAATTCAGAACTGCAGATGTGGAGACGGGAGTTTTGATTTTGAGAACAGGGGCCCGGTCACATGTTCCTAATCTCTCGCAGCTCGGGTCATTCGCATCCGGAACCTTGTAACGTCCTTTGTCACTATTTGTAGAATTCAGAACTGGAGATGTGGAGACGGGTGTTTTGATTTTGCGAACAGGGGCCCGGCCAAATGTTCCCAATCTCTCACAGCTCGGGTCATTCGTATCCGGAACCTTGTAACATCCTTTGTCACTATTGGTAGAATTCAGAACTGCAGATGTGGAGACGGGTGTTTTGATTTTGAGAACAGGGGCCCGGTCACATGTTCCTAATCTCTCGCAGCTCGGGTCATTCGCATCCGGAACCTTGTAACGTCCTTTGTCACTATTTGTAGAATTCAGAACTGGAGATATAGAGACGGGTGTTTTGATTTTGCGAATAGGGGCCCGGCCAAATGTTCCCAATCTGTCACAGCTCGGATCATTCGCATCCGGAACCTTGTAACGTCCTTTGTCACTATTGGTAGAATTCACAACTGGAGATGTGGATACGGGTGTTTTGATTTTGAGAACAGGGGCCCGGTCACATGTTCCTAATCTCTCGCAGCTCGGGTCATTCGCATCCGGAACCTTGTAACGTCGTTTGTCGCTATTGGTAGAATTCAGAACTGGAGATGTGGAGACGGGTGTTTTGATTTTGCGAATAGGGACCCGGCCAAATGTTCCCAAAGTCTCACAGCTCGGGTCATTCGTATCCGGAACCTTGTAACTTTGTTTGTCACTATTGGTAGAATTCAGAACTGGTGATGTGGAGACGGGTGTTTTGATTTTGCGAATATGTGCGCGGTGAAATGTTCCCAAACTCTCACAGCTCGATTCATTCGCATCCGGAATCTTGTTACGTCGTTTGTCGCTATTGGTAGAATTCAGAACTGGAGATGTGGAGACGGGTGTTTTGATTTTGCGAACAGGAGCCCGGCCAAATGTTCCCAAACTCTCACAGCTCGCGTCATTTGCAACCGGAACCTTGTAACGTCGTTTGTCACTATTGGTAGAATTCAGAACTGGAGATGTGGATACGGGTGTTTTGATTTTGCGAACAGGAGCCCGGCTAAATGTTCCCAAACTCTCACAGCTCGGGTCATTCGCATCCGGAACCTTGTAACGTCCTTTGTCACTATTGGTAAAATTCAGAACTGGAGATGTGGAGACGGGTGTTTTGATTTTGCGAATATGGTCCCCGCCAAATTTTCCCAAACTCTCACAGCTCGAATCATTCGCATCCGGAACCTTGTAACGTCCTTTGTCACTGTTGGTAGAATTCAGAACTGGAGATGTGGAAACGGGTGTTTTGATTTTGCGAATAAGGGCCCGTCCAAATGGTCCCAAACTCTCACAGCTCGAATAATTTGCATCCGGAACCTTGTTACGTCGTTTGTCGCTATTGGTAGAATTCAGAACTGGAGATGTGGAGACGGGTGTTTTGATTTTGCGAACAGGGGCCCAGCCAAATGTTCCCAAATCCTCCCAGCTTGGGTCATTCAAATCTGGAACCTCGTAACGTCTATTGTCAATATTGGTAGCATTCAGAACTGGAGATGTGGAGATTATTGGTTTGATGTTGTTGGCTGTAGATGCAGCACACCATTTTTTCGTAAAGGGATACTGGGACATCTAAAATCCAGAAGAAATTTTAGTATGAGAGATAAATTATACCTTTCCGGTTTCTTGTCTTTCTGTTCTTTAAATTTACTATTAAGTTGTAACGACGACGCAATGTTTCAGCAATAGTGGAAAAGGTAAGAAAACGAATTTTAAGTTTATATGTTACATGATTATCAAAAGATGAATTTTGTATTTAAAAAATTGAAAGAAGGAATAAGTACAAGTATTAGGGGAAAGATAGTTTTCACATGAACCAGAGAATAAACAGATATTATTCCATAGATTTTATTTAACATGCATGTAAAGAGTTTAGTTGTGTCCGAATAAGTTGTATTCTAAGCTGTGAGCAAGATGTTTCTGTGGGATGGATGTAATTCGATAACACATCTAACAGAAATTCAGAAATGTTTCAAGAATTAATGTTTGCTAAAATTTAATAATCAATCTTGGTAATTTTTTGAAAGTTAATGTGGCATAGTGCATTCTTGATTAATAAAACAGAGAGTTCTGACCAAATGTAGAAAGCGAACGATTTGGACTACCTTGCAATGCGGTAGATTATGCGATCCATTCGACATATTACATTGCACAGTTAAAGATGTGTCGCTTTATTTATGGACGCATTAATTTATGGAAACAGATAAATTGTAATGTTGGATGAAACGATGAATTCTTTCCGAAACTGTTTCGACTGGGAATGCAGGCATCAGAAAGTGGAAAAAGCATTAAAAAATCTTTAAGTGTAAAAGTAATTAAGAACAAGTTTAAAATTCATTCGTTGTTGCATTCTCAATGGTTATATATCGCAACAAGCCACTGCGTGGCAAGTCAGGCGTTGCCCGTGGCCGTGGTGTAATGTATTAATCTGGTGAAAAATTTTCCGCATATTTCAAATCCGTTGAAGATATATTGAATTTAAAAATTATTTATTTAAAGAAAATCATATTTTTAGTAATCAATCTCACTGAAATTTTCCGCAGATTTCAAATCCGTTGAAATTTTTACTCTATCTTTAACGGTTTAGGACAGAGGTGACCAACCTTTTACATACCATGCGTCAATTTTTTTCACATGCAAGTTCAGATGCGCCATACATTTCAAGCATCTTTTCCATTTTACGTTCATGGTCCTGCCATATCCTTAATAACTTTTTTGAAAAAAGTATGTTTATCGACATAATTAACAGTTTTATATGATTTAAATATATTGTATGTAAAACAATGTCTATATTATAGATAATTCTAAAAATTTGAATCAGTCATTCGCTACCTCATTTTCCTTTGAATAAATTTCATGGATGATAGTGCTTGTTCACATCTGTATGTCGTTACAAAACGACATATAACTTTTCAACTGAAACAACTTTTTAAACATGACTTTTCAAAAGAATATGTAGGTGCAAGTATGCAATGCGCCACTTGTAATGATCAAATGCGCCTAGTTTGGCGCATGCGCCACAGGTTGGCCACCCCTGGTCTAGGAGATAGAAAAAAGAACTGTGACTGTAAATCCTTCCTCGGGCAAAATCAAAGCGGAATCGAAAAAAAAATAATTTCCTCCGCGTTCTGTCGGAGGAACGACCGACGGCTGACGTAGCAAGGTCATTTCCGGCGTTTGTTCTCTCTCTCTGGTAGTAACGCGTTGAAAAATCGATGGAGAATAAAACTATTAAATTCATTAAAAAATTATTTATTTAAAGAAAATCATATTTTTAAGTATCAATCTACAGTGAAATTTTCCGCAGATTTCAAATCCGTTGAAATTTTCAATCTGTCTTTAGCATTTCCGATTTTAAGTAAAAAAAACTTATCAATCCCAGTCAATATGTTTTTTATTTCTTGCTCTCATTCGCCGAAAAAGGGAGAGCAAATGTAATCTGTTTCTTTTTTTAACGCAAAGGGCAGAATGTGCAGTCTTTTTTTTTTTTTTTTTTGAACGAGAAAGTTTACGTGACGTAACAATCTCTTGCGAAAATATAAAAAAAGGTCACGTGGGGGAGAAAAAGCTCATTTTAGGGGGTTTCTTCTTTCGTCCGGACGAAACGCATTTGAAGAAGCAGGTAGAGAATATTTCGCCGCGACCCAAAAATTGCAAAAAATTCAATATTGCAGTTGGTCCAACTGTGTGCCAAATCTCATTGCTGAAAGTGCCATAGAATCGTCAGGATTTTGCACCCGCGAAAAAAACAGACAAACACTTCCTTCTCTAATATTATAAAAGGAAGTGTTTGTATTTTTTTTTTCACGGGCGCAAAATCCTGACGATTCTGTTAATCAAATACCATGGAGAATCGGTCCATTTTGAAGATATTTAAAAATTTAACTTTGACACAATGTAAATAATATTACTAAAGAATTTCCAATCCAGAGCTATCCATTATTCAGTTTTCCATATTTTAATCAGATGCATTTGTACAATCGTAAAGATCGAGCCTTACAATATGAAAATAATCGAATGATCCTGTATCAAAGAGCAAATCTGCTATTTTAGACTGATTGAAATCAGACAACGAACATTAATATCATGTATATAAAACTTATTTAAAAAACAAAATAATTCATCTTCGATTACAATACCTTATTTAATAATACTCATATCCTAACAATTACTTAAATGACAAAGAAAATCGCACAGAAGTCACAATAAGGAAACATGTGCCAAAATTGAATAGTAGCTCAAGTTTGTTTTAAGCTAACAAAGCTGAAGATATATCACGTCACTCGAAAAATTCGTCAAGAAATTCGATCCAGCATTTTATTGTTGCATGCATAGCTTTATTCATCTCTCTTCAAAGCTTTAATAATCAATATATTATTTTATTCGTGACTTCAAATTTTCCATCTATATATACAATTCTCTTACGTGGCACGCAAAAAAGACGTTATTTGTTTTCGCGTTTTGGCAACATTGTACGATTCTTTGTTTATCCCAAAGCCTCGCGCTTCAATTGAATTTATAGCATTATCGGATGAAATTTTATTGAAAAAAAAATGAATTTTAGTTGAGCTGTTGCAGTAAATAATAGAAATCAAAGAAAACGGAGGATCTATTCATAGTCATTGAAAAAAAAAGGTCCGTTTCGGGGCAAACTATTATAGTTCAACAAGACGCTTGCATTACAACTTTCGACAACAAACTCAATGAAAAAGCGTGGGTGGCTCGAGTGCTGGGTAAATGTACACACGACCAACATGCTGGGTGTTCAATTTCCAAATCAACGTTCACATTTCGAGTCAAAATTTGCTCAAAGTTTCCATTTGAATTCTGATTCCAGATGTACTGTAAATATCTTTTCTGAAAAACAGCATAAAATTTAGATTTGAAAAATATTTTTTTGGAATATCATATTTTGTAAACAATTCCTTCTGCTAGGACACATGTCTTCATTGATGCGAGCGAAGCGAGCATAGGTTCGCGCAGCGAACCAATGAGGATTGCGAAGAAATCCTCTGGGGGTTGGCGAGCGTTAGCAAGCAGGGGGCGGGCCCCCTAGTATAACGAATTCCTGACACTAGTCTTACATGAATAGGTTATTAACAATATGATACACAGTGGTAAATCACCACAGTTGTCTTAAAAGATAAAAATATAATTGTTTTGAAATATCTATAGTAGCTGGAATATTTTCTATCAAATTGAAAATTATTCAGTTCTAGAATTATCCTTTATTGAAATTTGTGACATTAATTTATGAAGGCGACGGTACTTACATGGAAAATATGGGAGCATTTCAAACGAGAAGACTCGCAGGATACCGGTATGAGAGACGAAACAATTAGTCGCCTAGGAAGTTCGGTCGCCGGCGACTTTTTATGTATGAAGAAGACTGATGTTATATTGCGAGGTATTGTATTGCATCATTCACACGAGTGAGACTATCTTCTGGAGATTTCTGATTCCTAGCGATATCAGTTGCCGTTTTGAATTTGTTTTCCTTGTTTCTTTGTCTTATATTTTTCTTGTTATGGAAAGTTTAGATAATGATAAGTTAATTATTGCTGTGCAAATGTAGTATGCATTGTGGTACAAAACTCACAAAGGTTATGCGAACAAAATAAAAAAGAAAACGCACGGAGAGCGGTGGTGGCGTTTATTTAATGCGAAGAAATGCAAGGATGTGATAAACATAAGAAAAATATGCTTGGTAAGTTCTTAATTTTTTTGTTATAATAACTTATCAACAATTTATGTTGACAAACTATAGTAAGAATACGAAGTATAGAAAAAAGTATATAAATGACAAAACGATTGTTTGATAATATTTTAAGTAAGTTACATTATTTTCTTACAATAAATTACCTTAAATTTATGTTGACACACTAATAATAAGAACTAGCCACCGCGTGGCTAGCCCGGCGTTGCCCGTGCCCGTGATGTAAGGTATTAAACTGGTATGAAAATTTCCGCAGATTTCAAATCCGTTTAAATTATCAATCTATCTTTAGCAATTCCGTTTTTACGAAAAAAAAACTTAATAATCCCAGTCAATATCTTTTTTATTTCTTGCTCTCATTCGCCGAAAAGGGGACATGAAAATGTAATCTGTTTCATTTTTTTAACGCGAAGGGCAGAATATGCAATCTGTGTTTTTTTGGAAAGAGAAAGTTTACGTGACGTCACAAGCTCTTGTGAAAATATAAAAGAAGGTCACGTGGGTAGAAAAGTTCATTTTAGGGGTTTCTTCTTTCGTCCGGACAATACGCGTTTGAAGAACCGGGTAGAGAATAAAACTATTAAATTCATTTAAAAATCTTCTAGATTAAATTTTAACATTTCACCGCGACCCAAAAATTGCAAAAAATTTGGACTCCCTATGTGCCAATTCTCATTGCTATAAGTCAGGGCTCGAAATACCCGGGTGCACAGGTGCACATGAAAATAAAATTGTGCACCTAATTAATTCCCGCTAGGTGCACGCAGTGCAACTAACGTTAAAAGAAGGGGAGGGAAAACGTGTTTATTTTATTTTGATGTTTGAACAAAACATTAGTATCAACCTCTCTCGCTCTAAAGGAACGTAATTAAAATTCCTAAATACACACTACGCGAAAACAAAATCGCTGGGCCGTAACGGGCTTATACATAAAGAGGGTTTACTTGTGCCACTGCCACCAGAACTTTCCGATGATCAAAGCATTTTTCAGATGGCTCTGTTGAAGCAACTGTCGCGACAGCCGTGCGCAGGATACCTTGAAAAAACGAGAAGGTTTTGAAAGAAGCACGACACATAATGCAACTATGCAGTTCGCCGATTAAAGACAGATTTAAATCCATTGTTAAGGATCCACTTTAGTCAACTTTGCTGTCTTCGAGTCATGTTATTGGCCAATTAATGAAGAAATCGAGAGCTATGGGAACGAAGAAATTGAGAATTTATGGTTGCATTTTCAAATTCTATTAGAAGTAACAATTTCCCAGATAAAAAAATTGCTTCAATATTTTTATTTACTCTCCAATACTAACCTATCTAAACATACCCAACTAATAAAGTAGTTTACTTTACATTAATGCTCTAAAATGACTTTTTTTAAATGTGCGCCTGATATATAATCAGTGCACCTAATTTAAAAACTTAGGTGCACAAGGTGCACCTGCATTAAAAAATCTATTTCGAGTCCTGCTGTAAGTGCCATATATCGTCAGGATTTTGCGACCGCGAAACAAACAAACACTACCTTTTATAATAGTAGAGATACGAGGATGTTCATAGCAAATGACAAAACGATAACGATAACATTTTAAATTAGCCACTGCGTGGCTAGCACGGCGTTGCCAGTGAAAGTTCATTTCGTGCGGTCAAGTGTGACCACTGCTCGCTAACGCTCACCATTCCCCGCTGATTGCTAAGCATTCCCATTTGGTTTGCTTCACAAACCAACATCACAGGCAAAGCCGTGATGGCTAATAATAAATAAATGCCACTAAATTAATTCAAAAATATTTTAGATTAGAATTTCGAAATCGGACTTTACACATTAAATTTGCAAAACATTATGACATGGAGATATCGCCTTATTCCTTCCACCACAGCCCTATCTGTGTGAGAGAGAAATCATTAATTTAAAGAATGAGGCACAACCTCCACCCGACATGACACGGGCATGTCGCCAGGAAATCAAAATGAATCTAATCTCTTTAACGATCGCCAATGTCAAATTGTCCACGGCAAACACTGACGTCAGACTTGGCACAGTTCCAAAAAGGTCGAAAACAATGGCTCAAGAGAGAATTAAAAATAATAATTAATTTTAAAATGTTCTAGGTTAAATTTAAAAATTCGGACTGGACACAAATTCTTGATATCTTATTGTATTGTATTGTAATTTAGGTATTTAGGACTAGGTATTTAGGACTAATTTAGGTATTAGGACTTTAATTATTGTAATTTAGGACTACCTGTGTGCCAAATTTCATATCATAAGAAATAAAAAACAATAGCGTTCGCCAAACCCCGGTGATTGCTACGCAATTCCAAAAATGATTGCAACAGCCCACTGTGTTGGTCTGGTGCGACATTAATGAAGTACCTACCAAAAATAATCACGAAGACGATTCCAAAGGACGTAAAAGTCGTGACGTCATTGTCTATTACTAATGCGCCCATATTCCTATTGCCAAAAAAAAGCTACAATTGAAATATTATTTATTTAAAGAAAATCAAATGTTTATGTCACGTGTAAAGATTTCTACAGATTTCAAATTCGTTGAAATTTTTAATAATCTTTAACGATGTCGATTTTAACAAAAAAGAATTTGTCAATCCTAGTTAAAAATTTTGTTTGGGTTCACTTCGCTCGAATCGTTTGTGCGCAGAAAATAAATCTGTAAACATTTCCTGGCGACAATCTCAGGCGACCGGTATGAGAGATCGATCTCCTTCGTGTAAAGGCGCCTTACAGATACATTTCCTGCCCACAAACAATTCGAACGAAGGGAAGCAAAACAAAAATTTTTTGACTGGCATTGCTTTGTTCTTTTTTGTTCAAATCGACATCGTAAAAGATAGATTAAAAATTTCAACGAATTTGAAATCTACATAAAATTTTACAAACATGAATTTGGCCGCTGTGTTGGTTGATAGGAGAAAAACATTACGAACACAAAAGAACTATTTATCTCGTTTTATAGAAAACATATATCTTGAATGTAGTACTTACGGCCGTATTCACATGCATCGAAAAAACCGTATTCAAGTCCTGATCCGTGGTTTAAACTGCCATTTCGGTGTTACATTTTGATCCTCCGAAATCTGCGAGTTAACTCGCGAGTTACATTTAACGCATGCGTAGTACTATCTTTTTGCGATGTATTCGAGCAAAACAAAATGGATGACACATTTCATTCACTTTCGTCTGCCGCCAGTAATGAACCCTGATGATCTGATTGGTCCACGTGACATGGCAGTAGACTTTGGCGATATCACTAATTGTTTCGCCATTCTAGTTCTGTCGCCAATCAAATAAGCAACCCTTGTAGGAGCGTAGCGTACCGCATTATTATTTTGGCAAAATGGTTTTCATTTTTATCTCGCAGATTGTGTTGGTTCGTATTCGATCCATTGATTCAACTTCGCTATCCAAATGGAGAAAAAGGTAAGTAAAAATATTTGCATCTGCTTTCTTTTCTATTTTCAAATATTTCTATTTCCTACTAGTTTTCCAAATGGTACATTCTGTTGAGTCTGTTTGATCTGGAATACTACCCAGCAGACTTAGGGGTTGGTAACTAAATATATTAAATCATTTGCTTCTATTTATATGCATTATTCTTTTGATGATAGTTCATATTGCTTTTTGAAATGCATAAATATCAATTTGCTTTAGCCATTTTTGCTGCTTGTATCTTAAATAAGAGCAGCCTTATGATGAACGCTCTCTTCTTGTCAAATGCTTATTCTATTGCTATTTTGGTCTGGATTGTTGATTAGATTGGTTTATGTGGCTTATATGTCCTAACGACCGCAAGGTTTAAGAGATACATTTAAGGAATATCTAGGTAAGTGACAGCATTTGTTACATTTTTCTGGTAATTCAAATTGTTATACTAAATGCAAACGTATGCAATGCTGTTATTATAACTGTATTATCTGCTCTTGCATATTGTGTTTATCGTTGGTAATGCATGTTTTCTACACGCTTAGCTTCAGAATACTACCCTTTGTTTGTTAATGTGGATGAAAGCTGGATGTTCCTGAAAAATATGAACTAAAATTTAGGTAAGTATCTATTTTTGTATCTGCTTTCATTTAATACTATTGGTATACTTGAATTTATACTTTGACTATTCTTATTTCTTAACTGTCCTAATAGTATGTTCTGTTGAGTACTAACCTGCAGAATATACTTTTCAGCTGGCAAATAGCATTTACTTCATTTACACCTATTTAGGTACAATACTTTTGATGATTTTTCTCTTAAGATATTAGTGTGCAATTGCTTTTTTATTGTATGTGGGCAAGACTAATTCACTTATACAACCTAAATTCCAATCCTCATCAAAAATTGTATTCTAATATTTACTCAGAAAGCTGGTTATTCTAATCAATAAAAAAAATTTCAAAACTTAAGCGTGTGCATGTAAATGGATTCTTTTCAATAATCGACAATCACTTGTATAATGTTTGTGATTAATACAATTTAATCTGTGAGCCAATAATTTTACAATACATAAGTAATGTAAATACAATAACTACGGTTAATACGAATTATTTTTACTGTCCCATGAAGTTCGTCTTAACAAGGTTTGATTACCTATATTTATGCTCTTGATTATCATATTTATGATTCGTAATGCATGTCTTCTGCATGAGTGCATTTCAGCATAACATTTCCTTTGAGCCAGTTTTACAATGATGGGGAATTTCTAGTTATGCTCATGCTTGTATTGCAGAAAAACCTCTATATGATTCACCAAGAATGGGATCACCTTTGATCATAAGTTTTATCCCAACAATCTTCAGGATTTTCATCTCTGCCTAAGCCATTCAGTATATCGTCACGTAATTTTGAACCACGGTAAGATAACACAACAGCAACATCTGAAACGACACCCCACTCTCCAAACTTCTGCACTAACACAACATGAGGACTTTCGGCCACAACATATTTAAGGTGCACCAGCCGCCTCTACATCACATGCTTACAAACATCCATGCCCTGACCAGATTCGAACCAGGAACCTTTCGATCTAGAGACTAACAAACACCTAACCACTATACTGGTTGGTCGGCTAAACAATCTTCAGAATATAATAATCTGTGAGAACAATATGTGCATCCACTTTTATTAAAATGCAAAATTTTCTATTTTGATCTTTAAACATGTTTTTTTTTTTTTTTTTGCATTTGTATCAAATGGTAGATTTTGTTGAGTGAGCATTTTTTTTTCATGCTATTCAATAGAATTTACTTTTTGATTGGTAAACAAAGATTTTAAGTAACATGGGTTTTTTTTACATTTAGGATCTGTTACGTATTCTTGTCTGTTGTGCAAATTTGTTTACCTGCTGAATCTCAACAATAGCAAGTGATAACAGTATAGCTCAGGATATAAACCTTGGTAGATAAAAATATTTGTATCCATTTACTCGTATTGTATTTATATTATTTCGATTCTTATTCATAGTGCATATTTTATGTTATCAAGGGGAAGATTCAGCTATGGTTTTTCCTGTTACTCCACAGAATATGCTCTCTGCTCTGGTTGGTAAAAAAAAGATTTGTGGTAACTTGCCTCCATTTACCATTTAAAATATTAATGATCTTTCATACTGTGTGTAATGCGTGTTCTCTTACGTCTGTAAATAGTGGATTTGTTTGTGTCAACTTATTGTCATCTAAAGAAATAACTTCTTGTTGTGAAATAAAAAAAGTTTTGTGCTTTATAATTTTTGTTTTTGGATATTGCTCTTTTCATTTTGAATGCTTACTGATTTTATGCATTAAAATGGTAGTTTTTGTTTTCAGCCACATGATAGAGGTAACCTACCTTTAACTTAATAATAATCAAATATTCTGTACAAAACATTCATGTGTATGAATTTTGCAAGAGGAGTTAAATGAAAACTGCAGTGTCTATAACTATCAAATGTAGGCTCTGGTAATGTATGAAAAAGAAACTTCTATAATGAAATGCTTCATCCAAGATGTATACATCATTTATTTTATATCTGATTTAAAATTTATCTGCAACTTAAAAGGAACCATTAAAAGAAGTTTCACTAATGTTGCTGTTAAGCCTAATGGCTCTACCCTCTTTACATAAAAATATTTAACAATAAAAAAAAAGTAGTTTTTTTTTTACTTGCTTATTGGAATCTCTTTACAAGTTCTTTATAGTTCAGCAGAACAAATAATATACACTCTATAACAAAAAAATCGACGCACCAAGAAGGAGTTGTCAGATGGAGACAAAAATTAGTGGATAGGAAAATTATGTACAGAATAGAAAATGATTAAAATTTCAGAACAATTGAATGATTTATTTCAGAGTTACAGTAACGAGCTCAATAAGGTGTTGACCCGCCTCTAGCCTGGATACAAGCTGCCACACGGCGTGGCATAGGCCGATAAAGCTCCCGGATGGTCTCCTGCGGTATTTCTTGCCAAATGAGCTCCAATTGTCGGACTACGTCATCAACATTCCCTGCCGGATGCAGTCGCCTTCCCATCATATCCCAGACATGCTCGATGGGAGAGGGATCTGGTGATCTGGCTGGCCAAGGAAGTGTTTGACAAGCTTGAAGACAGTTCATAGCAACACGTGCCTGATCGAGCCAAGCACCACTGTAATCTGGCACGACAGTGTGCAGGCGTGAGTGGCAGGTGGCGTAACGGTCGGTACGAGCGTAGATTTCGCTCTCTCAGCCGTCTGTGAATTTTCATGGTGGACACTCGTGTGTGGGTCGCACGACTGATGGTTGATAGCGATGAATCAGGCGCTGTGACAGCTGATCTGACAATCACTCTGTCCTTGCGATCTGTTGTGGCCCTACGTCGACCGCTACCATCATGACGCTAAAATCTGCCACTGTCCACCCACTCTTGTCAGCATCTTCTAATCGCCGCATCGCTTCGACTCACATGACGAGCGATTCTTCGATTTGCCCAACCTGCCTCTTTCAATCCAATGATACGACCTCTTTCAAACTCTGGAAGTTGCTCGTAATGAGCTCGAATCCTGCGGCGAGGCATTATTTCAGTCGTTGAAAGGTGTCCTAAATCGCAACGCAGCAGAAATTTTTAACAACAGTTCAAGAACAACTCCTTATATACATCTGCTGGATGCGCAGTTCCGATGCGCTGGAGATCGCACTATTCATTCATTGGACACCAAATTTTAATCATTTGCATATTTGGTCAAAATATTTGTGCATTCGAAATTTCAAAGCGATCGGATGATTCCTTCTTGGTGCGTCGATTTTTTTTGTTATAGAGTGTATAATAGCTTTGGAAAGGCATACGTAAACAGGAAACTTTCTAAATAGCCTCATGACTATCAAAACAAACAAGAGGGCCTCTAGGATCTACTAAATATTGACACTAAATTTTTTACATAGCAAAACTTTTTGAAGAAATAAAATAAATTTTTGTTATATTTTCAATTTTAACAAGATTTGTAATTAATGAGGCTGCTTTTCCACACTACTCTACTGCCCATGATCCTAGTTTGTTAATTGTAACACCTAAATAACCATTAACTTAAAATTTCAAGTTGTGTAACTCACACACAAATGACTGTATCATGCATTTTTTGCAACTTGTTTAAATATTGTATTCGGTATAAAATATTTTTAAATAATTGGGTAAATTTAAAATGTAGAAACCTTAAGATGAAAATTTTAGAGTTTGAAAAGTAACAAGACAATTTTAAAATATGGGCTTTTTTTTAATTTTGTGCAAAATTGTTCAAATTCTGTATTGTAACGGAACCAACAACGCCCCCTAGCGGACTGACAAAAACTTACACAGTGTAACTCCAACCCTGGAGCAAGCAGCAGCTAAGCTGTAGTATGTGATAGTAAAAATGTCCCTGTCCCGAATATTTTATGTGCGTGAAAGTCTTGTAATTTCTGTAGTGTATGTGTGTGCAAATAAATTCAATTTAAGTGTTAGCTAGCCGTGTCAGTATACATCATTGCTACAGAGAAGTGGCGCCCAACGTGGGGCCCGATCCCGATATCCATCGGATAGATAAGTATTTTTATACTTTATGTCGTCTAAACCTAGGCAAAAAGTCATTTATAAAGAAGGTTTTTCAAAGTTGTACTGTAGAAATAGTAATTTTTAACTCAGAAGAAATTCCTTTATTTTGTATGTATTGTAATGAGAAATTGATTTCGTTTTAATGCTAAGTTGTTCGTCTGACTACTTAAACTTGCAAATCAATCCTGATTTAAGTGTTTCAGAAAGCTTAAAACTATTAAACTGTATGTATGTATTTAAATAGTTGGATAATTAACGATTTATTATGAATATTAATGCTGTAGAATGTGTGTAATGTGCAGAAATAATGTATCGATAACTAGTAGTTGAACGACCTTGAACTCTAAAATCTCCCGCCTAAAGAAAATCTTAGTCGACGTCTAACACGGCGCCAGTTGTTTTTACTTTTCTTATTAGGCGCGTTGCATTGAAAGAAAAAGAAAAAAGATTTTGTATGTATGGTTTTTTTTTCATGATCTGTATTTTATATTTACTGCATTGTCATTCTTCAACAAGTGTTAAAAAAAAAAAAAAAAAATTCCAACCTAAACAATAGTTAGGGGTTTTGGACAATATGGCGTTCCTAGGGAAAGGAAGGAAAGAAGACCTCCGAACTCTTGCATCGGAGCTTGGTCTGGCTGTGTCGGACAGCTTAAAAGTTATCAAACTTCGAGAACTTATAATTAAAAGTGAAAATTACGAAGAAGAGCTCGTAAAGAATATGCTCGAAGTTATAATTGAAGATCGACTAAAAGCGGAGAATGCTGTCGAGGAAGACAAGTTGAAGGCTGAAAAGAAGGATGAGGAGGAAAAATTACTTAAAGCACAAGCAGAAGAACAGGTCCGAATTGAGAACGAGCGCAAGTATGAACTCGAAAAGCTAAAACTCCAGCTTGAAGCTCAAAAGGTTTCCAATTCAGTTGTTTCTACTCATGGCTCAGAGTACCCGAAATATGAACTCAGTCGGATTATCCCTAAGTTTAATCCAAAAGAAGATGAAATAGGACTGTTTTTAATTATTTTCGAACGTCAATTGAAGTTTATGAATCTTCCAGAGTCATCATGGATACCATATCTCATTGGTTCCTTACCAGCTGAAATAGCGCAGTTACTTGCTAGAGAAGATGAACAGGAGGCTCAAAATTACCAAAAGGTGAAAGAAATGCTTTTCAAGAGATTTAGGGTCACTGCTGATAAGTTTCGACAGTTATTTTCCCAACATAGGAAGAATCCTGATACGACATGGAGGGACTACTTTTTCGAACTGGCTTCTTATTTTGAAGGTTGGACAAAGGAAATGAATGTCACCACCTTTGATCAACTCAAAAGTTTATTAATTACTGATCAAATTAAGAAAAGGACTCCACCATACATCAAAGATCACTTCATTGATTTGTGGACAGATTGGGCCAACCCTCTAGAGTTAGCTGAAAAACTGGATACTTATGAGAATATCCGTCAAGGAGTGAAGAAACATGTGGTGCAGACTCAAAAGAAAACATATTGTAGAGACGAAAATAAAACAGCCTCTACAGATAGAAGATTCCGTCCTGTGGTTAATAGACACGAACATACGCAAAGTCAATTTTCAAGAGTTTCGATGCCTCGAAATTCTACTCCTAGATCAGAAGGAAGACCCCCAATTCGATGTTTTGGATGCGGAACACCAGGAGTTGTAATATCTAAATGTCTTACTTGTACAAAATCTAAAGTTGAAGAAACTACTGTCAACTCTATGAACTTGTTCACAAGTAATACAACTAAAGATCTTTCAAGCTTGATTATCTATGAACTTTTTGGTGAGAGAATTGCTGTGTTTGCCGATACTGGTGCCTCACACTCTATTGCAGGAGAAAAGCTGTATAACTTGCTACGAAAGAATGGAATTGCTTTCGAGGACAAAAAGATTTCACTGACTCTTGCTGATGGAAAACTCCAATCCATGGTTGCTCTTAAAACGGTTATCAACTTGTGTATAGAAGGTAAAATTGTGTCAACAGAACTTCTTGTTCTCCCTGAAGCAAAAGGGAATAGCACGCTGTTAGGGAAAGACTTTCTCCATGCAGCCGGTATTGTTCTCAACGTTCAAAATGGAACCTGGCATTTTAGTGAAGAT
The DNA here is from genome assembly GCA_947359465.1 of Metellina segmentata. Taxonomy (NCBI): domain Eukaryota; kingdom Metazoa; phylum Arthropoda; class Arachnida; order Araneae; family Tetragnathidae; genus Metellina; species Metellina segmentata. The sequence goes on from OX375875.1 coordinate 42,529,829, forward strand.
CCCCATAGACAATATTTCTTCTATGTAAAGCCTACTGAATTAAAGGATGCGCCGAAAACTTTTAAATCAACGATTGTGCCTGAGACTACTACTATTGTCCACTTGAGAAGTGATGAAGGAAGACATCTGACCCAGATGCAAAGTGTAGAATTAAACTGCTTACTTCAAGAGTACAAACGCTGCTTTGAACCATGGGGAGAACCTACTCCTTTCATGAAGCACAGAATAGTTACTATGAATCATCATCCTATATCTGTTCCACCGTATCGTATGTCACCGGCCAAGAAAGAAATACTGAAAGAACAAATTGATGAACTTTTGGCAAAGAACATAATAGAAGAATGTGAATCCCCATATGCTGCTCCGGTAGTGCTCGTCGCTAAACCTAACGGGAAAGTAAGATTATGTGTTGACTACAGAGGCCTCAAAGCCGTTACGAAACCGGACACTTATCCATTACCTAGGATGGACGATCTTTTAAACGAAGCTACACCGACATCATACATGTCAACTATAGATCTACAATCAGGATATCATCAGGTGCAAGTGGATGAAAACGATTTGGACAAAACTGCCTTTATTTGTCCTTTCGGAACTTACCGTTATCTACGCATGCCTTTTGGTCTGCGTAACGCACCTGCCACTTTTCAACGCCTGATAGATAAATTCCGAAGTGGCCTGAAAGATGTTTTTGCACTCTCATATTTGGATGACATAGTCATCTTGTCAGAGACTTTTGACAAACATTTAAAAGATCTAAAGACTGTTTTTGAGAGACTTTCTCTTTTTAAACTTCTTGCACACAAATAGAGAGAAATGCCATTTTTCCTGTGATCGTGTTAAGTACTTGGGTTTCTGGATAACAAGAGATGGAATTGAAGCCGATCAAGAGAAAATCGCTTCTATCCAAAGAATTCCAGTTCCAACTAATGTGAAAGAACTTCTGTCTTTCTTACAGACCTGCTCATGGTTCAGAAGATATGTTCCGAACTTTGCAGACATAGCACGACCTCTTAGCAATTTAACTAAGAAAAGAGTCGATTGGTCGTGGGGTCTTGAACAGCAAGAAGCTTTCGAAACCCTAAAAGAACGCTTGACAACAGCCCCTGTGTTAAAGCAACCTGATGGATGTAAGCCTTTCATAATTCGCACAGATGCGAGTAACTACGCCCTTGGCGCAGACCTTCTCCAAGGAAATGGTCCAGAAGAACATGTGATTGAATACGCTAGTCGTCTGTTGATCCCAGCAGAACGCAATTATTCGACTACTGAGCGGGAAGCTTTGGCAGTAGTTTGGGCCTTAGAAAAGTTTCGAGGTTACATCGAGAATCAAGAAATTATCATTGCTACAGACCATCAACCTCTTAAATGGCTTCTGAGCATTAAGTCACCCTCAGGACGTCTAGCAAGATGGGCTCTGAAGATCCAATCGTTTAATCTGAAAATTGAATATACGCCAGGAAGAGCTAATGTAATTCTCACAAATCGATCGTCGACAACATATGATATTGCCGACCCGGTCAGTCCAGACCAAACTCTTGGAACTTATCATGTGTCAGCATTAAAAACTTACTATGAACCCCAAGTAAAGAGAGACACTGGGCATGTAGCTCCCATAAGAAGAAGGGGTCGCCCTAAAAAAAAATAATCCTGGCTCATCGTCGGGACGTCATCAGAGCCAGAGGGGGAGTCTGTAACGGAACCAACAACGCCCCCTAGCGGACTGACAAAAACTTACACAGGGTAACTCCAACCCTGGAGCAAGCAGCAGCTAAGCTGTAGTATGTGATAGTAAAAATGTCCCTGTCCCGAATATTTTATGTGCGTGAAAGTCTTGTAATTTCTGTAGTGTATGTGTGTGCAAATAAATTCAATTTAAGTGTTAGCTAGCCGTGTCAGTATACATCATTGCTACAGTATCTACTATTATAAAAGAAAGTGTTTATTTCGCGGCTGCAAAATCCTGACGATTAATGGCACTTACACCAATAAGATTTGGCACACAGGTAGTCCGAATTTTTTGCAATTTTTGGGTCGCTGTGAAATTTTAAAATTCAATCTAGAAGATTTTTAAATGAATTTAATAATTTTATTCTCCATCGGGGTTCTTCAACGGGTTTCTTCCCCGAAAGGAAGAAAAGCCAAAATCTAGACTTTTCTACTACTCACGTAACCTGAACACGGACAAGATTCTAATTTTTTTTTTTTTTTTTACGTTTCCGTTTTGATTTTGCGCGGAGGAATGTTTCTACAGCCAGGCGATAAATTTTTTAACTGGAGTTTCTGTTCTTTTTTCTATCTCCTAATTAGTAATTAGTTCTGCAAAAAAATCTGAGAGTACCATGTACGAGTAAGTGTAAGAATAAATAGAACAAACTTTACAGACACCTGTAAAAAGATAGAGTCAAATTTGAAATCTGCGGAAAATTTCAGTTTAAATTGATACCTAAAAATATGATTTTCTTTAAATAAGTAATTTTTAAATTGAATATACCTTCAACGGATTTGAAATCTGCGGAACATTTTACACCAGATTAATACCTTACATCACGGCGTTGTCCGTTGCGTAGGTTTACTTCGCAAACCAACACCACGGCAACGCCGTGGTAGCCACGCAGTGGCTAGTTTGTTATAAATTACACGTAAGACAAAGACATGTTTTTTATTAGAAAATAACTTAATCGTTAATGAATTCACAAAACAGAAGACAATACCTATAGTTTTATTTGTACGAAAAATTAGTTCTGCAAAAAAATCTGAGAGTACCATGTACGAGTAAGTGTAAGAATAAATAGAACAAACTTTACAGACACCTGTAAAAATTTCTCAGTTTTATGTCTTATTGTATATTGGGCCGACCAACCGGGAAAATGGTTAAGGTGTTAGCCTCTAGATCGGAAGGTTCCTGGTTCGAATCCAGGTACGGGCATGGATGTTTGTAAGCGTATGGTGTAGAGGCTGCTGGTGCACGTTAAATCTATCGTGGCCGAAAGTCCTCACGTTGGGTTGGTGTGGAAGTTTGGAGAGTGGGGTGCCAGCTCAGGTGTTGCTTCGTCATTTGACCGTTGTTCAAAATTACTAGGTGTTGTACTCGGTTCCTTCCCTTAAGGGTTTGGTCCCGGCCTAGTCGTCAATAGCCTATTGTGTTGCTCTAGTATGACGTGAACTAAAATTACCATTAAAATTAAAATTATCGAATTTTATGGTTTTAAAATTAATTCATTGCTAGTACGAGTCTAAATTTCTTGGAGAATGAAACTTGGACTTGGTTAATGAATTCAGTTTAGTTTCTGGTAGTTTTGGTTTTTATGTTAAACATTAATATATATTATATATAACATTATTGTAATAGGAAATATAATTGGACAAAATTTTTAAAGATTAAAATGCAACAGAAATTAGCATAGTAAATCATATAATAGAACAGCGGAAATTGTGCCATCTGGTTCTAAGCCAGTTACTTTGATTGTAACCAATAACCAGTGATGTGAAAATTTTGAACTTAGAAAAATAAGTTTGTTGGATCCCAGACACCACTCATAATTTCTTTTCTTCTGTATATTAAAAGAGGTTACTTCCGCAGGATGAAAAACTCTCCCTTTTTTTGCCCAATTCTCAGACGGTTTCCCCAGAAAGTACGCATTAGAAAATTGCTAAATTGACAAGGTTTGTTCAAAATTGTACAGGGAATAAGCTGGAGAATAATTTTTTTTTCTTATGTGGCTATTACGTAGTTTAGGGTTTATTAATTGTAAAAGTCGAAAAAAAGCGAAATTTTTAACGCGAGTGAGCGAAACACATACAAATGTTCAATCTTCAACCATGAGTTTTTTTAGAGTACCTCTAAACGTGAATTTTTGCACATCGCCGATTTTTTTAGAAATTTCAATTTGGTTCTAGGTAATACTTTCTTCAAATTCAGGAAAAATCGGGAAATTTTCGTTATTTTTTCGTTAAAACTGCCATATCTCTAGCTTATTACTATCAGTTTTTAAATTTGAAAACATCGCTGGAAACCTTAGAATGTACTCTTTCTTATGGTACAATTTTTTTTTTTAATTGGTTAATAAATAAATTCGATGCAATTAAAAGTTGGTCAGACAAATTTCGGAATTTTTAGATCGTAATTTCCGATACAAAACTAAAACTGTCATATCTATAGCTTAATACTATTAGTTTTAAAATTTGAAAATACCACATGAAAGTTTAGAATGCGCTCTTTCTTATGGCATAATTATTTTTACAATTGGTTCAGAAATACATTCGATGCGATGAAAAGTATAATTTCGCAATGATGTACACATTTTTCATCGCGGAGATGAAACGTTAGATCGTTTTATCTGGCTTTGTGACGTCATGGCTCGGAAAGACGCTTACAAAAGGGGTGTTGGTTTGCGAGGCAAATCAAATGGGATTGCGTAGCAATCACCGGGGATTGGCGAGCAGGGGGCGGAGCCCCCTAGTAGAAATAAGTCTAGTCTACCCCTAGTCTACAGGGGGCGGAGCCCCCTAGTAGAAATAAAATTTTAATATTTAATACTTGTTTAGATTTTGGGCTTCAAAGTGTGAAATTTGGCAAAAATTTCAAAATGCCTCAATATATATATAATAAACACAACAAAAATTATAGAAACGTCAACAGAAAGAGAGATCAAGAGATAGGGAATGCAAGATAAATATATTGTGTAAAATATTTCAAATCATACACATTTCAGTATTATTCATACATATATTGATACATGTATAACATCTCTTTAGTTCTTTTCATATAAAATAATTAATTTGTTCAAATTTAATAATTCAGAAAAAATCAAGTCATTAATAAAAAATAAAATTAAAGGAATCGTAAAAAAAATTCTTACTTTTCATTAATATTTAGCTTGTAAAAATATACCTATTTGAAAATATTGTTATTTGTGATTAAATAATATAAAATGATACGAAACAGAAAAACGTGCAAACAAAAATGCTCAGTTTTGAAATTCTCTGAGCATTGACAAGGATTTCACATATTCCTTGCACACCAAAAAGTGTTTATACATAACATAAGAGAAAGTGAAGCTTTCTCTATGAACAGCATAGAACAAGTGTTATAGCATCCCCAGAACATGCCAGTCCAGTGAAATTATGAGCTTGCAATAAAAAATTCATCATTGCAGTTTTTCATCACAATCAATCCAATAAATGTTCACTTCAGTCCATACTCTATTTTCTTAACATGCTCAATCATCAGATGAGTGAATTGACTTGTGACGGTCACTTGGCGAGCGTAAGCGAACAGGGGGCGGAGCCCCCTAGTAGAAATAAAATTTTAATATTTAATACTTGTTTAGATTTTGGGCTTCAAAGTGTGAAATTTGGCAAAAATTTCAAAATGCCTCAATATATATATAATAAACACAACAAAAATTATAGAAACGTCAACAGAAAGAGAGATCAAGAGATAGGGAATGCAAGATAAAAGTTCTGGACATCCGATGCTGAGCGTCAACGGACTCGGAAAGAGCGCCTAAAGTTGAGGTTTCGTGCCGCTCACATAATTGAGTTTAGCTCCGTCCTCTTTTGTGCGAGCACGACGTTTGAGGTGTTCGTTCTTTCGTCTATTTGCTTAAAACATGGTAAAACATAGAAATAAAACCTAAATATATTTAATACTTGTTAAATATTGTACCAAAGTTTATAAAATAATTATTTTTTTTAATGTCCAAGCAAATAATAACCGCTAGAAGAATTAGAGAAAACGTCAACAGGAAGAGGGATAAAAATCCAAGAAGATCAAGACATCCGATGCTGAGTGTCAACGGGCTCGGAGGAAATTGTTGTTTGTTGAAAGTTAGACGTCGCATCTTCAAGGTGAACAAATTGATACGAGTGTGCCAAGCACCTCCACCGCTCAGTTTGACGTAAATAGCATAACTGATGACACAAACGTTTTATAATCGAATTAAGGAGTTCAACCCAGGTCGGTATTGAGCCACAACCTTCAACATCATTTGATGCGATGAACATTTGATGTGTCAAATTAAAACGGTCTTGTACTAATTTCCATCACTCTCAATTCACCATATGGCCGCACTGACGTATTCTACGCCTTAAACCTAGCGGCTGTGTCCTGACACAGCCCCGTCCGTTTTTTTATTCCAAATTTCAATTCCACGAATGCAGAATGATTAAGCTAGTAGTGCAATGGAATTCCAAGGGGTCAATGCATAAAATTTACATTAAAGTGACCAGAATATATTCAAAACATAATGAAAACATTAACATTGTCAACAAAAAAATTTGTGCAAAATTGGAATGGCTTTTGTAATACTGCTAGAAAACCTTTTCTTTGTGACTAAGTGTCTTTATTTTTTCATTAACAGATTACAATAACAAATAACATCTTAAAGAATGCAAGTTACAATTTGAGTGAGTGTATATTGAGCTTCTTCACCTATTCGTCAATTTTTAGTATAATTTTTGGTGTGACGAGCAAATTCTTAAAATTTGAAAAAATAACATGCATTTTGTTCATAGTTATTTCATTTTCAAAATTATCAAACACAATGTATTAAGGAAACTTTATCACTTATCACTTCATTGAAATCAGCTGATTTAAATTCACGTGTCTGTTTAATGTGGTCAAATGAAGTTTAATGGACAAGAAGAACAAACTGGTAGCCAAGCTCTGGCCTTCAGCTCAACAGGCTGTGTTCAGATCAGATCCCGTAATAGGCATGGATGTTCATAGTAGTTGGCAATCCATTTTAGGCCATTTCGGTCTAATTAGCTGTTGTGAAGCAAAAGATTGTATAGACGAAAACAAAGCAAAAATAATAACTTCCAGAAGTAAAACAGATATTGTAAAAATTTTGTGTTTCTCTAACATTATGATTTTGAAAACAGCATTTTATTAAAAAAGCACGGCATTGCCCGTGACAGTTCTTTTTGTGGGGTCATGTGTAACTACTGCTCGCTACGAATTCCCATTTGGTTTGCGAATTCGTAGCATATTGGATAACAGCCATCATGGCGTGGCTCATAGTGTTGGTTTGCTTCGCAAACCAAATTATGAATATAATAGTTTGTTGCGCGGAATATATTGGTTTGTTGGTTTTCTAAGCAAATCAACACAATGGGCAATACCGTGATGGCCTCGTCATTGTCAAATGCGGCCAAATTCGATAACAGTCATCATGGCGTTGACCGCGACTCAAAAATTGCAAAAAAAATTGGACTACATGTGTGCCAAATTACGTTAATGTAAGCGGCATAGATTCGTCAGGAATTTGCGGGCAGAAAACAACCAAACACTTCCTTTAATAATATTAGAGATATTCAACTAGTTACCACCGTCCCAGCCTAAGCCATTCGTTATTTTGAACCACTGTCAGATGACGAGGCAACATCTGAGCTGGCACCCCACTCTTCAAACTTCCAACGCAACGTGAGGACTTTCGGCCACGACAGATTTAAGGTGCACCAGCAGCCTCTACACCATTCGCCTATACACCATACGCTTACAAACATCCATGACCCGGATTCGAACCAGGAACCTTCCGATCTAGAGGCTAACACCTTAACCTACTTCCTTGTATAATATAGTAGAGATAATTATTAATAGAAGTTAAGTTCGTTCCAATTATCCTAAATATTCCTACATTTAAACATTGTGTGTATGAGTAATGCAATGTTAAAATGGGGTTCCAAGATTGTTGGGTGCTATGAGGTTATTAAAAATTTATTGATTTTTTCACAAATATTAATGTGTCCTAGCAGTGAACACAGGAATACGGAAACCTTTCTGCTCATAAATTTAAAGAACTCTTGAATAATCAGAGTAAATTGGCGAGTTTTTGTAGTAAAAGAAAAGAGAAGTTGTCTAAACGTTCTGTAGTTTAAGAATTTTCAACAAAAACACATTTTTAAAACAAATTTTATGCAGTTTTAATTATTTTTATTTTAAATTTCACAACGTGACTATTGAAGCAGATCGATTATGAAATTTTTGACATGAAATTATTCTCTAGAAATGAAGTTAGTATTTTGATGATCAATTTGTTAACACTCCGAACTCCCAAAGAAAATATCCGAGCGTATTCATTTTCGTTTGCAAAAATTCAAATGTCGAATCAAGTTAAAACTTTCGAAGTTCTATTCTTTCCGTGAAAAAAAAGGTATATATTGGGAACCCCCCCCTTCTCTCACCTCAAACAAAACGACTCTTAACGATGGAATACATTTCCCCCTTTCGTTTAATTACTCAATTCGTTTGTTGTTTTATGCGTTTACATCTCATCCCACATTTGCGCAGAGTACGGAATGAAAACAAGATTTTGAAAGGCGGGAAAACGGAAGAAAAGATTTATCTTTTTTTATACCTCCCATACCTATCACTAACTTAAACTCTTCTTCCTAACAAAAACGACTACTATTTTTGGCAATTTATGGCAGATTCAAATCACAAAACAGTCGCCATTGAAGTTCATCCTCCAACAGTGCGCATGCGCAGTTTGGACTCCTAAGAGCCAGACTGGGCATATACACAAATGGACGGTTCATTACTGGCGGAAGACGCAAGTTATCAATTACAGTATTCTTACAACGACTGGACTGAGTCTATCATCACGGAGCAGCTCATCTCCTCATCATAATATTGCTTAAATGGAAAAATTTAAATATAATTTTATTGAAATTCAAAAGAAAAATGGAAATAAAGATAGCTGAGTAAATGTTGTGGAGAGTACGAATTGAAATTCGTTGTTCTTATCAGAAGCAGACGATTCGCGTAATATCGCTCTTTCTCTCTCGGCGCAAGTTTGTAATGCGCATGCGCGAAGCATTGCGAACGGAGCGCGTATCAATATTCTTACTTCTTAACTTTTCCCTTTCGGTTGTGTTCGTCTTGTGTCTCTTTTCGTCTTGTGGAATAAATTATTGTGTTCTAATTTATGTTGTATTAATTGCACACCAACGAACACCACATTGCTAAGGAAAAAAATGGTGACCCGCTATTAAAGAACGCACAATACCTGAATCCGGATATATTTTTCAAAATTATCCATTATTTTTCTTCAACGTGCTGTGAAGCCTTGGACTTAAAAATGACCGATGTCAGCGCGGTTAAAATTCCGTCCTACAACTTCAGCGACCCTGCACTTTGGTTCCACATGTGTGAGAGTACGTTCGAATTAGGAGTACCCAAACCAATAACGGACATTTGTACCAAGTTTAACTACATTGCATCCAACCTTCCTCCAGAAGCAGCGTCGACAGTTCGCGACGTCATCACGAAGCCGGACCCGACCGACCCTTACCAACATATCAAAAGGGAACTAATCAACCGAAGTGGCGAATCATCACACCAGGAAATTCGGAAACTTTTAGCTGGCGAACAATTAGGAGACAGGAAGCCTACTGCATTGCTCCGCATCATGAAGCGACGTGCCGAATCGCATCAAGTGCCAGACGAGCTCATGCTCGAACTTTTTCAAACGCATCTGCCAACGCGAGTACAGTCCATTCTTGCAGCCATAACTCCTCTGACGATCGAGAAAGCAGCGGAAGTGGCCGACCGAGTACTGGAAGTGACGCCGATGCCGGTAAGTGCTTGCTCAGTTGCCTCAGTTTCCATGGAAGATCGATTATTTGCAGAAATTGAAAAATTAAATCTGAGCATAGATAACCTTTCTCGTGGCAGAAGCCGCAGTCATAATAAGCAACATCACGCGCCGGGTAATCGCAGCAAATCGCGATCCAGCCAAAACCAACACGACCAATGTTGGTATCATTTTAAATTTATCGAAAAGGCCCAAAAATGCACACCTCCCTGCAAATTTCAAAAAAAAACGACCGAGGCCTGGTGTAGAGGCGACTACCACCTTGCCCAAAAATTCTCATCGCCTATTCGTACGCGACAGACGTACTAATATACAGTATTTAATCGACACAGGTTCTGACGTTTCCATAATTCCCGCATCAAAATTACAAAGGAGAAATGGCTCGGAAATGACTCTTTCCGCAGCAAACACTTCCCCCATCCATGTATACACATCACAAACTCTCTCCTTAGATCTGGGTTTGAGACGCGTATTCACATGGACATTTTTAGTTGGAAATGTGTCCACTCCCATAATAGGCGCCGATTTTCTGTACAATTTTAACCTAGTGCCAAATTTAGTGCAGCATAAATTGAATGATGCACAAACAAACATAAACACTGACGGTATAATGCGCAACAGTAGCATCCATTCCGTAAAAACGGTATATGGTAATAGTGTATACCATAAATTGTTAATGGAATTTACAGAAATCACACGACCTCCACGCCCTGATCAGGAGATAAAACATTCAGTTGTTCATTACATCAACACGACTGGTCCGCCCGTAACGGCCAAAGCCCGCAGACTTGCACCTGACCGCTTACACATTGCTAAGGAGGAATTCAAAACAATGATCCAATTAGGCCACATGCGCCCCTCGCAAAGCAATTACGCATCTCCTTTGCACATGGTACCGAAAAAAGATAGCTCTGAATGGAGACCTGTTGGTGACTATCGAGCACTTAATGCTCAAACAATCAAAGACAATTACGGTGTACCAAATATTTTAGATTTTACATCGAACCTACATGGCACAAAATTTTTTTCGCACATAGATCTCATGAAAGCGTATCATCAAATCCCTGTAAATCCAGAGGATGTTCATAAAACTGCCATTATTACACCCTTTGGTTTATACGAAAGCTTACGTATGCAATTTGGTCTGTGTAACGCCGCATCTACTTTTCAACGATTTATCAATGAAGTAACTCGAAACCTCCCTTTCGTTTATGCTTTTGTTGATGACATATTAGTGGCTTCTCGATCATCAGAAGAGCATATCGAACATCTACAGATTTTATTTGAACGAATACAACATTATGGCCTTACTTTAAAACCATCAAAATGCGTTTTTGGAGTCTCCTCCATTGATTTCTTAGGTTTTAAAGTTTCCGAATCGGGTATTGAGCCTCTGCCAGAACGTGTAGAATGCATCAAAAATTTTCCAAAGCCAACCACTATCACACAATTAAGGCGTTTCCTTGGATTATTTAATTTCTACAGACGTTTTGTACCCAAAGCAGCTCATATATTAGCTCCTTTAAATAAATTCTTAGAAGGCGTCAAAAATAAAAAGAAATCTAAACGAATTACAGTAACCTAACTTAATGAGTTACTTCAATGGACTGATGTGGCAGAGCAATCATTTACGGATGCTAAAAATGCCTTAGCAAGTGCAACTCTTCTGCAACATCCGATACCTGGAGCGAAGCTGAGTGTCTGGGTCGATGCAAGCGATTTAGCTGTTGGCGGTACTCTTATGCAACTGAATAAAGATGCCTGGGAGCCTATTTCATTTCTATCTGCCAAGCTTTCCAAAAGCCAACGGAACTGGTCCACGTATGACAGAGAACTATTAGCAATATACACATCCGTCAAACGCTTCAGACATATGCTCGAAGGTCGTGATTTCATCATTTTCACCGATCAAAAGCCTTTAATTTATGCCTTCAAGCAGAAGCCAGACAAGTGTTCGCCAAGACAACTCCGTCATTTGGACTATATCTCTCAATTTTCAACAAATGTCCGCCATACAAAAGGCACTAACAACGTCGTCGCTGATGCATTATCTCGCATAGAAATTGACACTATCTCTTCTCCATTAAATGTTCAAGAATTTGCTTCAGCCCAAGCGAATGATTCAGAGTTAAAGGCGATTCTAACCAAAAACGACACTTCACTAATTTTGGAAAAGACTTATTTTCCAATCGCTAATTTGGAACTGTTGTGCGACATGTCCACCGGACAACCTCGACCATTTGCCCCACAATCATATCGAAAAATCATATTTAACCAACTTCATGGACTTTCCCATCCAGGAATCTTCGCTACAAATAAGTTGATAACTTCTCGATATGTTTGGCCAGCAATGAACAAATGGATTAAAGAGCAGGTACAATGTTGTATTCCTTGCCAACGTTCTAAAGTCCATCGCCACACCAAGACTCCACTTGGTACATTCAATCTACCAGATGCTCAATTTTCCCATATACATCTGGATTTTATTGGACCACTGCCATCATCTGACGGCCAACGTTATTGCCTCACGATAACTGATCGTTTCACTCGCTGGCCTGAAGTAATCCCGACTACTGACATGACTGCCGAAACAGTTTGTCGAGCACTATTAAGTGGTTGGATTTACAGATTCGGCTGTACTGCAATTCGGCTGTACTGCACTTCGGCCTACAACAATAACAACAGATCAGGGCAGAAGTTTCGAATCAAATCTCTTTAGACAGCTAACTAAAGTGCTTGGAACCAACCACATCCATTCCGCAGCGTATAGACCCCAATCTAATGGGTTAATAGAACGTTTTCATCGTCACCTCAAAAGTGCTCTTAAATGCCATGAGCATACAAAATGGACCGAGGTACTACCAATTGTTTTGCTAGGATTGCGATCTGCAATAAAGAACGATATTAACGCTACGTGTGCAGAACTTGTATATGGAACAACACTTCGTTTACCATCTGACATTTTATTAAGTGAACAAGTTTCTGCAACAGCCTTTCCATCATACGTAGATCAACTTCGCACCTTGATGCAAACTTTAAATCCAATTGCAACATCAAAACATTGCAAGGATTCAATCTATGTTCATCCCTCATTGGAAACATGTTCTCGTGTTTTTACGTGTGGACTGTCACAAACCTCCATTGTCTCAGCCTTATACTGGACCACATCCTGTTCTTGATCGTTCGGAAAAGAACTGTCGGATTATTGTGAATGGCAAAACAATTTCTGTCACGTTAGACAGAGTAAAACCTGCTCATATTCTGCGTGACGATAGCAACATTAACTTATCTTTGCCTTCTAAATCTACCGAGTCCAGGGAATCGGTTCAACCTCTCACAAGTGGAAGAACCGTACATTTCCCCAAAAGGCTTATTGAATATATTTAATGTTATATTTGTACATATTAACGATTATCATTGTATATTTGTGTTTACTCATTTATTTTCAATTTTTTTTAACACATTCTATTGTTACGAAAATGTGCGTATTTTTCTTAAATTTGTGTTTTTTATATTTTCAATGTATATAATCCTCTATTATGACTGTATATCGTTCCTCGGTATCCCTCTTTCACTGGGGGGATACTCTATGGAGAGTACGAATTGAAATTCGTTGTTCTTGTCAGAAGCAGACGATTCGCGTAATATCGCTCTCTTTCTCTCTCGGCGCAAGTTTGTAATGCGCATGCGCGAAGCATTGCGAACGGAGCGCGTATCAATATTCTTACTTCTTAACTTTTCCCTTTCGGTTGTGTTCGTCTTGTGTCTCTTTTCGTCTTGTGGAATAAATTATTGTGTTCTAATTTATGTTGTATTAATTGCACACCAACGAACACCACAAGTTATTTTCATGTTCAACTCAATTAATAAAAATTACGATTTACGGCGAGTGCTCTCGAACTCATAGTCAACAAAACAATATTTTTTTTTACTTGTGGCACTCTTGCATTCGGTATGTGACATTCTGAAATTTTGCAATCTTCTCCCGTCATTATGACAACAAATTTTTTAATGTCTGAAAGGTTCTAGTTCGGATTTTTTACACATTATTATTCTTTCAATAACGGCATTATTCTTTCAATAATGGCATAACTACACTTAAAATTTACTGAAAATTTATTCTGACTTACCTGCCATTATTAAGTCGAATACTTTGAGGTGGTGTTGCGTGTGATGAGGAAAATACTTTTATTAAAATAATAAATATTTAAAACAGAAAACAGCGAAATAAAACAAAATAAAAGATGTCGGAAAAAATTGTTCTAAAGATATTAATTTCTGATTCATTTTTATCTCTTGATCTCGCACAGTTGCCACAACTTACAACTAAAAGTGTACAAAATTTAGAAATGCGAAATTACTTCAGAGCGAAATAAACACGAATTTCCGTTTTATTCACGTACGTTGAAAAATATCGTCTGTCCCAAATGTTCGGAAATCGTTCACATTGAGCAAAGAACAAAAATAAGATTTGAATTAAATAAAGTATCAGAGCTAAAATTCCATTAAAAATTATTTTTTTAAAAAAATAATTGTTTTTTCAGTAGTACTGGTTAAGCAAATCAAAGTAATCGTAATGCTCAATGTACATTCCAATTTTACCAAAACTAACAAATTATGGTTGTTTTAAGACAGGCGCCTCAATCCCATGATAGTACTTTACGCAAGTCCAACTTGATTGGCTAATCGGATCACATGACCTAGATACGTATGTCATCAAGGTTTATAGTTGTTGGCGATTTATCTCTTCCTTTCTTCTTTTCTTTTCAGGTCCATGGCTATGGGTGGGTAGAGGTGGGAGCCGAAAATTGTATCCTTTTATTATATAAGTTAGTGTTTTATGTATGCTTTTTGTTACATCAGAATGGTCCTAAGCCAGCGGTGGATACGACACTATCATCCTAAAGCAAAGGGGACGGCAGAGGGGCGGAAAAATATCAGCTGGTAGTGAGTTCAGGAGTGGTTCTTAGATTATTTATGTAAAATCAACGGAAGCTTGGAAAAATGTGAAAAGGGTATTAAAAATTAGGAAAAGTAAATTAGAATGAAAAGGAATTAAATTGGAATTTTTTTTAATAATTTGGAGGATCTAAAAATTTTTCCGCTAGCTGGGTTCGAACTCGGGAAGTCATTGTCCGCTGCCGACGCTAATCTGAAGGTGGATGACTTTAGCCGTTAGGCCACCGTTGCTTCACGAAAAGAAGCTCTTTAAAGTATAAGTACCCTTAATATAAGTTGGCAAGAAATACTACTAACAATAACCATACAACATATATATGAGGAGCAAATCAGAGTCAACTTGTCGGACACTTACGCTGTACGCTCAGGCGCTAGTGTATGTATTGCATTTCTACGAAACAACGCGCATATTCAAAATCAAATGGTTACTGCAACAATCAGATTGGCAAGATATCCAAGTGAAGCCAAGTCCGTGAAACTAGCCAATCAAGTTGGACTTGCGTAAAGTACTATCATAGGATTGAGCCGCTTCTGTTTTAAGTATACTTACTCAGGTATTTTAGCATGAAACTTATCTAAATATAAAAATAAATTAATGCTTAATATTGCATTCACTAAACTAATAGATAATGTATAAAATAAAACACATTGCAATGAAATATCTGGAATAAAATTCATGTGATGCCTGCACAAACACAAAATAGAACATAGAACAGAAAGACGGACAAACAGACTTTCGCAACCAATTCCACTTACTAAATGAAGATAAGTACTCACTGTATGCAAATTACCATGAAAATATATTAAACCGTGTGGATGTGTATAGGGCACAACATACAGACAGATGGACAGACACCAAACGTAAAAGAAGCGGATTCGGCATCAGTAGGGTCCAAAACGGATAGAAAACTTGAAATGGGTCGAAAATATTGAATAATGAATCTTTGTCCAAAACCGAAAACATTTAATTATTTGAAATCATACCTGAGCGGCAATGCGGCGAACGCAACAGAAGGGTTTTGTATTTCGGAAACAAACTATGACCAAGTTGTTGAAATTCTTGAAAATCAGTTCGGAAAAAAGGACATTTTTATAAATTCACATATGCAAAAACTCATTAACCTCCAGTAACTAAATCTAGTGACATATTGAAACTTCGCAAATTGTGCGATACCATAGAAATACAAGTACGAAGCCTACGGTCATTAGATGTCAAACCGGAAGTATATACAGTCACATGTTATAATTCCTATCTCAATGAAAACATTGCCTCCCGATATTTGTTTAGACTTTAATCGTGAAACGGAACGAAACATCCTTTTTTGATATCGCTAAATTATAAGCATTCGAAAGGAGATCAACTATAGGGAGGGTAATTAATTCTTAACATCTGGTTTGCGAACTGAAACTATTCATCAACAATCCCCTCCGAAGTGGCAAAGAAAAAATGTTGCGTCAGTGAATGAGAACTCGCTCGCGAATAATATAAACAAAAAAGGCGTTTGCAACAAGAGTTACCTCTTTTGCAAAGCGAAGCATGATTCAGAACTTTGTGAAGTATTTAACTGTGGAAGAAAAAGAAATATATTACATAAAAAGGGCAGATGTTTTTTATGCTTCGGAACACGACTCAGAATCGGGGATTGCAGAATGAATATGTTTTGCACAGAATGCAAGGGTAAGCATAATCATTCTATTTGTTTTCGGGCTGATAAAAAACAAAATGTTAATAAGAATAGTGGAAAGGAATCGAAAGATGTTCTTTCAGCACTTTCTTTTGACAAACATAATGACATTTTGCTTCACACCTGTTCTGTGTTAACAAAAACGCAGTCAGTTTCAATAAGATTGTTTTTAGACAATGGTTCCATGAGAACGTTTTTAAAGAAGAAATTGCAGATAAATTAAGGCTTCCTGTTATTCGAAAAGAAACGCTCTCAGTATTTACTTTCGGAAATGACACTCCCATTAGAAAGTCATTCGATGTTGTTAGGATAAAATTAGAAAATAAAGACACACAGAACTCTAAAATCATAATTGAAGCTCTAGTAGCAGAACAAATTTCAAGTTCTGATTTACCGCCTCCCAATTTGAGTGAACATTTCGTAGGTGAGAAACCTGAACGGTTTACAACTCGTAGACCCTTACGATTGTAAAGATAGAGTAACTCTTCTTGTAGGGGCTGATTATTATAACATAGTAATGGGAAATTTAAAGGGTTTAAGTTTTAGGTAAACATTTAGTAGCTGCGGAAACGATTTTCGGATGGTGTTTACAAGGTGTTCCCCATAGTGGAATTACACCCCACACTTCTGCAGCATTTAATGTCGTAGTTGAAAAAACTTTGATATCGGATAAAATTAAAAATTTTTGGCAACTGGAAAGTTTAGGCATAAAATCCGAAAGTGAATCTTCTTACCCGTTAGAAGATAATGTTATGAAGGTATTTGAATCGGAAATTACATACGCAAATTCTCGTTACAAAATTAGGCTGCCATGGAAACCCGATTAGAGATATATGTTACATAACAATAGACAAGTTGCACTGCAGCGATTTTTGAGGCTCAGAAAACGATTTCAAATCAACCCTGAACTGTTCAGTTCCTATCAAGCTGTTTTTCAAGGTTATTTGCAGCAAAATATCATCGAATTATCGCACCAGACACCACCGACCGTGAAAATCGAAGTTGCCTATTTTTTACCACACAGAGAGGTCATTCACCATGATCAAACCACTAGTAAGGTACGTATAGGTATGTCCACAATTGTGCGCTTTTGCTTGGTTTCCTCATGACTCAGCGCATGCCTCGACGCAAGGGACGCATGCCTCAAGGCATGCCCGAGATGAGTCATAACGCACAGCGTAGCGCAAGTAGTTCCAACAGCTTTGGATCTCTGTGCGCTTTAACTTTCAATTTGCAGTGTTTTGGTGGACCGAACTCGTTGTGCTTGTTTTTTTTTAGTGTGTTTCATGAATAACGAACAAACTCTTGAATTTATAGAAGACTACAGGTCTTATGAATGTTTGTGGAACATTCACTGTAAATCTTATACGAAAAAAATTGAACACGTCATGATTAATAAATAAATTAATAACGTGATAATAAATTTTAAATCAAGTTTAAAAATAATTAAAAATGTCATTTATTCAAAACTTGTAAAGAGCATTTATTAAATTTCCCTAGCGAAATAAGAACACAAGAGCCTTTAACTTTATTATGATTGCATTTAAAATATTTCTGTTCAAATTATTGTTGAAACCAAGGTGCAAAAAGATCATGATTTAAAAAAAAATTAATTAATCGGATTTATTTGATTTAAATTTCTGTAGGGCCTATAAATTTGTTAAATAAAAAATTGAGTTTCTGACATGACATGTAAACCAATATTTATTTAAGTAAACAATTCGAATTTGTAATATGGTAAATTAATATTTATTTTACTATAAATCATAGTGTTTGTTACATGGTAATACATTTAAAAAATGAATTTTCAAAACAAGAGCAAAATATAAAACATTTGTTTAACTTTAAAACACAAGTTGACATCCTACAAACTTTTTCTTGAGTAAATTAACATAATCTCTCTCTCTCATGTCAACAAATATATAAGTAAGTGAGACCTAAATTAGTCTGATTAAATAAATATTTGTTGTGGGTCACTACTCTTAAAGTGAAAGGTGACTGTTTCAGGGTGCATTTTGCAAAATAAAAGAGGTTCATACTTTTATCCTTTCAAATAGAAAGCTCAGTTGAATTTTTTTATTTAATAAATTATTAATCACATTAGTTGTGTTATTTTGTATTCATGCCTCAATTAAAAAAAAGTAGTTGTGAAAAATCACTATAGCATCAATTAAAGGGGTAGCAAGTAGTTTAGGCCTACTTTGTGGGGATTTTCTTTGGCTGTCTTGACATTTACGTAGATGTAGGCCTTCTGCTTTATTATTTGCAACATAAAATTATGCATGAACATTGTAAAAACTTTCAAATAGATGTCAACTTATTTTTTACTTTACTGTTTGGCAGAATCCCTGACTCAACACTCAACAGATTACTTAGTTCGTATACACCTCAGATTATTTGCAAGTGTCCAGTGCCAAACATTTTTTTTAAAAGCTCATCAGTACGAGGTGTAGCCATTAGCGCTGAAATCACCATGAGTGCAGAAAGTTTAAAGCATTTGACAAATTCTGTGATTTTTCTAGGGTGTATTTACTTAGTTATAAGAAAAATGTAAGATTGGTTGTAATTTAAATCAATGATTTAAAAAAAAATCATTTGATTAAAATTCATGATTTCAATCGTTGATTTAAATCAAGTGATTTAAATCTTGACACCCTGGTTGAAACACTACATGAGTTAATCTTTTTTTGATTGTGTATCGGCATTAATTAAACATATTTTCTGAAATGAATTAAAAACTGACGAATTAAGCTTTTTATTATACCAGTGTAATATTAACATAATGTTGAATCGATTAAAGTTTTCTTAGTTATGGTGCAGGTTCTAAAGATGTATAAGGATGAATATGAAACAAATTTATTTTTAAGCCGGCAAGGAGAAATATGATAAATGTACTTCGTTTAAACACTTATCAGGGTTCCCACTCCAAGTCTATTTTCTAAAAATTATACACAAATAATGCCACACAAAAATGAGATTTTTCAAAATAAGAAGTCTGATTTTTACAAAATTCAGCAGTTAATATGTGGGCATTTACGTGTACATGTATCTCTACTATTATAAAAGGAAGTTTTTGTCTGTCTGTTTGTTTTTTGCCCGCGAAGTCCTGACGAATCTATGGCACTTACAGTAAGAGATTTGGCACACAAGTAGTCCAAATTTTTTACAATTTTAGGGTTGAGGCGAAATTTAAAATTCAATCTAGAACATTTTAAAATGAATTTAATAGTTTTTTTCACCATTCTTCATTCTACTGCGGTGAATCAGAGGAATAAAGAAACATCAAATATTAGACTTTTCGCTCTCACGTGTCCCCTTTACGTCAGCCTTTGGAACCATGCCAATTTTTTATTTCCGAGGGGAGAACAAATTCGAATGACCTTAGTTTCTTTCGAGATTCATTCATTTGAATTTACTGTGAAATGGATTCCAGTAAAGCAAAAGATTGCTTAAGTTATCACTGGCGTTCTTCAGTGCTTTTTTTCTATATCAGCGATTGTAAAAAGTTGAATAAAAATTTTAACGGATTTGAAATTTGCAGAAAATTTAACACCAAATAACAACCAAACATCAAGGCGTTGCAATTTATTGTAAAAAATTTTTAAATACATATTTTTTTATATAATTAAAAATAATACTCATTTAGAAAAATCAAAACGTATTTATATTAACATAGAGTAGCTTTTTGTTCAATTAACGAATGTAATGCAAGAGCCATTAGAAATTAAAAATCTATGAAACGTATAGAATTTCCATGTGCATTTTATCTCTCCTTGCCAAAAAGGGCGAATTTCCTCGCTTATAGTTGACTTCTTCTGACATTGTAACCCTAGTTTCTACGACAACGGCTGCGATGCGGTCAACGTAGCCTTTACTCTACTGCCAAGTTAGGGTGAAATTGACTATAGTTTCCTCTATCAGGGCAACTATTTTGTGCATTGCAAAAGCCACTCACAAGTCGAAAACAGACCGATTTTTATGGGTTTTCAAATTTTCGAAGTGTATTATGAGCTTATCAAGAAATGATCAAGGATTTGTATATCGCGTATCAAGGGTTGCCATTCAAGCAAGCCAGTTCCCAAATCATCACCAAAACCGTACTTGTAAGCAGTTTTATCGCCGATCAGCGGCTAAAATGAGGTCGGAAATATTGTAAAAAAATATTGTCATTTGAAAATTGAATTTTGTTTTCAAAGGAAAATAAGCACTTTCTAAGGACTATTGATGCAAAATAAGCACTTCTAAGAGCCCTTAAAAATGGAAGGTCAAAATAAGCACTTTGTAAGCACCCGTGGGAACCCTGCTTATTTATCCTTCAATTATTAAAATAATTATTTGTAAACTAAAAGTCATCTAAGTTTATAAGCATAGATTATATGCAAATTATTATTCATATTTAACTCAGATATTTATAAGTACTCACGTGTAACGAAATGCACAATTAGGTCTTATCTTCAGATTTCAGCAGTAAAATTTTGAAATCCAACTAATCGGTAACGACGATTATTTACAACTGTTTCGTAACCACTTTATACATTGTGTTTCGAATTTATTTTTATTGATTCCACAACACACCTAAGGTCTAAATAACCACATCTATTAGTCGAAAGAAAAACTGGAGAGATTTCAATTATTATTAAATTTTAATAATGATCAGCGGATGGGATAAAGATAGACTCGAGTCTAACAGTAACAACAAGAATTTAATCAACTAAAGCAAAGGCAGACATACATGTTAGCTGCATCCAAGGCGAGAGACGTTCGTACTCTGACCAGAGATTGAATAAAACATAGGCGCAAATTCACGTCTTCCTCATTTTTTCTAAC
This sequence comes from Metellina segmentata, assembly GCA_947359465.1. Taxonomy (NCBI): domain Eukaryota; kingdom Metazoa; phylum Arthropoda; class Arachnida; order Araneae; family Tetragnathidae; genus Metellina; species Metellina segmentata. The sequence continues at coordinate 42,550,902 of OX375875.1, forward strand.
TTATTTACGGAGGGAAATATCGTTCCGATTTTAAGCAGATTCAGCTGTTATTCTCTGTGAGAAACAGGAAACACGTGCAAACGATTCCATCGAAATAAATCAAAGAAAATATAAACATCGCGTTTGAACGAGTGCTCCTACATATAATAATAAATTTTAACGTAAATAAATAAATGCTCATTATGCGTTTTGAAATATTCTTTCATCCAAATCACTCGCCTTGATTTCCTACGTTTATTTACTTGCCGGATCACAAATTATGCCGCACTGATTTAACATCCAGAAACAGTCCTCACTGAATAGCATCATCTTTATCCATCTTGAAACTGAAGTAAGGCACAAGTGTGGACAGGTGCAGAGCATGCCTCTAAGCGCATGCAATAAGGCATGCGTTGACGTATGTTGAATTGAACGTTGAAAGGCAAGTTGAAAATGAAAGCGCACAAGTGTGGACATACCTTATCGTGTTCGATGCGTCTTCACATGGACCTGGTGAAATCTCACTTAACGATTGTTTACACATTGGTCCGTACCTATATCCAAACATTTTTGAACTACATCTGTTGTCCTTCAGGCTCAATCCCATAGCTTTGATAAGGGATATGAAACAAGCGTTTTTACAAATAGAAGTGGATGAAAGAGACAGATGTATCACTGTTTCTATTTGATAAAAACCCTTTTGATGACTCACAAAATCTCAAAACCCATCGATTCATTCTCCCAAGAAATTCTTTGTTTACTCATTTGATAATAGGAAATACACATGTCAAAATGATGCAGGAGTAGCAACAACTTTGGTGGAAGTATGCAGTTATTTTTGGATCCCAAAAGGTCACCAAATTGTGAAAAAGATGATAAATAGATGCCTCATTTGTAAAAAATATTCGGCTAAACCTGCTGAACAGACTACTTTACAATTGCCAGAAGATGGGATCAATGAGACACCTCCATTTTACGTATGCGGAATTGACTTTGCAGGACCAATTTACGTAAGAAATTCTGAAGGAAACCAGAAATCCTACATTGCACTGTTTACTTGCGCTATCACCAGAGCTATACATCTTGAACTTATACCAAATCTCTCAACAGTCTTTCATTATGGCTTTTAAGAGATTTGTTTCTAGAAGAGGAAATTGTCGTATAATTTACTTTCATAATGATAATACCCATAAAAAAGGGAAAAAGGAACTTGAAGGTTTCTCAAAAATCTTGTCGCACGATACCTTCCATGCCTTTCTCGCCAATGAAAGAGTTATATGGAAATCTATAATTGAACGAGGCCCATTATGGGTAGGATTTTACGAAAAACTGGTAAAATCTGTGAAAGAATGCCTGAGAAAAATTCTCGGTAAGGCCTTATTGACTTTTGAAGAACTGTCGACGATATTGACACAGATTGAAGCAGTCCTAAATTCTCGTCCTTTGTGTATGTGTACGGTGAACTTTGACGACCTTATTCAGAGTGACTCGAGTAAGTCTTCCTTGACCAGAAGGAAGCAGTATCAGGATTTGTTAGTGAAACAACTATGGGTGAAATGGAAAAATCAGTACTTGATGGACCTTCGAACAGTTAAACTAAAGAATCCTGACTCTTATGACAATTTGAAAATAGACGATCTTGTTCTTCTAGAAGGCAACACTAAGTGCAAACTTTTATGGAAATGCGGTAGAGGGACACAAGTCTTTCCTGGTCGCGATGGCAAAGTTCGTTTTTAGGAGCTAAAAAACTGTTGACGGAACAATTAAAAGACCAGTCCAATTACTTTACCTTTTAGAACTTTAAATTTTTGTATCTTCTTTAGTGTATCCTAATTCATTCTTCATGTTACGTTTTATGGATACTTGGTACATAGTAATTTTTTTTTGTGCATTGTGTTTGATATTAGTATTTGTTATAATCTTTAGTGGTAACAGAACCGGAAAATCAGGGAATTCTCATAAAACTTTTTAATTTTGGAAAAATCAGGGAAATTTCAGTAAAACTTTTTAATTTTGGAAAAATCAGGGAAATCTCAGTGAAACTTTTTAATTTTGGAAAAATCAGGGAAATTTCAGTGAAATTTTTCAATTGTCACAAAAAATCAGGGAAATTTTGATAACTTTAACTGTTACTATTATCGTTTCTCCTATTTAGAGATGGTCGATTACGAGTGCTTTAGAGAGTCGAATAAATTGTATTCGCCGAATTTGTTATTCGAATAAAGAACCCTAGCGTCGTAATTATTAAACACATCTAAAAATGCCGCCGCCGTTTTTTTCGCGGCTGCAGCGTCTTGTCGCCATGAGGCCTGGCGATAGAACTTGTGGTATACAATTTGAAATTTGTGTAACAAATGATGTTTTTTTTGAGTATTAAATGAATATTTTTTTGTATGTAATTTGCATTTTTGTAGAATTTTTTTATGTAAATTTGCATTTGATTTTGATGAATAATAATATGATAATCAGGGTTCATACAGAATTTTGAAAGAATACACAAAAATTAAGGAGTATCTAAGGAGTATTTAATGAGTTGTCTCAAAATTTTTAAGGAGTCATAGAATATAAAAATTATGGAGTATATAACGAGTTCTTTCGAAATTTTTAAGGACTCTTAGAAAGTTTATACACACATTTTCAAGTGTGACAAATAAAAATGTTTCATCACTTTTAAAAACTTAGTTCCACTTAATACTACATTACTAATTACTCAAAACAATAAAATTATACTTTGATATTTCAACTCAACACAAGTTCCTTTCCCCCCTGCTTGCTGGAGCTGTTTTATCTAGGATCCTGCTGTAAACAGTTCTTATACAGTGAAATCTCAGTATAACGTTTCTCAGTTTAAAGTACATATTTCTCTCAAATCCCAGCTAAAACTCACAATAATAGAAATCCAAGCATATTTCTTTTCAATTTAAAGTATTTTTCAAAATAAAATATCAATTAAATATTTTTAGGATGAAGTTATACACTACAAAGTCCAAAATCCGGAATTGTCCAAAATCTGGTCGTTTTGCGAACTGGCGTTTTTTTTCACTCTTTTTTACATTATTTTGACAATTTGTAAAGAACAAGAAGTTAAACCTGGACCTAATTGATGAAATAACGCAAAATAACGGATATGTTCAAAGAAACTACCACACACAAAAATTAGAAAATTTGCAAGTAAAATTTGTTGCATTTTTTCAAAAAAATTTTTTTTTTAATTATTTCTATTTATGTATGTGCTATTTTACTATTGCAAACCCAAAATTTGCGGGGGTGGTTTTCTTTAAGGTTTTTTTTGACACACAAAAAAGGCAAATAGTCAGAAATCCAGTGCAAAATCTGGAAAAGTCCGAAATCTAAAAATGTCTTAAAGTGCAAAAAAGTCCAAAATCCGTAAAAAACCAAAAAATTAAAAAATAAAAATATGGAAAAGTTCAAAATCCGAAAAAGTTCAAAATTCAAAAAATTTAAAATACAAAAAAGTTCAAAATCTGGAAAAGTTTGAAATCCGAAAAAGTTCGAAATCCGGAAAAGTTCAAAATCAGGAAAAGTTCAAAACCCGGAAGAGTTCGAAAAAGTTAAGTTCAAAATGCAGAAAAGTTTGAAATGCGGAAAAATTCGAAATACGGGACTTTACTGTGCTGAGATTTTTTATTGTATCCTACAAGTAAATACAAACGACAGATTTCAGACAGAAATGAATGAAATCCGCAATTATTTTTGTTATGAATGAATAGGTAAATTATTTTTTAACTTCAAATATTCAAGAATGAAATAATCCACTTCGATTATAACAGATTACGATTTTCAATACATTCTCCATGCTACTCTTATATGGAGATTTAATGTTGAATTAAATTTAAAATAAATCAAATGCGATAATATTTTGTCTACTTAATAAGTAAACTATCGCTTTCGCTAAAGAAATTCAAGAATTTGTAATAATCAACTTCGATGATAACAGATGGCGATTTTTTATACGTTCGCAACGCTCCTTCAATATTTAACGATCACTATTTACGATCTGTCAGCGACTGACATTCTAGAAGGGGGTCCTTTGTTTGACCCTATTGACCGTCAGTCGTAAATGCCACTCAAGGCTCTATCGCAGAAGTTAGGTAATTAGGTAAAGCTTTGGTTTCCTAAGAAAGTGGAGCCGTTATCTAACAGCCGTGATACGTCATGATTCCGCGGGCATAACTAGACGGCCGTCTAAACAAAAATCCCGACGTGTCAACTTAGACGGACAGAATACGTTGGAGAATGGGCAACACAGACGGCTGTCGTGGTTTGTTTTATTCGAGAAACAAAACAAAGTGGTTTTTTTATTCTCTAGTTTAAAGATTCTAACTTCGGGATCGTTGAAGGTAGAGCGAAAATTTCAACAGATTTCAAATCAGCGTAAATTTCTACGCCAGATCGATATCAAAAACAGTTTTATTATTCAATTATTTACCATTTGATTATTTAATTATTTTTTAAATAATTATTTATTTATTTAAAGAAAATCACATTTAAGGTATCGATTTGGTGTCAAATTTTTCGCAGCTTTCAAATCCGTTGAAATTTTCATTCTGTGTTTAACGATCCCGATTTTACAAAACCGAATTGATCAATGGCAGTCAAAAATGTTTATTTATTTCGCTCCTCTCCGTTCGAATCGTTTGGAGCAGGAAATGAAATCTGGCCGCTACAAGAGAAAAAACGTTCCCCATCTGTTTGAGACCGCTATGACGCCAGTCATGGAAATGGCGGCTCCGATCATTTTTGTTACGCTCACAAACAACGCTCTCTAGGAAACCAACACCATGTGTTAGTATAAGCAACGTTTTAGTGACGTCACCCACCGATACATCACGGCCGCTAGATCACGGCTACCGTTTCTTAGGAAACCGAAGCTTAAAGCTTTGGTTTCCTAAGAAAGTGGAGCCGTTATCTAACAGCCGTGATACGTCATGATTCCGCGGGCATAACTAGACGGCCGTCTAAACAAAAATCCCAACGTGTCAACTTAGACGGACAGAATACGTTGGAGAATGGGCAACACAGACGGCTGTCGTGGTTTGTTTTATTCGAGAAACAAAACAAAGTGTTTTTTTTTATTCTCTAGTTTAAAGATTCTAACTTCGGGATCGTTGAAGGTAGAGTGAAAATTTCAACAGATTTCAAATCAGCGTAAATTTCTACGCCAGATCGATATCAAAAACAGTTTTATTATTCAATTATTTACCATTTGATTATTTAATTATTTTTTAAATAATTATTTATTTATTTAAAGAAAATCACATTTAAGGTATTGATTTGGGGTCAAATTTTCCGCAGCTTTCAAATCCGTTGAAATTTTCATTCTGTGTTTAACGATCCCGATTTTACAAAACCGAATTGATCAATGGCAGTCAAAAATGTTTATTTATTTCGCTCCTCTCCGTTCGAATCGTTTGGAGCAGGAAATGAAATCTGGCCGCTACAAGAGAAAAAACGTTCCCCATCTGTTTGAGACCGCTATGACGCCAGTCATGGAAATGGCGGCTCCGATCATTTTTGTTACGCTCACAAACAACGCTCTCTAGGAAACCAACACCATGTGTCAGTATAAGCAACGTTTTAGTGACGTCACCCACCGATACATCACGGCCGCTAGATCACGGCTACCGTTTCTTAGGAAACCGAAGCTTAAGAGGGGTCGGACATGCATGTGGCCGTGATTCGCTACATGGTGCCTTACTGATGATAGCCTTTTCTAGTAAGAAAATTTCAGACTTGCTGCCAATATACCGTGAGCAATGTTAAGTATCCTGTTCCAATTGAAACGGTACGTTTTGGAACCCATTATTTCGGTGGAACGTAACGCATTTCGAAATTGAAACGGCGGGGGAAAAATTAAGGAGTTTTTAAGGAGTAGCACATAAAAATAAGGAGTTTTAAGAGTGCTTAAAAACGAAAATCCATTTTTAGTTCTTAAGGAGCGTGCGAACCCTGGATAATGTAGGGTCAGGTGTGAAAAGTTCCTAATTAAAATATTTTGTATTTTTCTCCAGTTTTTTTCTATTGCTATTGTAAGAGTTCCACCCCAGACTAAAACAATTCTAATATCTGTAGAGAAAAAATACAAAATATTTGTGGCAAATTATCCTTTTATCCATCTAACCATAAATATTCAAAAATATTGCTGTGTGGGTACTGTATATCGATACCAAACACGGATCACAACATTTCTTAAGGAATTGTGAAATTAGGGAAATTTTGTGAGACTATCAGTGAAGTCGGGGAAATATCAGGGATCTTTTTTTCAATGATTTTGTTGCCACCCTATGTTGGTAAAATTTTATTTTAAATTTAACATTGAAAATATATTTGAATTAGATTATTTTGATTATATTTATATTTTAATTTAAAACTGTTTTTGAAATAGTTACTTCATATTTATTGATATTTTGGTATAATCTGTCTGATAAATGATGGATAATTGATATGAACTCTTGGAAGAATTCAGGTGGGGAGTGTGTGGAAAATATTTGAATCTTAGATGGCGCTAGCGTCGTTGACGTCATGCGCCTTTCCTGCTCTCCCACACCTGCAGCTTTTGTCAGTTGATTAGTTGAAATTCGACCTGTGATTCGATTTCGAAAGAACCTAAGTGTTCTTAATTTGATTATGATTCGATTTGCATTGTTTTCTTTTTCTATGTCTGTAAACAGTGTATAAACAGCAATTAAACTTTAATTTAACTGAATAATCTCTCTAATCGTCATTTTTGAATAGAACAAAAAATATCACTGAACCATTCGATATTAGAAATGCTGCCATTTTGCGTCACAACTGTGCAAATTTCCAATCTTACTATCAGCTACGTAAAGTTAAAGAATTTGATACATTATGTCAACTGATAATTTCTGACAAAATTTCCCAAATGTTAGATAGAGAAAACTACAACTTAAATTAATATCAACACGGAAAAATTGGTTAAAACAAAAAGATTTAGCAAAAGAAGTTGACATATTTTGTCAATAAAGGCAGGTCGTTGAATGAGACTACTTCCGATACTAACGAAAATACAGCTAATAAGTTGCACCATCTTTTTAAAGAATCAAAGTATGTCCCACCTCATTCGAGAAACAACATAAATAAAAATAGATATCCGCTCGAAGACATATATGTGGAAAAAATACGCACCTTGCCAGATTTTGTTTGCAACGTAGTAAACCGGAAAAACAATTCGATCTCTTAAAAAAGGAAACCACAGAGAAAAAGGGAGTGACAATATAATAGCTAAGATTGAAGGTTTATAGAAGGGGAATATAAGTTTGCTCCTTCACAGCGGACACTCGTTCTGAGCGCGAAAGTGTTCGTGACGTCCCGTCGGGAAAGTCAGACCCTGGCGCCACGACGTTTTCTACACAACTAAATCGGATTTCGCCTTGAATTGTTGAACTCGCTGAAGACGAATTCTACTCCACAAAACGAATATTTTTGTTTTAATCAATCTCTACTATTATAAAAGGAAGTGTTTGTTTGCGTGCAAAATCCTGACGATTCTATGGCACTTGCAGCAATGAGATTTGGCACACAGGTAGTCCGAAGTTTTTGCAATTTTTATGTCGCGGCGAAATTCAATCTAGAGCATTTTAAAATGAATTTAATGATATTTAATCATTATTGAATGCTACAGCATAGAAGAGATCTCAGATTCTAAATTTATTGTTTTCGTTTCCGGCGCGCGGATGAATAATTTTTCTGCCAGAGACGATAAAAACAAACAATCTTTTAACTGGAGTCACAAACCAACACCACGTTCAACGTCGGGCTAGCCACGCAGTGGCTAATAGCTTATAATATAAAGCATTTACATACGGATGCTCATTCACGACATGACTACCATCTTTGAGTGTACAACGCTGCTGAAAAGTGTGTAAAACAGAAATCTAAAACAAAAGTTGAAGTTGTATTTTTCAGTTATTGAAGTCTTGTTTAGAGATACATAGAAAATATACTCGTCAATAATCCACAAATTAAATTTTACAACAATCAATTAATATCAAAACTATATTTCTTTCATTTGTGGTGAAGTAAGCTCCATGCATGAAAAATTGTGACTAAGCAATGGAATGAATGCATGGAAAGTAAAATTCTTTTGATTTCTCTCATTCGAATTGGTATCAGTAAGAACATGATGCTTATATAATGTTCGAAATATATTCTTTAATCGTTAGATTCATGTTAAACTATTTGTAGAAAGATCATTTTGAAAAAGCAGCTCCAAATAATAAATGCGATAGAAACTTAACTAACTAACCCTGTTGTGATGTTCTTCCCTTCCAATAACGAAGCACGAGATATATCCGTAGCAAAACACAAGCACAACTAAGTTGACAGCAGACGACAAGATAATATGTGTACATAAACAAAACCTTTCTACTTAGACGAATAAAATTTGAAATAGAACATTTCTGTTTCTCTTAAATCAAAATAGACTCTCAGCCAACTCTTTTTCTAGTTACACTTACTAAACAAAACTAACACTTAATACAGTATTTTTTTTTCTAATGGCGGGCACATTTGACCTAAGTCATTGGCCACTACAAGGCCGGAAGTGATGGCCACTTGTGAAGGAGCACCCAGTGGGAGGACCATCATTGCCCCTAACAATTTATAGTTCGTAATTTTGAACCATGTTCAGATGACGAAGCAACACCTGAGCTGGTATACGCTTACAAACATCCATGCCCGAACCCGGATTCGAACAGGGGACCTTCCAATCTAGAGGCTAACACCTTAACCACTATACCGGTTAGTCGGCCTTAATACAATATGATAAACAGGAATAAAATTACATCATTATAGTAGCATGAAATCATTATTTTCCTATCACAAATTTATGAACCAAAATTATATATAGAAACTATAAGTACAAAATAACAAATATCTCAATGAAAGAAAATATCTCTTAAATAACCACATATATTGAAATGAAATCATTATACACAAAAGAAAATCAAGATAAATGTAAATAAACACTAAAAGGATACTGAATAAATGTAATCCAAGGCTATGCAATAGTTCAAAAGTTTCACGTATCAAAGTGAACGCTAACTGTCACATTTACGCATCAGAAAATAATCTTGATAATGCATCCGCGTGAGGCATTTTAATTTTAGAATTTTAGATGTCATATTTTTGATGAGCAAAAAAACTCAACGTTGTAAACGCGAAGATTGAGGAGCGCACTTCGTGAGATACGACAAAGGATTGTGATCGGTAAAAAGTTCTATTTTGGAACCAAAAACTAAAGTTTCAAACTGCTTCCCTCTCTATAGTAGACCACGCTTGTTGGGTTTTGTTTAACTTTTGGCTGCCATACGCTATAGGTTGGGGGTTTTCTTGAATATTTTGTGATACACAAGCAGCAACACCATACTGTGACGCATCTGTGTGAATTATGAATGATTCACTCATAACGGGAGTGTGTAGAGCAGGAGCTTTCATTGACGCAGACTTCAGTTTGTTGAACGCCTCGTCGTGTATATCCGACCACGGTAGACTGTCAGGAACTTTCTTCTTCGTTAGTTCTGTCAGAGGTAAAGCTACTTCTGCATAACGAGATATGTATTCTCGATAATAATTGCATAATCCAAGCATGCTTCTCAATTGTTTCTTGGTCTCCGGTCTTGGTAGTTGAGAAATCGCTTTGATTTTGTCTGGATCAGCTTGATGTTTCCGAGACCCTATTATATGGCCTAAATATTGTATTTGCGACCTAGCAAATGCACACTTCTGTAGATTCACTGTAAATTGCAGTTCTTCTAACTTGGTAAGAATGAGTCCTAAGTGATCTTTCATGTTGTTAGAAAAGATAGCTATGTCGTCAATGTATGCACGACTAAATTCTCTAAATGGTGCTAACGCGCGATTCATTTCTCTCTGGAAGGTGGCAGCTGCGTTTTTCAAACCAAACGGCATGACTTTGAATCTATACTGAGATCTATGGGTCTTGAATGAAGTAAAATCACGACTTTCCTCTTCCATTGGGATAGCCCAATATCCATTTAATAGATCGAGTGTGGTAATGATATTAGCTTTTCCAATGCAATGAAGTAGTTGAATGGCATCTTCCATCGGAAAGTCATCGGTCTTGGTCACAGCGTTCAAAGAGCGATAATCAACGCACAGTCGCATACCTTCGTTCTTGTTTACACACACGATAGGGTGAGCGATCTCCGCGGAACTTTCTTCTATTAAATCCAGCTGAATTAATTCGTCAATTTGGGCGTCCACTTGCGATTTCAAAGCTTCAGGAATTCTGTAAACAAAGGGTTTTAGTCTCTCTTTCCCATCTTCTAACCTAATCCTATGTCCACCGACATTTGCAATTTTCACTTTTCCTGTAAATAATTTCTATGCTTCTGTAACAACTTAAGGAGCATATTCGTATCGTCATCAGTCAAATGTTGCAAGTCTAATTCATGGGTTCCATCAAATGATTATTGTTGATTCACAGTCCTGGGAGATGTATGGATATCACCAAATTCTTCGTCATCTACGAAGATGATTCCAACTGCATCGACTCTTGACTGGAATTTTCGGATTTTGTTCACATGAACATGTTTTCTTCTTCCATCAGGTAATTTTACTAAATAGGAGTGTGGAGGATAATGTTTAATAATTTCACCGGGACCAGTCCAGCGAGCATATAATTTGTTGATCGAGTCGGGAATAAGTAGATACACTTGATCTCCAGGTATAAAATACTTTGATCCAGTCCTTCTATTAAAGTAATCCGCATAATATTGCTGTTTTCCTTCGGAAAATATTTTCACTTGTTCCGCGGTCTGTTCCATCTCCATTTTTATTTCTTGCAAATAGTCCACTGCAGACTGACTTATGTTTAAGGGTAAGGGAATATCTTCAGACCATGATTTTTTTAGCACTGCTAAAGGTCCTCTTGCTTGTCTTCCGTACATCAGTTGGAAAGGTGAAACACCAGTGGTACAGTTCGGTACCTCACGGTAAGCGAATAGTAGATATGGGATGTGTCTATCCCAATTCGTCGGATCAGTTCTTATCACGTGATGCAGCATTTTCTTCATAACTTTATTGTATCGTTCTATTAATACGTTGCTGGCAGGATATCCAGGGCAAGAAAATTTTGGACAAGATCCTAACCTCTTATGAAATTCTTGTGTGAGTGTCGAGATAAAATTAGTTCCTTGATCGCTAGCTATAACATCTGGTATACCGGTCCTCATGAATATTTCAAGCAATGCATCACAGGTAGATTTCGCTGTCAAACTCTTCAATGGTATTGCTTCGGGCCAGCGAGAATGTTGGTCCATCAGACACAGGATGTATTTGTGTTTTCTTGCAGAGGGAGGCTCAATTGGACCGATGAGATCGTTCACAGCTTGGAATGGTAAGTCGGGTCTTGAAACAGGGGTAATAGGTATTCTATCAGAATATTTTTCGGGTCTTCTCAATTGACACTCCTTACATGTTTTGCAAAATGTCTCTACGTCTTGAGAAAGTCCAGGCCAGTAGAATGAATAACGAATTCTCTCTTTCATTTTTCGTATCCCCATATGTGCTCCAAATACAGACTCGTGAACTAGCTTTAAAAACTTGTCGTTTATTCTTAGGAAGTACCAATTGAGTCACAGTTTGTCCCAATATCTTATCCGTATGACGAAGAAGACCATCAATAAGCAAATAATTTCCTTTTTTAGATTTCAGCTGTCGGAACGATTCTTTTAATGATAAACAAGCCTTTTGCTCTCCTCTTAAGCTTTGGTTTCCTAAGAAAGTGGAGCCGTTATCTAACAGCCGTGATACGTCATGATGCCGCGGGCATAACCAAACGGCCGTCTAAACAAAAATCCAAGGTGTCAACTTAGGCGGACAGAATACTTTGGAGAATGGGTAACACATACGGCTGTCGTGGTTTATTTTATTCGAGAAACAAAACAAAGTGGTTTTTTATTCTCTAGTTCAAAGTTCCTAACTTCGGGATCGTTGAAGGTAGAGTGAAAATTTCAACAGATTTCAAATCAGCGTAAATTTCTACGCCAGATCGATATCAAAAACAGTTTTATTATTCAATTATTTACCATTTGATTATTTAATTATGTATTAAATAATTAATTATTTATTCAAAGAAAATCACATTTAAGGTATTGATCTGGTGTCAAATTTTCCGCAGATTTCGAATCCGTTGAAATTTTTATTCTGTGTATAACGATCCCGATTTTACAAAAACGAATTATTCAATGGCAGTCAAAAATGTTTATTTATATTGCTCCTCTTGGCTGGAATCGCTTGGAGCAGGAAATGAAATCTGGCCGCTACAAGAGAAAAAACGTTCTCCAACTGTTTGAGACCGCTATGACGACAGTCATGGAAATGGCGGCTCCGATCAATTTCGTTACGCTTACAAACAACGCTCTCTAGGAAACCAACACCATGTGTTAGTATAAACAACGTTTTAGTGACGTCACCCACCGATACATCACGGCCGCTAGATCACGGCTACGCTTTCTTAGGAAACCGAAGCTTTAGGCCCCGTACACATGAGGCAAAATCTAACGCGCGTTTGATGTTGACATAAAACGCGGGTAGCCAAAATACATCGAGTTCTACTGGAGCGTTCACATGCAGAAAACTGCTGAATCGGGCGTTTTTATTGCATCCACGGGCCGAGGGGAACCGATATTTCGAGCGCTTCCGCTGAAGCTCGAGATACATAGGAATATGGTATGCTGTTCACATGTCACGCGTTTTGACTGGCGTTAGGGCGTTTTTAATTCCCTAGTTGAAGTTTCTATATTCGCGATCGTTAAAGGTACAGTGAAAATTTCAACGGATTTGAAATCTGCGGAAAATTCTATTCCAGATCGATACCTCTTAAATGGGATTTTCTTTAAAAATATAATTTTTCAATTGTAACTTTATATTTTCGCAATACGAATTTGGAAGCATTTGACGAAGATAATTATTACGAACACAAAAAGAACTATTTATCTCGTTTTATAGTAAAGATATATCTTAAATGGAGTACTTAGTTGCCTTAATTTACTGCTTTGTATTTAATACCATTAAAAATAGGATGCAAATTTAGTCATTCCGTGTTTTGAAGATAGTTTCCAACAAAGGGGAATAATATGTAATTTTAGTTGTGAAATAAGGTATTCCGAAGACGGTTCGTTTAAGTTTCCACACCATGTCACCGTGATGACATTTTAGGCCATTACAGATTTAACATGTACCAGCCCCCTTTGTACACGACGGTCTTTGTTGATTTCAGACTCGCAATCCTCCAGTCAATCTTATTATTATCATTAATGTTACTACGTTTAAAGTAATTTTTATATCATATTTTCATGAAGATGGTAAGTCGATTTTTAATTTCCAGATTTTTTATTAGTTCTATTGTATGCCATTTCACGACATTTTTAGAGCAATTTTATCATTATTGAGTTTAGTAATTATATTCATATAGTCTTTGATTTCGATTCTATTTTGCTGGAACATTCAGCACACTCGTTACATGACTCATCTGTTAGTTTTTGGCGCCATAAATGACCATGCTCTGATCTTCAAAACTTGCATTTGATTATTCAAAAAAAAAAAAAAAAAAATTATAGCTTCATTAGCATATTTTCACCAAATTGTGAATTAAATTTTTATTTGTTATTAACATTTGACTTAAAAAAAAAAGTTACGTGCATTTAATATGAAATAATCAGTAACATTTGATTTAGATTTTTAAAATTAACTATTTAAGGGAGACCTCATCCTAAAGTTTTCATTAGATTTAAAAGCAATCTTTCTCTCCCACGCACAATCACATATTAATTTTCAGTTCTCTCAGAAGAATAAGAGCATAAACATTCAGAAAAAATGAATATAGAGAAACACATATAGAAAGTTTTTAAATGTTGAAAATATGCTCACAAATTACATACTCTGTAATAATTTAAATAATATGTGTGAGGGGATCCTTATATATCGTACTTCTGTATTTTGAGGCTACATCATCAAAACAATTCACTTTGTCTAAACTGTGGAGTATCAAAAAAACACGCCTATTTATTTGAAGAAAATTAAGATAAGTTTTTTAGAGTAAACACAAAAATATTTAATTTGATGTCAGAAGTGCAAATATTATTTACAAATAATATAATAGGAAAAAACACGTATTGGTCTAAACATTTATTACATTAGTTTAAGGTATAAAAAAATCATTCTTTGTTTATGAAGGTAAATTTATAAATAATGTAAATTACATTAAATAGAATTTAGAAAATAAAAACTTATTCCAAACGAAAATACAGATACGTAAATCGGGAAGATCCAACAACACATGAGCCTTGCTATTCATTTTTTCGAATTGTATTTCCCAATTAGAGAAAAAATAATTAGGAATTTTCTCCTATTGTAATATAGCATTGCTGCCATGGAAATCGTAGCTTTTTAAATGACCTGGGGAACACAAAAACTTGAACAAGTAAGGATATAAAATTTTGAATGATGGAAATATAGTTCCATGACAAAAAGAAAATTAAATATTTCAATTTAACTTTTGAAAATTCGAACCTCTCTAAATTAAACATTTCTTTTCAGCCATACAAACAATACTATACCTAAATTATGCTTACCTCAACGTTATAACTAGTTATTCTTCCGGTGAAATGACATCCCTGACAACGTTCTCACATGAGGAGATATTCCTTATCTCTCCTCCAGCAAATCATCAAAAAATTTTAACGACATTCTAAAATAATTAAAAAACTTTGGTTCGTACTCCCTCAGTTTAGGATACAAAGTTAAACATCCCGTGTTTAATTTGTCACAAAAATTGGATGTACCCAATATCTCCTTTGTTTTTTCAATTGTCGCTTATAGAGACGATACAAAAACCAAAGACAAGCTACTTTGTTCAGCTAAATGATGGAAATTACATATTTACGATCCGAGTGGATAAGCACGAATCCTACGTTTACGTGATTTCAAATTTTCCAGCGTCAATTTTTCCCTTTTGCTTCACACCACCTTTTCGACCCGAAAAGAAGTACAAGCCAAATGCATTTCGCAAAAAGATTAGTTTTTACTACAGAAAATTTTTTTTTTTTTATGAAGAACATTTTGTTTTTGGTATCAATCTGGCATAGAATTTTACGCAGATTTGAAATCCGTTGAAATTTCCACTCTATCTTCAACCACCGCAAAGATAGAAATTTGAATTGGAGGAATAAAAAACATGTTAAAGCTTAAGGAAAGCCGACCTTGCAAAACGCTCAAATGGATGTTCACATGGCGTTCTTAGTTTGGCGGTTTGAGGAGTGACGTCATCAGTGATTATTTCTTCTTTTGATTCTTGTGGTGTCTGCACGTCGCCGATGTGTTCCAGTGGCGCCTCAAAATCGTTACTTTGTTTTTGTTCTGTTTCAACATGTAAGCTTAATACTGCTTCGTCGTTGTTTATTCTATTTTCAAAGATATCGCATTCGTCATTCGTTGAATTAATCAGCAATTGATAAACTTCCGTTGTTAACAAGCAGGGAACAATCAATTTATCCGTTACCGCTAAAAGAGCATCGACACAGTTAAATAAATTATTTTCAAAGTTTTTGTAATAGATGAGAATCCGGAAAACCTTTTCTTCAATTGGTTCGCCGAAAGCCGGAGTTAATAAAATTTTACTTCTTTCTTCATCCTTCAAATTAGGTACAACTGATGAATGAACAATCGAGATTTGAGTACCCGAGTCAGCGATGGATTCTATTTCTTTTGAGTCTATATAAATGTTTATCTTCTTTAAGGGTGTGACGAGATTCTGGATAGATTCGGTTTGCAAAAATGAAGAATCGACCTTCGCTACGATAGCTTCTTTGTTTGTAATATCGGTTGCTCTTGAATTCTTGTGAAAATAATTCCTGTCGTTTCGTTTCGTAGGAACAACATTCCTCTTTTGTTTATTAGGACAGTCTCTTTCAAGATGATGTGAACTTCCGCACTCGTAGCACTGCTTTCGTTTTGGGAAATTGTCATTCACTCTTCTGTGGTGGGGTGGAATAAATCTATTAGCTGAAAAAGCGAGTTCAGGGTGCTTAGCACGGCTAAAGTCGTTTCGGGATTCTTCAAAAGATTTCCGCTTTGCTCCAAAATATATATCACATTCTTGTGCAAGTTCTTGCGGCTTTAACCATTTTTCTCTTTGACGGATCGCAATGTGAGAAGCAGTGTCAGTGTCCAGTGTTTGAAGTAGTTTGACCGAAACAATTAATTCCTTCAGAGAATCATAATCTTCAACTTTACGTAACTTGCAGTAATTGTCCCATGCAGAGGTGAGTCTGGAGGCGAACTGGATGTGAGTTTCTCCCGAGTTTCGTTTGGCTCTTCGGAAATTTTCCAAGCAAGCTTGAGGTGTTAGCTAGTATTCTTTCAAAATTAACGATTTTACTTTTTCGTAATTTTTTAAATATTCTTCTTTAATGTAAACTAGAACATTCGATGCTTTATCTCCCTGAAGTTTCAACAATATTTCTGCTTGGAATTCTTCAGTAACTTTCTTATGCTTAAAGGCTCGTTCGAGGAGTCGAAAAATAAATTCCATGCTTCTGTTTTTCTTGGAACAGTTAGTGTCTCTACTCCTTTTATTAGTTTATCGAGAGAGATCTCGCCTTCTCCGCTGTTTTGCACATTAGGTGATGGACTTCTACTTCCTAGGTCCTGAGTTGCACGAATTCTCGTCAATTCAAGTTCATGTTCTAGTTGTAACCGCAGTCCTTCTTCTTTCCTTTGATATTCCTCTTTTTTCCTTCGGTCTTCTACTTCTTTCTTTCGATCTTCTTCCTCTTTCCTGCGATCCTCTTCTTTCTTTCGATTTTCTACAGTTGAGGCCAAAATATCTGTGACAAATTCCGCATCTGCTAAGTATTCTTTGCTATTTTGCAGTTTATTTTTCAAGTCCACCAGCTTCAAGTTGCCAACAACTGGTTCACCGATTTCCATCAAAACCGTAACAATATCCTCTTTCTTCACGGATTTAAACATCTTTAGTCCAGATTTCGAAAAAGTCCAATCTCCTGGTTCCTCTGGTTCTACGAAATAGAGTGTGTTGTGATGTTCTTCCCTTCCAATAACCAAGCACGAGATTGTAAAAAAAAATAATAACAATTTAATTAAACGATTGTGAGACAGATACAAATGAACATCATTTCATCCCGTGCAGTACACCGCACCTCAAAAACAAAACACAACCTCTTTCAACCGAGACAAGTATCCGACTGTCAATTTCTCTATGGCAACCCTTCCACGCAGGGAGGTTAGTCGCCAAGAACTCTCCTAAAATGATCGCCAACAGCGGCCAGATATCACACTTGGGGGGGGGGGGTTGCTGTTTAAACAGTATAAATTTCTATGGAAAGGGACTGAGGGGAGGTGAATTATTAAATTATGACCCAAGGTTTCTTTTATCATACAGAAAGAAGGCATATTGCAGTATGGTCGGGGCGTCATTTTAGAGTATTGGTTTCTTATTTTTATATCATTAAATTAAAATAAATAATCAAGGCTTTGTAAGGCGCGGAGCAACAAACACGGGTTTTTGGCGACAGTTCGGGATCCATCGCAAATGGAAATATCCGAGGGTAATACTTGGTAATTTTGAACCACTGTTCGATGACGAGGTCAACACCTGAGTTGGTACCCACTCTCTTAACTTTCACACCGTGCCAAAGTTAGGAAATTTGAGGCCAAAGCAGATTTAACGTGCACCAGACCCCACCTGCACGATGGTCTAATAGTTGGTTGGAATTCGCAACCTTCCGTTTGCTAATCCGCGACTCTTATCAAACAAGGTTACCGCGGGTCCTACGAGGTGGGCTATGATAAAGAAATTTTTTCCAATACTCTTATACAGGGTTCCCCGGACCTTGAAAAGTACTTGAATTTCATTTTCGTTTTCAAGATCCCCGGAAAGTACTTTTCAGTAACGTTTTTCTCAAAAAGGGTACCCATTTCATTAAAGAGCCTCCGTTTGTAAATGCTACATATTATTAGCTTCTAGCCACTGCGTGGCTAGCCCGGCGTTGCCCGTGCCTGTGCACCACGGGCAACGCCGTGATGTAAGGTATTATGGTCTGGTGTAAAATTTTCCGCAGATTTCAAATCCGTTGGAGATATATTGAATTAAAAAATTATTTATTTAAAGAAAATCATATTTTTAGGTATCAATCTAAACTGAAATTTTCTTCAGATTTCAAATCTGTTGAAATTTTTACTCGTATCTTTAACGGTCTGGGAGATAGAAAAAAAAAAGAGCTGTCTTCAGTTGAAAGATTTATTGTCTGGCTGGAAATTTATTCGTCCACGCAAAATCAAAGCGGAAATGACAGAAATAATTTTCTCCGCGCGGATGAAAAAAACTTGGCTTTGTTCCAAACCCTGACTGCAAGGTCACACGGGTAGAAAGGTTCTCCGCGTTTGAAAAAGCGATGGAGAATAAAGCTATTAAATTCATTTAAAAATCTTCTAGATTGAATTTTAAAATTCTCCGCGACCCAAAAATTGCAAACAATTCGGACTACCTGTGTGCCAAATCTCATTGCTGTAAGTTACATAGAATCGTCAGGATTTTGCTACCCCAAACAGACAAACAAACAAACACTTCCTTTTATAATAGTAGAGATAAAACAAAAATCGCCGTTGTGTGGGGTAGGATTCATCTTCAATGAGTTGAATAATTCAAGACGAAATCCGATTTAGTTGTGCGGGAAACGTCGTGGCGCCAAGGTCTGACATTTCCGCTGTTACATTCTCAACTCGCCAGACGAAATAATTGCGCAACTATTGCAAAGTGTAAATATTTGCATTGCGGGAAAAGAGATACGAGCTATAATTGATTCAGGCGCTGAGATTTCAGTTGTAAACTTGAAGTATATTCCTAACATTCCCATCGAAAATAGTAGTGATATTGACCTAATTTCCGCTTTTGGAGAAACGATTAAAGCCAGAGTGGCGAGTATCCCATTTCTGTCAGTAATCCTAATAATTCACTCTTTTTGAAACCTATTGAAATATTCCTGGCCTTGACAAAGAAACTTCACATACCATGCATTTTAACTCAGTGTGTATACAATTTATTGCCTTCGGATGAGTCCAACCCAACTGGCGCGAAACTTGATCCAGACATTAAGGCCACGTTCAAATGGAGTTTTTTCTAACGAGCTTTTTCGAAAAGTCCATGTGAACACCCCTTTGCGCGTTTTGCAAGGTCGGCTTTCCTTAAGCATTAAATTAGGTTTTTATTCCTCGAATTCAAATTTCTATCTTTACGATGGTTGAAGAGAGTGAAAATTTCAACTGATTTCGAATCTGCGTAAAATTCTATGCCAGATCAACACCAAACACACACACACACACACACACACACACACACACACATAGTTTTTCATTAAAAAAAAATTCTGTAGTAGTATCTAATCTTTATGCGAAACGCATTTGGCTAGGACTTATCACATGCATTGAAAATTTTCTAGAAGCACGGTGATGACTAAATAAGAAATGTATTTGACACATTAAAATTAAATTGAAGAACTTTACAGAATGTGATTATTTTCGCATCGAAATGCAACGCGGGCAATTCTGCAAGACAGATGAAAATGTTATCTTTTGAACAGATAAAATTAAATCTTGAAGTTGAACGTCTTTTTTTGAACTAATTAATATATTTCTATTATGTTTATCGAAAATATAAACTCTAAATATATTAATAGGTATAAGTTGATTATATGAAATATTCTTAAAATGAGAAGGAGTGCCGCAAAAAACTAGAAGTAGGAGAGTGCCACTGTTTGATTACAAAGAAAAACTTTTTTATTTCTTTTCAGGTATTTGGCATCTGGATGCTCCTTTGCTGATTTGCACTACAGTTACAGGGTCGGTAAGTCTACTATCGCAACTTTAATTAAACAAGTGTGCTTATCAATTTGGAACAGATTAAGACCGATCTGTATGCCAGAAATGACAAATGAGAAGTGGGAGGAAGTTTCAGAAGGATTTAAAAAATACGCTAATTTTCCGAATTGCATTGGTGCAATTGTGTGACGGAAAGCACATTCGAATGATACAACCTGCTAATGCAGGCTGTCTATATTACAACTCCCAATAATTATTTTTTTATCGCGTTGTTAGCTGTATGTGACGCGAACTATAGTTTTCTCTATGTTGACATTGGAGCGTATGGGGAAAACAGTGACTCGGCTGTTTTCCACGAGTCTTTATTGTACATAAAACTTATAGAGCATGTTTTAAAAATTCCAAATCCATAACCTATATCCACCGTTGATATCATATTTTTGCCTCATGTACTTGCAGGAGATGAAGCTTTTGGAATGTCGGAAAACTTCATGCGCTCTATTTGTGGAAAATGTCTAACATACACCAAGAGCATTTTCCACTGTCGCTTATCAAGAGCACGACGATATATCGTATGTACATTTGGAATGATGGCGAATATTTCACAGAGCAATGAAAACTAAAATTGATACAACGAAAACTATAATTGGGGCCTGTTGTGTTCTGCACAATTATGTAAGATAGCGAGATGGGGGGTATCGATATGAAGATACTTTTTATGAAGCTCCATTTGCAAGCTTTAGTACCAGAAATATACCACGGGGAAACATGTCAGCTTAAACTGTGAGAGATAAATATGCCGATTACTTTATGAATGAAGGCAAAGTATCATGGCAGTATAAAATGATATAAAGGTTATTAAATATTAAAAATAAAATACAATTAAGAATTTACCAAATATTTCCTTTTTTTTCTTTGCTGTCTCCAACTTCAGAAAAAACTTCGACAATATATTCCCAAGATGACTTTTTCAAACCTCTATTCTCATGAGCAGGGCACTCCATATTTCATATAGCAAGAATTTTATGTATTTCATCTTTTAAAACAGTGGTCCCCAACCCCCGGGCCGGTACCGGTTCGTGGATCAAATGATACCGGGCCGCCCAAGGAACATTAAATGATTTCCATTTTATTTACTGTGGTGTATTTCTCTCGGGTTTGTGCGGTTCTTATCAATGAAATGTCCACTCAAATTAGGAGGCGGTATATCAGAACTTGAAATTTGTTCTGTTACTAGAGCTTGAATTATGATTTCTGAATTCTGTATGTCTCTATTTTCCAATTTTGACAAATGTGACAACTGTTTTCAAGTTGGCAGACAAAGTAGCTGTATTTAAAGCCAAACTGAAGTTGTGGGGACGGCGCGTGAATAGAGGCATTTTGGACATGTTTCAGACATTAGTGGGTATTTTAGGCGAGACTGAGCCTAAACGTTCATTCTTTCAGTTGGTGCACGATCACCTGTCTTTGTTTTTAAAAGAGTTCGAGCGTAACTTCCCAACCACAAAAGACCCACGAACTTGTAAAGAATGGATCCGCGGCCCATTTGTCAACAAATCAGGCGAATCTAGCATGTCTGTGCAAGAAGAAGATCAACTGCTGAAAATTGAAAATGAAGGCGGCCTTAAAACTACGTTCGAGACAACAACTATGCCGGTGTTGTGGATTAAAGTCATGGCGGAATACCCTGAGATTGCCACCACAGCACTTAAATTCCTATTGCCATTTCCGACAACCTGTCTGTGTGAAGCGGTGTTTTCTGCAGTTACAGCAACCAAACCAAAACAACAGAATAAACTGGACATAAGCAACACACTTCGGGTGTCATTGTCTCCTATTACCCCCAGATGAAACCATTTCGTAGCAAAGAAACAAACTCAGGTTGCTCATTGATTTAGCGTTCTATAAGTGAGTTAAAATGTTAAATCACTTTATATTCATCTTTTGGTGTAATTGTATTTTATTTTGG
Source organism: Metellina segmentata (assembly GCA_947359465.1). Classification (NCBI taxonomy): domain Eukaryota; kingdom Metazoa; phylum Arthropoda; class Arachnida; order Araneae; family Tetragnathidae; genus Metellina; species Metellina segmentata. The sequence goes on from OX375875.1 coordinate 42,572,752, forward strand.
AGGCATGTTTAAATACAATTAAATTAAAATTATTAAATCAAAACAATCTAAAATATAAACAATCCCAACCACAAAAGACCCACGAACTAGTAAAGAATGGATCCACGGCCCATTTGTCAACAAATCAGGCGAATCTAGCATGTCTGTGCAAGAAGAAGATCAACTGCTGGAGATTGCAAATGAAGGTGGCCTTAAAACTACGTTCGAGACAACTCTGTCGGTGTTCTGGATTAAAGTCATGGTGGAATACCCTGAGATTGTCACCACACACTTAAATCCCTATTGCCATTTCCGACAACCTATCTGTGTGAAGCGTGGTTTTCTGTAGTGACAGCAACCAAAACAAAACAACGGTATAAACTGGACACAAGCAACACACTTAGGGTGTCATTGTCTTCTATCACCCCCAGATGAAACCTTCTCCTTGCAAAGAAACAAGCTTAGGGTTCTCGTTGATTTAGCGTTTTAGTGAGTTAAAATGTTAAATAACTTTATATTCATTTTTTTATGCAACAGTATTTTATTTTGAAGGCATGTTTAAATGCAATTAAATTAAAATTATTAAATCAAAACAATCTAATCTTTAAACAATCAACGTTTTTACTGGCGTTAGCACTTTTTTAATTCCCTTTTCGAAGTTTCTATATTCGCGATCGTTAGAGATACAGTAAAACTTTTAACGGATTTGAAATCTGCGGAAGATTCTTGTCTGGATCGATATCTTAAATGTGATTTTCTTTAAATAAATAATTTTTCAACCGTAAATTTTATATTTTCGCAAGACGAATTTGGAAGCATTTGACGAAGATAATCATTACAAACACAAAAAGAACTATTTATCTCGTTTTATAGAAAATATAAACCTTGAATAGAGTACTTAGTTGCCTTAATTTACTACTTTGTATTTAATACCATTAAAAATAGGATGCAAATTAATTCATTCGGTGTTTTGAAGATAGTTTCCAACATAGTGGAATCGTATGTAATTTTAGTTTTGAGCTAGCCTATACCGACGACGGTCCGTTTAAGTTTCCACACCATGACAGCGTGATTACATGTTGGCCATTACAGATTTAACGTTCACCAGCCCCTTTTGTACACTACATTCTTAGAACTCCCAATCCTCCAGTCATTGTTTTACTGGCCTTGTTTTTCATACAACATATTATAATACTCCAATCAATCTTATTGTTATCAATGTTACTACACATTTAATGTAATTTTTATATCATATTTTCATAAAGATGGAAAATCGATTTTGAATTTCCAGATTTTTGATTAGTTTTATTGTAGGCCGTTTTACGACATTTTCTGAGCAATTTTATCACCATTGAGTGTAGTAATTACATTCATTATGTCCTTGATTTCGTTTCTATTTTGCTGGAACATACACAGTCACACTCGTTACATGACTGATCTGTTTTTGGCGCCATAAATGACCTCGCTTTGCTCTTTAATGTAAGAAAATTCTTAATAAGCGTTATACTGACACCGGAAAAAGAGAATAGTTGTTCACGATGGAAGCTGAGCTCAGTGACACAGATCTTTTAAAAGATGAAATACATAAAATTCTTGATATTTGAAATATGTAGTGCCCTGCTTATAAGAATAGAGGTTTGAAAAAGTCATTTTGGGAATATAATGTCGAAGTTTTTTCTGAAGTTGGAGACAGCAAAGAAAAAAAAGAAAATATTTGGTAAATTCTTAATTGTATTTTATTTTTAATATTTAATAACCTTGTTCTCGTTAGCTCAGTAAAAACACACGTGGACTGTAACACACTATACTATTTTCAACTCTGAACTCTTTTAAAGCTTTGCCACGCAGGGCACATTTCCTCGTTGGCGATACGTCACTGTTCGCAACGCCACCTCGCGACAAGGGTCTGTACACTCCCCACGTTGCACACACACACACAATTGGGGGTTTCAAACTAAATAACAAACTACAACTCATTTAACAGAAAATAAACACTTACAAATATATTCAAACACATTACAATACAACTTCTTAAACAAGTGCAATAAATCAAATACTTTTAAATTTACAATTATTATAATATTTAAGTTTCTTAAGGCAATATGCAAACATCACGGAAATTTCTTTTTAATACTTTTCCATTAGGAATTTTGATATCAATGACTCTTACCCTTTGGTCTGAACTTTGGTATATTTTCACTATTCTACCCGGAAGCCATTTAGTGCCAGGTAAATCATTTTTTATCAGCACCAATGCTCCACAAGATACATCAGTTTTACAAAATTTCCATTTGCATCTCTGCTGTAGAGTGTTCAGATAGTCTCGCTTCCAAATTTTTATGATTTGTTGCGAGAATTTTGTAATTCTCTGCCATTTAGACAATTTACTTTCAGTAATATTAATTAACTGAGGTTCTACTATATTCGATACAGGCCGACCAATTAAGAAATGACCTGGTGTCAGTGTTTCAAAATTGTCGAATTCTGGAGATAGGGGTGTAAGGGGTCTCGAATTTAGAACTCCCTCAATTTCCAAAATCACCGTTAGGAATTCTTCTAACGTGAGTCTGGAGTTACCAATGACACGTTTCAAGTGAAACTTAAAGGATTTCACCCCTGCTTCCCACAAGCCACAAAAATTCGGCGATTTTGGAGGAATGAATTTCCAATCTATACCTTCACAAGTGTAGCAATTTGCCAAGGTTTCATCTGGACATTTAACTAGACGAAATAATCTTTTCATTTCAGAATTTGCACCTACAAAGTTGGTACCATTATCACTCCACAACTTTGCAGATTTGCCCCTACGACTTAAAAATCGCTTTAAACATGCAATAAATGCATCAGATGTTAAATCGGAAACAAAGTCCAGGTGTAATGCTTTAGTGCACAGGCATACAAATATAGCAACATAAATATTATTTAGCACACCTTTTCTTTGATTCTTAAACTTAATAAAAAAGGGGCCGCAAAAGTCAACACCAGTGAAATGAAAAGGAAAGGATGAAACAACACGCTCACTTGGCAAATCACTCATGATTTGTGTCACTGCTACAGGCTTGTTTTTGAAACAAGTAATACACTCGTGTACTATTTTGCGACACATGTTTCTGCCATTTAAAGGCCAGAAATTTTGACGTACATGATATAACAAGGAAGTTGGTCCAACATGCAAATATTTCAAATGAAAGTGTTTCAAAATAATACAAGTTAATTTATGATTAGCAGGTAACAGCATAGGATGTTTTGCACTAATACTTAAATTAGAATTACTCAAACGTCCACCAATTCTAATAATTTGATCATTATCCAAAAAACAATTTAAAGAAGATAATTTGCCTGTAACAGGTTTACCCTTCTTCAAAGCACTATATTCATACTTGAATTCAGATTGTTGTAATAATCTGATTAAACTTACCTCACCACCTCTCAACTCTTTTGGTGTGAGAGGGCCTTGCTTTTTATGAGTTGGGGTTCTAAGGTTGTATGAAAATCTAAACAAATAACATATAACTCGCAAAATATGTACATAATTGTTACTTAAATCAAGTAATTTGCTCAAAAGAAAATCATCACAATCATTTAAATTCACTAAACAGTTACTGTTGTCCTTAGAGTTTGTTCTAAGCTCTCTTTCAATCTCTTCATCGGGAATTACCACTTCCCAATCCTCGGGAATAGGATCACCTGCCTCGTGTAAGAACTTGGGTCCATGCCACCACAGTTCGTTACGGATTAATTTGTCAGGATCAATACCTCGTGAGATAAGATCTGCTGGATTTGAGGCTGATGGTACATGACGCCATTGGGCAACAGACGTCAACTCCTGAATCGTGGTAACTCTGTTAGCTACGAAAGTTTTGAGATCACAGGGTTTCCTTTGGATCCATGAAAGAACTATCGTGGAATCACTCCAAAGGTAGGTGTGGGACACTTTTAGCTTCAAGGCTTTGAGAATCCTATTGGTCAGTTTAGCAAGAAGCACGGCAGCACACAACTCAAGACGAGGGATCGTCACACGTTTTATGGGTGCAACTCTGGACTTGCTAGCCACTAAACTAACCAATATAGCACCAGTTGCAGAATTTGTTGATCGAAGGTACACCGCGGCGCCATACGCTTTCTCTGAGGCATCCGAGAAGCCATGCATCTGGATCGAAGCAGGATCATCTGTTAGGATTCGACGATCAATGTGTAAGGTTCTCGTGGCCGCAAGCGCTGCAATGAAATTTCTCCACTCCGTCACCTCAGCCGATGGCAATGGATCATTCCAACCCAATTTCAGCAGCCAAAGACGTTGTAGGAATATTTTAGCCCTTGAGATGACTGGTCCCAGAAGACCAAGTGGGTCAAAGATACGAGCTATTGTAGACAGCACAGCTCTCTTAGTGACACCCATATTCTCATCAAGAAGGTTGAACGAGAAATAGTCGCTGTACGGCTTCCAGGAGACACCCAATGTCTTGGTCTCTTCTGGATGTGCGAACGAATACTCGGCACTTGATTGTACAGACAGTTCAGGACAATTGGCGAACCATTTGTGGAGCTCCATTCCACTTCTCTGAAGGATGCCAATTAACTGCTGCTGAAGTACTTTAGTTTGATGTAGGTCATCACCACCAGTCAGAATGTCGTCCATATACACGTCTGTAACTAGGACTGACGCTGCTTCAGGAAAATCTATTCTCTCATCAATAGACAGTTGTTTCAAAGTTCTCATGGCGAGATATGGAGCACTAACTGTCCCGTACGTGACAGTATTCAGACGATACGTTTTAAGTGGAGCGTCTATTGCGGATTTCCACAAAATCCTCTACAAATCTCTTTGATCCTCATTAATGAGAATCATTCTGAACATCTTTTTAATGTCTGCGGTAAAAACATATCGATGTTTTCTAAAACGACACATGATTGCAAAAAGGTCGTCTTGTATCACGCCTCCATTTAGCTGAATGGAATTCAAAGAATTATCAGCAGTTGTCATTGTTGATGCGTTAAACACAACTCTCAGTTTGGTTGTTGCACTATCTGCTCTGTAAACGCTATGATGCGGGATATAATAAGTAGCCTGTGGTTGTTGTTCCTCAACAACTTCTGTCATATGACCTAAAGTTTCGTACTCGCTTATAAAAGACTTATAAAGGCTATAATAATCAGGATCTCTAGATAGCTTTCTAATCAAAGAGTTTAACCTTTTTAGTGCGATCTCTCTCGATTCCCCTAAACACGAGGGATCCTCTTTGAAAGGCATTTTTACAGAATATCTCCCATCAATATCTCTTAAATATGTCCTAGCATAGTGCTCATCACAAAATTCAGTTTCTTCGGTTTTTGTCAAAGACTCCTCAACATTTTCCAATTCCCAAAACTTTTGAATTTCTCGCTCTAAATTTCCCAAATTGCTAACTAAACCGCAATACATTCTATCCGTATCAAAGGTATCATACATACTCCCACTCACAATGTATCCGAAAACCGTATTTTGGAGAATCAATTTGGAGTTACAAAGGCTTAATTGCCCAGACCTCAATAAACTCATAAAAACTTCCGATCCCAACAATAAATCAATTCTACTAGGTTTATTAAACTCAGGATCAGCCAGATCTACGGTCTCGGGGATATTCAATTCAGAGATATCAATTAACTTCGAGGGAATTATGTGCGTAATTTTAGGCACAATAAGAAACTCTAATTTTTGCTGGAAACTACCAGTTTTATTACTAACAACGACCGATGTTTTGGACTTTACATTTAATGAGGCGCCTGACAAACAAGAAACAGCCACATTAATTTCTCTTTTCTAATCTGTAAGCACTCAATTAGATCAGTTGTACAGAAATGACTCATTGAACCACTATCCAGTAAGCACCTGCAACTAATAAATCGTCCATCTTTACTTTTAACATAAACAATCGCTGTGGAGAGCAAAACAGATTTACGAGTAGCCTGCATGTTTGATGCACCAACGAAAGTTTGATCTACTGTGTTTGTTTCGAATGGAACTGCGTTGGCGTTTAGCCTATTAACACTCGGAGTCTCAACAGCTGGAGCCGATTGATAATCCACTTCAGATCTATCTGGAGGGACGGGTTTTTTCTCATGCCAAAAATGCTGATTCACAATTCGAAACCGAATGATTAGCAGAGAGACAGTTGAAACATAGTTTGTTTCTTTTCACAATCTCAAGTCTCTCCTTCACTGATAACCTCTTAAAGCTATAACACTTATGTAAAGGATGAGTTCCCGATTTACAAAAATCACATTTTGCGGATTTGAAATCCGAAAGGAAAACCTTTGGAACATGTTTTGAAAACTTATCTGGATGTTTCGGAGGAAAGTACGACGTGCCTCGAGATGAGGAAAAAACGTCGCATTCCTTTCCTAACTCTTGTGGTTTCATCCAAGATTCACCTTGTCTAATACGGACATGTGTAGCTGTTTGCTTATCCAAAATTTCAAATATTTTATCAGAAACTGTAAGCTGTTTTAAGCTTTCAAAATCAGTTACATTTCTCAGTTTAAGATAGTAATCGAAATTTGTAGTTAATCTAGAAGCAAATTGCACGTAAGTTTCGTTTGGTTGGCGATTAGCAAGTTTAAAGTTTTCCAAGCATTTTTGAGGTGTCGGCTCAAACTCTCTTAACACAATTGATTTAATTTTTTCATAATCACTTATTTCATCATCTTTTATGTACACAATAATATTCGAAGCCTCTTCTCCGAGTAAATTAAGTAAAATCTCAGCTTTGAATTGTTTCGGGACACCTTTTGTGTCAAATGCTCTTTCTAATGAATTGAAAAACATACCCCACGCTTCCGGTTTGCTCGGAACTTTAAGGGTCAACGTTCTGACACTTTTTAGAATTGAATCCAATGATTCCGAAACTAATAAACTCGAATCCCTATCCACTTTTATCTCAGATTGCGCTTTAGTAAGTTCAAGCTCATCTTTTATTCTTTGCAACTTAATCTTTTCCAACTCAAGTATATAACTTTCGTCAGCTTTCCGTTCCGAAATTACGGATTCTAATAGATCCTTTACAAATTGGGGATCAGAAATATATTTAGGGTTAGTTTTAATCTTATCTTGGATTTCGGTTTTGGTCATTTCGTCTGTTATGACCTCACCGAGTTCTTCGGCCACACAAAAAAGGTCTCTCTTATTTGCTCTAAACGTTTTGCAAACTTATTTACAAAATAATACTCAAGGTAGGGAAAAAGGAGGTACTCACTCAGAGATCCCACTAATAAATCCACACTAATAAGCTCGGATATTCACTAAACCCAAAGCTCATAACAACCAACCACAAGCACTTATCAAATCAAACTCATCACTTTGCACATGAAACAGCACACAAATTCTGCTCATGAAACAAATCCTATAAATCCATAGAACCTCCGGTCGCTAGGACCATGTTCTCGCTAGCTCAGTAAAAACACACGTGGACAGTAACACACTTTATTTTCAACTCTGAACTCTTTTAAAGCTTTGCCACGCAGGGCACATTTCCTCGTTGGCGATACGTCACTGTTCGCAACGCCACCTCGCGACAAATGTCTGTACAAACCTTTATATCATTTTATGCTGCCATGATACTTTGCCTTCATTCATAAAGTAATCGGCATATTTATCTCTCACAGTTTAAGCTGACATGTTTCCCCGTGGTATATTTCTGGTACTAAAGCTTGCAAATGGAGCTTCATAAAGAGTATCTTCATATCGATACCCCCCATCTCGCTATCTTACATAATTGTGCAGAACACAACAGGCCCCAATTATAGTTTTCGTTGTATCAATTTTAGTTTTCATTGCTCTGTGAAATATTCGCCATCATTCCAAATGTACATACGATATATCGATATATGAAGTTTTCCGACATTCCAAAAGCTTCATCTCCTGCAAGTACACGAGGCAAAAATATGATATCAACGGTGGATATAGGTTTTGGATTTGGAATTTTTAAAGCATGCTCTATAAGTTTTATGTACAATAAAGACTCCTGGAAAACAGCCGAGTCACTGTTTACCCCATATAGTTCGCGTCACATACAGCTAACAACGCGATAAAATTTTTTTTAATTTGTATAGGTATACCCACAGTTATAGACAGTGATCAAGGTTCGAATTTCATTTCCTAACTGACGGAAGAATTTCATACTATACTAGGAGTTTGCCCTAAATTCTCAACACCTGGTTATCCATCTAGTAACGGATTAGTCGAAAAATAAACAAAGTTTTAAAACAAATGATTCACCATGTTATTAGAAAAGATCCTACGAACTGGGACAAACATATTTCGTATTGCTATTCGCATATCGAGAAATTCCTAACTCCACAACTGGAGTGTCACCTTTTAAATTACTTTACGGAAGAGAAGCTAGTGGTCCATTATCAGTACTAAAATCTACTTGGTCATGAGAAATCCCTCTACCCATAAATCTTGGTAAAAGTGCTATAGATTACCTTCAAGAATTAAAAATAAATCTAGAAGAGGCTGTCATAACACCGTATCGTTTTGTCTTCGGTGGTTCGTTCTTACGATGTCATCACTTTATGGCCTATTTCCATTTACTTACACGTCGAGTAATAATTATTCTACTCACTATTTATTGAAGATTAAGCATATTATATACAAATGTACAGATATGTGAGGTTTTACAACCGACACAAAGATCTTAGTCAGAAACATTTACAACCATTGTCTACATCTGAGAGACATTCCTGCCTGTCCAGGAGGGCGTAGTATAGTGGCAGCGCCACCTAGCTCGCTCTAATTGGCCAATCTACATATGAATTTTCCACCGAGGCTGCAGAACAAGCATCGGTAGTCTCAGAAAGGAAACAAAAGACGTATGCTGAGTATTTTAATCGCCGCACTTCATCCAAAGAGTTTAAAACCGGTGACCAAGTATATTTCAAATAACAAATTATACACGAGATGGACCGGACCTGGAAAAAAAATTTCTCGTTTTAGCTCTCATTCATTTAAAGTAGAACTTTTAGACAGAAAAATAAAGCACGTGCATGCAAATAAAATCAGACAATTCCACTCCAGAGTCCAAACAATTAGTGTAATTTTTGAAAATGAAGCAGAACTGGGAGAAATTCATCCTTTACCTGAACCACACTTAAAGGGAAAACCTAATTTTGAGGAAATAGATTTAAATCATTTGGATGACACAAAGAGGAGAGATATTTTGGAGTTAGTGACGAACTATGAAATGTTATTTTCTGATAAAGTACAGATAGCTAAAGTCGGAGAACATAAAATTAGATTGTTAAAAACAGAAAGGAAGAGACTTTACATTTATAGAATCCCCGAATCTCAAACGAGAAGTTGATAAGCAAGTTGAAGAATTGCTAAGTCAAGGTCTTATCGAGGAGAGTGATACAGAGATAGCCTACCCTGTAGTCTGTATTATGAAAAAAGATGGTAACCTTCGATTATGCATTGATTTAGATCCCTTAACGCTGCTACTAAAGCAGACGATTTCCCAATGGAAAATGCCACCGAACTCATGTATTGTATAGGAAAAGCTAACGTCATAACAACCATAGATTTATTTAAAGGCTACTGGGCTATACCAATGGATAAATCATGTCAGTATTTGACATCATTTAAGACACATCGAGCGCAATATCGATTCAAGATGATGCCTTTTGGTTTAAAAAATGTTGCAGCGACATTTCAACGTGTCATGAACAAGGCTTTTTAAATCATAAGGAATTTTCTCGTTGTCTATATCGATGAAACAGCAGCATTTTCAGATGACTGGGACACACATTTATCCCATCTAAACATACTGTCAAAATTGAAAGAACTGTTTCACTACCAACTTGAGAAAATGCTCTTTTGCAAAACCACAGATAAAATATCTAGGTCATATAATCGGATCAGGGAAGCATGAAACTGACCCAGATAAGGTCACAGCTATTCAAAATTTGGATCCTCCCAAAACTAAGAAACAACTCGAGTCTTCTTGGTCTATGTAATTACTACCGAGATTACAAACCGCACTACGCAGAAACATGGCACCCACTCACGGAACTTACGAAGAAACGATGTCCTGAGGAATTAGCATGGCCAGAAGTCCAAAGTCAGTCCCTCATCAAGCTAAAAGATTCCTTGTGAAATAATTCCATTCGTGATACAGTGTGATGCATCTTCAGTCGGTGACGGTGCATGCTAATCTCAAAGGAAAGACGGAACTCTTTCGTATAAGCTACGCAAGTCAAAAATTGACAAAACAAGAACAGGCTTGGCCGACCATTGAGAGAGAGGCCTATGCACTTATATGGAGTTTAAAGAAGTTCGAGATTTGGATCTTTGGTTTGAAGATTGAATTAATAACTGACCATAACCTTTTAACATTCATTACAAAGAATACTCCACAATCATCACAAAGCTTCAGAGATAGTCCTTGGCTCTACAAAAGTACGACATCTCTATATCACATTGCCCAGGGTCAAAGTTGTCGAACGCTGACGCTTTGCCCAGACTGATGCCCGCCTAAAATATTCCACAACTAGCCACTGCGTGGCTAGCCCGGCGTTGCCCGTGCCCGTAATGTAAGGTATTACTGGTGTAAAATTTTCCTCTGATTTCAAATCCGTTGAAATTTTTTCTAGGACAGGTGTCGGCAACCTGCGCCTCTTTTGATGTAAAGTTGTGGCTCTCCAGTTCCATACGAAAAAATTTATAATTTATTATCAAAACCCTTATGAAATAGGAAAATATATTTTTACCTAATTTTTCAATAGCTATTTTCATAATCGTTAATTACAAATCGCTACGTTTAACATGACCGTAATGACAGGGCTCCTAACACGTCACCTTTTGTCACTTTTTGTCACCTTTTTATTTTTTGTCACTTTTTGACAATTTGTCACCTTTTCAGGGGTTTTAAGTTCTTAAATTTTATTTAGAGAAAAAAATGTTTGATGCACAGTATATAAATTGAAAACTCAAAACATTGCGACGAAATAAGGAGTAAGAAAGCTCTATGAATTGAACTGAGAGTACTATCGTGTTGAAATTATGAAGATATTATCAGTTATGGCGCCTACTTCAAAAGAATAAGGAAGCACAATAATGCAATGCGCCACTTGTAATCATCCAATGCGCCACAGGTTGGTCACTCCTGGTCTAGAGTCTAGCTAGACGTGTTGTCAGTCAGTCATCCTCGTATAGCGCGGTCGACGTTACGTAGCATGTGTGTTAGGGCCTAATTCAACTACCCAAAAATCGAACGTTTCGTCTCAAAATTCGAACCTAGCGGCGTCTAGTGACAACTTTGGCATTCAACTACCACCGCGCTTTCGTTTTTTTTTCGAAATCGAATTCGTCTCCTTTTTACCCGGTGAGTTTATTCGAAACGTTCGAAATTTGCTAGCTGTTGCAACTTTTTCAAACATTGTTGACGTTCTCCTTTTTGGGAGACGTGTTTGCGAGTTCGCGGCAAGCCTATGGATGAGTGTTTTTTAAAGATATATACTACATCGCAAAACATACCAGCTGGGAAAACAGTTGATGCCCGACCACGACTGGATTTTCTGTGGAAAATCAGGTAAGCGCTATTTTTATAAAGCATGCGTTTTAAATGAAAACATGTTTCTTTCATAAAGTAGAGTTAAGTACAGTGAGTAGTTATTGAATATTGTTTTTCACAATTCTCATTCATAAAAGCACATTAGAATATCAACACACTGTTCCTGACATTCTCAATCAACTGACTAGATGCATTGTTTTTGTTTACAAATATGACTAACAGCATACAGATTAATTGTTTTTAACAATAGCACCTTTTGTTTTGATTCTTTTTATGACTTAAATGTTTCATGTTATTATTTCAAATGTAAACTTACTGATTTTAAACTTTATTTTAGTGTTGTCAACATTGAGACTTGGTTCTGGTAATTCCAGACAGCTATTGGGGATGAACATTTCTTGATGCTACCTCAAGCAACTGTTTCTAGGTATGTGATGAGAGTGCAATGCCGTGTGGCATGTTTTACCTGAATACCTTAAAATTTCCTGCAGAAAACTTTGTTAAAAAAAAGGTTCTTCTACATTAATCTGGTTTCCTAAATGTCTTGGGTGTAATTGATTGCTCCCACATTTGGCTTCAAAGACCCAACTATACAAATACAAATATTGACGACCAGCTACAGGCTCAAGCCCAACAAGGCTGGTCCTTTGTTTATGAATTCTCCAATTCCCACTGACTATCCAATTGTGTCTTAAATTCGTACACTCCCTTTGAATTAACTATATTTTCTGGCAAAACGTTCCAACTGTCTATTACCCTATTAAAGTAGTAGTTTTTCCTTAAATCCCGATTAAAATGTGTCTTATTCAATTTATACCCATGGCCCCTTGTTCTGTTATCCCTATTGAAATTTAAGCCCTCTGTGTCCCCTTGTTTTACAAACTTGAAAAGCTGAATCAAATCCCCCCTCCTTCTTCTTTCCAGTGTATACATGTTTAGCTTACTTAAACGTTCATTATAGTCGAAATTTGCTAGCCCCTTTATTATTTTTGTAGCTCTGTGCTGAACCCTTTCAATAGATTCTATGTCCTTTCTCATATATGGAGCCCAGAATTGTACAGCATATTCTAGATGTGGTCTTACTAAACCCTTATATAATGGCAAGATTATATTCTTATCCCTTGAAGTTACAGTCTTTTTAATATACCCCAATAACCTATTAGCCTTTTTACCCGCAGCTGAACATTGGTGACCCATTTTAAAATCCCTGTGAATTATCACCCCAAGATCCTTGACTGATTCTCCCTCCTTTACCTTTACTCCCTGCAGACAGTACTCGGCTCCACTGTTCCTGTAACCCATATGCAGAACTTGACATTTCCCTACATTAAATGACATACCCCATTTTACAGCCCATTCGGATATCTTATCAAAATCTCCTTGTAAATTTCCTATCTGTAACTTGGTATCCACTGTCCCCCATATTTTTAAGTCATCTGCAAATATACTGATTCTATTCTTGATCCCATGACCTATATCATCTATGAAAATTATAAATAAAATTGGTCCCAAAACTGATCCCTGAGGCACCCCACTTATAACTTCTGTCCACTGTGAATAATTTCCTTTTACCTGCACTCTCTGTTTTCTACCCAATAACCAATTTTTTATCCATATTAATGTTTTTCCCTGAATCCCCAGCCTTTCCAATTTAAACAGTAATGCCTCATGAGGTACTTTATCAAAAGCCTTTTGAAAATCTATGTACATGATATCCACACTGCTCTTATTATCCAGCTCCTCAGTAATTTTTTCGTAGAACTTCAAAAGGTTTGTAGAGCAGGATCTGCCCTTCCTAAACCCATACTGATTCTCTGATAACAGTCCCCCCTCCTCCAAGTATAACATTATATGCTTTTTTAACAGAGATTCAAATATTTTGCAAATTACTGATGTTAGACTTACTAGTCTATAGTTGCCCGGATCACTTTGTATTCCCTTTTTGAAAATTGGAGTTATGTTGGCCAACTTCCAATCCATTGGCACCCAACCTGTGCTATATGTTGAATTAAATATCGTGTGAATTACTTCCCCCAGTTCTTCTGCGCATTCCACTAGTACTCTCGGATAAATATCGTCTGGCCCTGGTGCTTTAGATGGCTTAATTCTTTTCAACTGATGTACTATTTCTTCCCTGTTGAATTTGCATTCTTTAATTATACCCCCTGCAAAGGCTCCATCCTTGGGATCCTTTTTTAAACTATAGTTACCATTGAAAACCCCCAGAAAAAAGTCATTTAACACGATTGCCATTCCCACCTCGTCTTGAATTAATTCACCTCCCTTCCCCTCTAACTGGCCCAGTGTAGTGCTAAATTTATTTTTACCACTTGCATATGCAAAAAATTCTTTTGGGTTTATATTTATTTCCCTTGCTAATTTTTCCTCCAAGGACACCTTTTGCTTCCGACTAATAGTTTTAAACTCCTTTCTGGCTTTCTGATATGCCTCCTTGTCCCTGTCGTTACCAGTGCTTTTATATACCCTGTATGTTCTTTGTTTTAATTTTAAAGCTTTGTGTGTTTCCCCTAAAAACCACATAGGGAGCAATTTTCTAGATTTTCCTTTTTTCCTGAACGTTACATGTTTTTTTAACACCCTGTCTAACTTATTATTGAATTCCTCCCATTGTTCAGAATGATGCAGTGCTAATAATCCCCCTATGAATGTTTCCTTTAACTCTTCCCTTATCTTATGAAAATTTACCTTTCTGAAATTTGGAATTATTCTACTATTGATTGTGTATGCTGACTGAAAATTTATACTTAATCTGATACTTCTATGATCACTTTCTCCCAGTGGCTCACCTATAACCAAATCCTGCACCCTATCCTCATCATTGCTAAAAATCAAATCCAATGTTGCATTGTCCCTAGTATCCTCATACACCATCTGGTACAAAAAACAATCCTGTATCACTTCCAAAAATTCTGCCCCTTTCCCATTTGTAGCTAGATTGTTTGTCCAGTCAATATTTGGATAGTTATAGTCCCCCATTAAAATTAATTCTCCTTTTTGACATGCTTCGTTTATCAGATTGCACATGCCCTTTTCCTGCTCTTCGCTACAAACAGGAGGTCTATATATATTGCCCAGAATTAGTCCTTTGTCTGTATTCAGTTTCACTCAGACTGATTCTATACCCTCAGTTTTACTATTTAACTTTATTTCCGTACAGTTTAAGAATTCTCTCACATAAATCAAAACCCCACCCCCTTTCCTATTCTCTCTGTCCTCCCTAAACATTGTGAATCCACTTAATTCTAAAATTTGTGCATCTTCACTGCTTGCCCAACTTTTAGTAATCCCAATGATATCTATATCCTCTGCTTGTCCAATTCCCTTGAGCTCATCCATTTTATTTCTCACACTGCGAGCATTACAATAAAATACTTTTAGCTTATTTTTCACCCTTATATTGCACTTTCCCTTGTATTATTTGTCTTGGTATTGTTTTTCTCCCTTACATTGCACTTTTCCCTTAACAACCCGTTCATCTTATTGGCCCTTTGATTTAACCACCCATTGCCTAACCCATACCTAGGTAGTAATCCTAATACTGTTACTTCTGCCCCATGAGACTTAATGCCTCTTAAAAGTGTTTCTGCTTCCCTCTTAAACTCAACATTAGTAGTCCTCCCTACGTCATTTGTTCCCACCCACACTACTGCCTTTTCCTCCCCTTTAACCACACGTGCCTTAAATGCCTCAACTACATGTTTTACCCTGGCACCTGGCAAGCAACACCTTGCAAAATTGCGCTTTTTACGCCCTACCATTTCTCCCAAAACCCTAACCATTGAATCACCAACCACTACCCCTCTAGTTACCTTATCCCCCTGATCAACATGCCCCAAGTTTACACATTGGACACCCTTTTCCACTCCCTCTGCAGCCCTCACCTACAAAGCCTCCAGCTCCTTCCTCAAATCACCCACCTCTAAACAACTCTTGCATGTAAATTCAACCTTCTCTGACATTTTAACCCCGCTCACACACCCCTTTCCTGCCTCAACCATATTCCCACACAAGTCACATTCCACATAGAACTCCCCACTGGCTCCCTCTGTCCTCATCTCCTTGAACATTCTAACTATACCCATGCTTATGCAAAGTAACACTCAATGCACAGAAAAAGCACTACACAAAATCAAACATACAGAAAAAGCACTAAGTCAAATACACAGAAAAAGCACTGCACTTGAATGAAATGAATGAAAACAAACAAGACACAAATATTTAGGCCCAACGAGACATACGTGAATTAGGCCTAACGAGACTTGACTTAGGACTATTTGACAAGTCAAAAACTAAGTACAAGGACTATAAAAACACTTTAAAAACAATTAGAAATGTTTGAACTGATAGAAAAATAAGTAATACAGTGCTTAGTACTAAATAAATGAAGAATAACTAAAAAAAACTTGAGTTTCGCGGGAGCTCCGAAAACGCGACGCACACTGCTCGACACCTAGCGGCCAAATGTATAATTGTGATGATTGGTTTGTTTTCTTGAACAGAAAAGGTCACTTTTCCATAAATGACCAGTTGGTTTGTTTATTTCACTTAAAATTCTATTTTATTGTACTCGAAAACAAAGTGATCATGCACACCTACTTAACCCATTGAGATAAGAACTTTTTTCACAAGTTACTTCGAACATCAGTAAACTTCCAATTTTGTTTGACTCCAAATTGTGTCAGTTCGAAAAAGGTATATTAGAAAAGTTACACGGAACTTAAGTACATAACATTAATACCCATGAATGTGCAACTGTTTTACACATTTTTTCCTTGTATAAGAGTGTGGAACTTTCAGTGTGTAGACTTGCAAAATTGTTTCAGATAAGTAAATCTTACTCTCTATGAACATTTGATTTAAAAAGGGTTGCTTGGAAATCAATCATATGTGGCATGACTTGTATATCCGTGACTATTAAAGATTTGATTGGTTATGTGACAGGTCACGAGTAGTGCAGAGTTTCTAATTGTTTTGTGATGTCATGTCCAGAGCAAAACACGATACAAAACATCAAAAATCATGTTTTGATCAATATTTCACATTCGATATCACAGCCAGTGATCACGCACTGTCAGGTTTAAAAAAGTATATGAATGAAGTTTGACCAAAATAAATACATTTTACTATGCACCCATCATTTCAGTGCTTTTGTCCTAGTGACTAATTATTAGCAGAGCTGTTCCTGAGTGGTGTGCAGAAAAAAGTTTGACAAAAGACATACTAATGTATCAGTGAAACTTCGATAAACCATCAGTGTCAAGACGACGAATAACACAAAAACCTTAAGCAACTCACCCCCATCCATTGCATATGAACGAACGATAAAAATGCATGTTTACGAACTGGAAAAACACTGTACATACATGTATTTTATTTTACAGAAATAATTTACAATTTACATTAAGTACAGCATTTTGCACATATTGTTACATGAACTTATGCTCTAGACATAGGCACATACTCAAATTTTCAGTCTCATTTTCTTCGAGGCTCGTGCATACTGAGCGGCGGTATTTCGTAATAACTGACGGTTGATCAAAGTTTCGCTGTATATAGTATTTAGTTACATTTGAATGTTCAAAAATCCAGAAGTATACTCAACTTACTAACTTCAAGTTAATAAAATTCTCACTTTTTGTAGGACTGCAATGCAGATTTAAGGTGGACGTTAATGCCGAGTGGCCTGGGAGTACTCTGGAGCCAGATGGATGTTGATTATGTTTTGATTATTTATATTTCTTATTAAAACATTCTCATGACATTATTACATGTGTATTTGGTGAAATAAAATAATAACTTAAAACAAATATTTTCATGTGTTTTTAATTTTTCTAAGACCTGGCCAGATATACAGGGTGGTCCCGAATTCATGGTACAAACTTTAATGGTAGGTACAGGACATTGTAACAATGATTTATTGTATAGGAATGTATAGTCGCAAGTGACGCGGTGAGGCGAAAACAGGGGAAATAACGGCCGAAAGGAAAAACAAAGATTTTATTGAAAGCGTTGTTGACAAGTGTCATGTTTACAGTAATTGTTCAAAATTGCGTCCACCAGTATCGATACATGCTTGACAGCGTCGGTGGAGCGATTGGCGTACACGTTCAAAGATGCCTGGTATTTCACGCACACCTGCAGCAGCTACAGATAAGCGAGCGACGAGATCCTCATCTGAGTCAACTGGAGTCTCATAAACAAGATGCTTTAGATGTCCCCATAAAAAGTAATCGAGGCTCGATAAATCGGGAGATCGGGGTGGCCAAGGGACTGGTCCACCACGCCCAATCCATCGAGTACCAAACGTGGCATTCAGGTAATTCCGTACATCAATGCTGAAGTGTGCTGGCGCCCCATCGTGCTGAAACCACATGCGGTTACGAATGGCGCAGCAGTTGTGGTAACACTTCTTTCAGAAAAATAAGATAGCTTCCGCCAGTGAGCCGCGTGGGTAGTAAGTATGGGCCAATCAAAAAGTCGTTCACAATACCAGCCCACACATTAATACTGAAACGTTGTTGAAACGCATGTCGACGCGTTGCATGTGGATTATCGGTTGCCCACACATGGGAATTGTGCGCATTAAAGACACCCTCGCGTGAAAATGTCGCTTCATCTGTAAATAGCACATAATCTACGAAATCCGGCTGCAACGCACATTGCTGCATCACCCACAGGCAGAAGTTCACGCGGCGAGGATAATCTGCCGGATTCAATGCTTGTACTTTCTGAAAATGGAAGGGGTGTAAGCGATTTTCGTTTAACACTCTGCATACAGTCTGATGACTCACACCTACGTCACGCGCAACAGTTCTTGTGCTTGACTCGGGTCTATCAGCCACAATGTTCAAGATGCTTTCTTCCAGCCTTGGAGTGCGTACAGCTCTTACTCGACCAGCGCCATGTCTGTTGACGTCGAACGCACCTGTTTCACAAAGTTGACGATGTAACCGTTGAAAAATTCTATGATCCGGCATTCGTCGATCAGGATACTCCGCGCGATACATTCGTAACGCAGCTCTGCCGTTACCATTTGCACGGCCGTACATGTAATGCATGTCTGCTTTTTCTGCATACGTAAAGTCACCCATCGTCTACGGCAGCACAATTGTGAATGGCGCTTTTCCCTACTGCGATGCATCATGTTCAACAGCGGCTAGACATCTACTGCCCTCTACCGGCAATGATACCAACCGATCACTCCATTTCTCTTTCCTTTTATTTCCCCTGTTTACGCCTCACCGCGTCACTTGCGACTATACATTCCTATACAATAAATCATTGTTACAATGTCCTGTACCTACCATTAAAGTTTGTACCATGAATTCGGGACCACCCTGTATTTCCCATTACATTAATGTTATACATCTATATGTGGGCAATTACATGCGACTTGCATTACAATCTCACTTCAAATCCAAGAAAAACAAAAATTTTGCATGAATTAATAAAATATGTTTTAACGTTTTTTCTTGATTTTTAAATTTTTATATCACATTTCATTGATTTTTCTGCTATATTTTGTGGTCATAGTTAATAATCACTTTTCACAGGGAACGCAGGAAACTGAAAAAGTTTGTATGACTATAAAAAGTATTTAGCTATTTTTAATACCGGGATTGGAAATTTTAAAATTATTTCTGTAAAATTGAATCAACCAAGATTTGTCACTTTTTTCAAGTACAAGAATGGTTTTGTAAATATTATTTTGCTTGAAGAAAAAACACCATTATTATATAATCTTATTTGCAGATATTTTAAGTTTTAAAAATAAAAGCTTGAAAATTATATTAGATTTTAAAGAATTAAATGTAAATAAGTACAATTAAAAGAACTTCCAACTTTATTTTTATACAGAAAAGGTAAACCATATGTAATATACCTACTGATAATTGGGCCTGCCTGTACAGGAAATTGCTGCCAGAAAATTTCATAACAATGGATTTTTTGAAGTTTCATCATCTTGTGCATTTTCCAGATATGTCAAATTGGGAAAAGAAAAATAGACTAAAAACATAACAAGAACCATGGATAAACATGTAATGGGACACTGCTACTTAAGATGAATACTCTTTTACACTCTTCATTTTTTTTTATAAGTTCTTTTTATTCAGATTGATGTTAGGCTTTAAAAAAAAGCCCGACATTTTTTTATATTTAACTGATAACTTGGCCGAGTAATGTACATTCAAAATAATTCTGTAAAAATTTGTTCAAAATGACAAAAACCAAACTTTGAAAATTTTTTATTCAAATTCGTTCTGTGATCAATGTTTGCATAAGCTCATTGCCTTCACGCTTTATCTTGAGGATCTCCTTCTTTAACTTTATTAGTATGTGTACAGTGTTCTTCACTTTCAACTCTTGAACCCTTGGTGTTGCTTCTAAAAAAAATAAAACTTTTAGATTTGAAATATTTTTGCACAAGGTCATATATGGCAACACTGTGCCAAACACTAGATAGCCCATATCAAGTAATGGACACAAGGAATGTTAAATTGCTGTGAAAAGAATTTTTGGCATGTAACTTGAAATTACATTACATTGTCGGCTAAGATGTGGTACCTCGTAAGCGCCAATTTCTCAAAAGTGTTTTCAAACCAGGAGTTTTGCAAAAAATAAGCACATAGGTGAAGTGAGACCTCATTCATCAGATCAACAAGATGGGAAAATGTACATTAGTGATACCTAGTATTAGATTCTAGGTAGTTTTTTTGCTCCTGTAAAATTGGTATTTTGCACTTACAAAGTATCACATTGTAGCCGACAATATGCAGAAAAAATAAGAAAACCAATGCCCTTCAGTATTTTATGAGAAGGAAAGATTCTCTAATTCGCTTGTTCAGTGCCACAATCTGAAAGTAATTCAGCATTCATTTCTTGCACAAATTGAGGCTGGGAAATCTGGATCCTTTAACATAATGTAGCTATTCTGAAAATACATAATATTCATGTACACGTGAGGCAGGTAATTGTGAAACACTAAGGGTGCTAATTTATTATTATTTAAATTATTCTTAGGCACATGCAAACTGCTCATAGGATTTATCTCAATTTACTACTTTGTGCACTTGCAAGATGCTTCTAATATTTAACTGCAACAGTATTATGGTACGATAGATTCTTTACTTTTTCTGTGCAAGGAAAAATAGTATTCCTACTGAGTTAATCATTTGTATATATTTCTGCGTGACTTTTCCAAAATATTTCATGTAAAATTAATTATGTAATAGTTAAATAAAAGCATATACAACACTGCGTAATATTTAATATTATAAAATGAAGTTTCTGTGTTTATATGTGTCGGGTATATACGGGGTGCCCTGACGAATTTATGGCATTCACACTAATGAAATTAGGCACACATGTAGTACGAATTTTTTTGCAATTTTATATACCAGCTCGATTTTTAAAATTTCATCTAGAACATTTTATTAAAATTTTATTAATTATTAAATAATTAATACGATATTGAATTATTATTTGTTTTCCTCTGAATGACAACAGTCTTGAATCGGTCTTGACTCTGATTAAAATTGTGACTGTTAAGTGTGCGTCTATTCACACTGCTGACGCCAGTAAAACGGTAATAAATTTTTATTGTTTTTAATGCTTTTCTAAAAGCATAATTTTCTTTTTTATTTGTTTGTTATTGTTTTATGTGTTTTTTATAACCTTTATTCATCAAAGCATAATTACATTTTCCTTTGTTTCTTATTGTAATTTGAAATCGTAACTATATTTTTTATTAACGGTTTATTCTTATATATATATCTTTTTCCTTTGTTTCTTATTGTTTTTGTGTTTTTATTAATATTTTTAAGGCATAATATCTTTGTTTGTTATTGTCATTTTGTAATCCTAACTATCGTTTTTAAAGTTATATATTGACGGTTTCTAATTTTGGTTTGTTTCAGCGATTTTTTAAAACCATAATATTATTTGTTTGTTTCTTACTGTCATTTTGTAATCCTAACTATAGTTTTTAAAGTTATATATAATCCTAACTATCGTTTTTTATTGTTTTTGAGTTTTTCATAATATTTTTAAACCATATCTTTGTTTGTTATTGTCATTTTGTAATCCTAACTATCGTTTTTAAAGTTATATATTAACGGTTTCTAATTTTGGTTTGTTTCAGCGATTTTTTAAAACCATAATATTATTTGTTTGTTTCTTATTGTCAGTTTGTAATCCTAATTATCGTTGTTAAAGTTATATATTAACGGTTTAATCCTTTTTTAACTTATATATTAACGGTTTATTATTCTCATGTTGAAGTCACAACAACTCCCCTTTTCTGACAACCAATAAACAGAATTTAAAACACGAACCATAAAGTTCAAAGCACACAACAATACCTCAACAATAGAGGCAAAGGTGGTGAAAGCACCCAACAATCTTTACTTTTTTAAAGTATAGATATATCTTTCAATATGCCACAGCCTCCCACCAAACGAAAGAAGAAAGGTTTTGTAAGACAACAGCGGGAGTCCACAGAAAGAGCACAAAGAATTAGAGAAGCTGAATCCAGCCTAGAAAGACAAACACGACAGCGACAAAACAGAACGACAACAAATAATAGAAGCTCAATCCAGCCTACAAAGACAAACACGACAGCGACAAAACAGAGAACGGGAACGAAGAAGAAGAGAAGCTGAATCCAGCCTAGAAAGACAAACACGACAGCGACAAATGAGAGAACGACAACGAAGAAGAAGAGAAGCTGAATCCAGCCTAGAAAGAGAAACACGACAGCAACCAAATAGAGAACGACAACGAAGAAGAACAGAAGCTCAATCCACCCCACAAAGAGAAACACGACAGCAAGAAAACAGAGAAATAGAACAAATAAGAGAAGCTCAATCCACCACACAAAGAGAAACTCGAATGCGCGCGTTTACAAATTTTGATAATGCAGCTTTTATTTACGACCCATCTGCAGATTATCAATCTCATCCTTTGTGCACCATTGGATCCATGTGTTTTACATGCCAACACTGTGGAGCAAAAAAGTGGAAGGGTGAAACCCCAGGTATGTGCTGCAGTGGAGGAAAGGTTAAACTGCCACTGTTAATGGATCCACCTGAGCCCCTACATTCTTTACACATCGGAGATTCAGCAGAATCTAAACATTTCTTGGCACATATTAGAAGGTACAATTCAAGTTTCCAAATGACCTCTTTCGGCACAACAAAAGAAATCAGAGAGTTTGGGTACATGCCAACATTTAAGGTTCAGGGTCAAGTTTACCACCGCATTGGAAGTGTACACCCTCTACCGAATGAAGAGCCGAGGTTTCTGCAAGTATATTTTGTTGGAGATGATACACAACAAGCAGAGCAGCGTTGCAAAAACGTTCCGCAGACAAGGCCAGATGTAGTGCTTCAGTTGCAACACATGCTGGCTCGCCACAACTCTTACATCCAGAGCTTCAAATCGGCCATGGATAAGATCGGCCCTGAATTGAAACTGGTAATATTAGCAGACAAAACCCCACATGGTGAACATGAGAGGCGCTTTAATGCACCAACAACAGGAGAAGTGGCGTTGATAATGGTGGGAGAACAACATAGACCAAGGGACATACTTTTAGAAGAAAGAAGTGGTACCATCAAGAGAATTCCCGATACGCACAGGTCCTACGATGCGCTGCAATATCCACTCATGTTTTGGCAGGGGGAGGATGGATATAATTTTGAACTGCGACAAACAAACCCAACTACAGGATTGCCGCTAACTAAGAACATTTCTGCTATGCAGTTCTACGCTCACTGAATAATGATGCGCTCTTCAAATTTTAACATTTTACTAAGAAGCAAAGACCTGTTCCATCAATTTATTGTCGACATGTATGCCAAAATTGAATCGGAAAGGCTATTGTACATACGACTCAATCAGAGAACGCTCAGAGTGGAACAGTATGCACATTTGAGGGATGCAATGATGAACGATGGAAATGTTGCAGACATCGGTCAGTTAATTATCTTGCCTTCCAGCTTTACTGGTGGTCCCAGGTACATGCATGAGCGTACTCAAGATGCCATGACCTATGTTAGAAACTATGGTAGACCAGACCTCTTCATCACCTTCACATGCAATCCAAAGTGGACAGAGATAGAGCAAGAAGTATTTGTTGGCCAAAAACCACAGGATCGTCATGATTTGTTGGCAAGAGTCTTCCATCAAAAGCAAAAAGCTCTCATGAGTCTAATCACAAAAGGAAAGATTTTTGGACAGGTTAAATGTCACATGTACACGATAGAGTGGCAAAAGCGCGGACTTCCGCATGCACACATCCTGATTTGGCTCAAACACTCAATACATGTCACAGAGTGAATGAATTCATCAGTGCATGTTCGCAATAGTAACAAAACAAATGGTGCACGGTCCCTGCGGATGCATAAATCCACGCTCTCCATGCATGAAGGATAGAATTTGCACAAAGCGATTCCCACGCCGTTTTTTAAAACAGACGCAAACAGGACAAGACGGATATCCACTTTATCGTCGTAGGTCACCGCAGGACGGGGGATTTACTGTAAAGGTCTTTTTACGGGGATCAGAAGTGTTTGTGGACAATACATGGATTGTGCCATATTGCCCTCTACTAACAAAAATTTTCAATGCACATATCAACGTTGAGTATTGCAATTCTGTCAAATCTATAAAGTATGTCTGCAAGTATGTCAACGAAGGTTCTGACATGGCAGTGTTTGAATGTAAGCAGTGGAGAGAACAACTGAAATGAAATCAGCCAATATGAAAAGGGAAGATATATCAGCAGCAACGAAGCAGTATGGAGAATACTGAACTTTCCAATTCATGAACGCCATCCCACAGTCGTTCATTTAAGCATCCACCTTGAGAATGGCCAGAGAGTCTACTTCACAACCGAAAATGTTGCAGAACGTGCCCAATCACCTCAACAAACAACACTCACGGCTTTCTTCCGACTTTGCACCCAAGATGACTTTGCGCGCACCCTTTTGTACAACCAAGTACCAAATTACTACACTTGGAACACCAGAAACAAGACATGGAACCGTCGAAAGCAAGGACAAGTTGTGCCCGAACAAGCGGGAATAAGGTTCAGCGACGCACTAGGCCGTGTTTACACCGTCCATCCAACCAACTCGGAATGCTTTCACCTTCGACTCTTTCTGCATGAAGTACGAGGGCCTGTGTCATTTGCAGATTTGAAAACATTTGAAGGAAGAATCTGTACAACCTACAAAGAGGCTTGCCAGCTCAGAGGACTTCTGGAAAACGACGACCACTGGAACAAAGCATTGGAAGAAGCAGCTGCAGCTCGATCACCAAAGACTTTACGCAATCTTTTTGCCGTTATGCTACAAACATGCGCAATGTCTTCTCCCCATAACTTATGGATAAACCACAAGGAGAACCTTTCTGAAGACTTACTGCACCAAGCACGCATACAGCAACACAATATGGATTTGGACTACACTGATGACATATTCAACAAAGCTCTAATCTACATCGAGAATAAGGTCGCATTGTTGGGTGGATCTGACCTCAAAAGTTTTGGACTACCACAACCCAATCGAAACTGCGATTCAGTACTACCGAATGAGGAACTCGCGGAAACAAACTATGATGCAAATGTAATAACAGCATACATAGAGGAGAATGAGCCAAAAATGGTACAAGATCAAAGGGAAGCATTTGACAACATTACAAAAGCAGTTTTTGATAGGCAGAGTGACATATTCTTTTTGGATGCTCCTGGCGGTACGGGTAAGACCTTTCTCATCAATCTCCTCTTGGCTAAAGTACGACAGAGAAACGACATTGCCCTGGCTGTTGCTTCATCGGGCATTGCTGCAACACTATTGACGGGAGGCAGGACTGCTCACTCGGCTTTCAAGTTACCGTTACATTTGGCAAGCGTAGAAAGTCCTACGTGTAACATTTCAAGAAATTCGGCAAAGGCAAAGGTTTTACAGCGTTGCAAGCTCATTGTCTGGGATGAATGTACTATGTCCCACAAAGCCGCATTCGAAGCACTTGATGTCACGTTGAAAGACCTCAGACATAACAATGAGATAATGGGAGGCGTCACTATGGTGTTAGCTGGCGACTTTCGCCAGACACTTCCGGTTATTCCCCGCGGAACCAGGGCGGATGAAATGCAAGCCTGCTTGAAATCATCTCACATTTGGAATGGCATCCACATACTTCGACTCTCGACAAACATGCGAGCTCATGTAACAGGTGATCCCTCTGCCCACATTTTTGCAGATACTAATCTACTTAAAGTGGGAAATGGTGCCATTGTTTCTGATAAAACCGATGGAAGTATACCAATGCAAAGCATTGCAAATATTGTTAAAACACAACAAGAGCTGAAAGACGCAGTGTACCCAAATGTCGCACTACACTTTACTAATCACACATGGCTATGCCAAAGGGCAATTCTTGCCCCAAGAAACGAAGATGTAAATGTTATTAACAAGCAACTGTTGCAACAATTGCCCGGTAGTGTTCAAATTTACAAATCTATCGACACTACGTGTAACACAGATGAGGCCGTAAACTACACTACAGAGTTTTTAAACTCACTGAAACCATCTGGAGTACCCTCTCACATATTGGAGCTAAAGATTGGGGCACCGATCAAGCTTCTAAGAAATCTCAATCCACCTTCACTCTGTAATGGCACAAGACTGTCTGTCAAGAAACTCATGCCAAATATTATTCAAGCCACCATCATGACTGGACATGCCACAGGCGAAGACGTTTTCATTCTGCGAATACCAATCATCCCTTCTGATATCCCATTTCAATTTAAAATACTTCAGTTCCTGGTTCGTTTAAGTTTCGCTATGAGCATCAACAAGGCACAAGGACAATCGTTGAAAGTTGTAGGACTCGATCTCATTAAACTGTGTTTCTCACATGGTCAACTGTATGTGGGGTGTTCGAGATTTGGAAAAGCCAGTAATCTTTACATCCTAGCTCCAAATGGAAGGACATTAAACATAGTGTATAATGAAGCTCTGTAATATATAAAATATCACTTCCAAACCACCATCAAAATTTTCCATCCAATGTTGTCCAAAGCCACAGGTGTCATCACAGGTTGTAAATGTATGTTATGTTAAAATACGCCATCATACTGTTTCACACTTATTGGCACCACCAAATTAACCATCCATAGAACCACCATTAAATTTGTCAAAAGCCACACATGTTATGTCATGTCAAAGTCAGCCTCATTTTTTATATTTATGTTTTTCTCTCACACAGGTGCAATGTGGCAACTACAATAAAACCTCAATCCCATATCGGTTTAAATCCACCTTCAACATTTTACATGCAATCGTATTGACAACGTCAAATATCTCCAAACCCACCAGTGTGATGTGTGGTGGTAAATTTTGCTTCGCTTCAAACGCATCAATAATACTTCATTTCAGCAATATTTCTTTTGTATCCATTTTTTTTTATTGTTGTGTTCTATTAATGTTTTTTAAATTTCAGTTATTTTTTTTTTGTTTGTAATGTTTTTTAAACCACTGTTATTTAGTGTTTTATAAAATTTTTTTTCAGGATAATTTTTTTTTCTTCTTTTATTTTAATCTCTACAAAGCCACCTGTGTCATGTCTGGTGGTTAATTTAGGTTGTGTTGGATGTTACATTATTGTTCTGTTCAAATACAACAATAATGTTCAAGGCTTATTGCCACCACCAATCTGTTCATCCATAAAGCAAAAGTAAAATCTGTGCAAAGCCACCATTCTCATGTTGGTTGGTCCATTTGCCATCACCAAAACAAAAAAGCAACACTAAATTCAATATGTGTTTGAAGTCACCATCAACATTTTACATTATATGTTATTGCCTCTGTCAAATCTTTCCAAACTGCTCGTGTTATGTTGGGTTCTAAATACAATATCTGTTGCAAAACACCGTCAATATTTCCACCAAACTTCAATGCCTTCAAGGCTTATTGCTACCAACAAACTGCCCTTCCATAAATCCAACATCAAATGTGTCCCAGCCTACCCGTGTGATGTAGGTTGCAGGTGGTTACATGCCCGTGTCATGTACTGTGAAAAAAGGACCTAATTTTTTTACATTGAGGTTCTGTTTAAACACACAATTTATGTTGATCCATGCTTCTTCACACCACCAAAATTCAAGTCTGTGCAAAGCCACCAGTGAATGTTGGGTGGTAAATTTACCATCATTGAAACAAAACAAAAAAAAAAAATAAAATCCATTGTGTTTCAACCCACTATCAGCATTTTACATGCAATTTTATTGCAACTGTCAAATCTCTCCAAACCACCCGTGTCAAGTCGGGTTCTAAATCCAATATATCTTTCAAGCCACCATCAAGATTTTTACCAAACTTCAAAGATAACACTTTCAAGGCTCATTGCCAACAACAAACTGCCCATCCGTAAAGATTCCATCAAATCTCTGCAAGGCTACCTGTGTAATGTTGTGTTAAGGATGTTACATGCCTGTAAAATGTTGTTTTAAAACGGGTCCTTATTTTTTACATTTAGGTTCTGTTCAAACACAATCTATACTCAACAAACTTCGAAGCCAACGCCTTCAACAATTATTGCCACCAGCAAACTGCCCATCCATAAAGCCACCATCAAATCTGTCCAAGGCTACCCGTGTCATGTCGGGTGCAGGTGGTGACATGCCCGTGTCATGTCGTTTGAAAATAGGGCCTCATTTTTTTACATTTAGGTTCTCTTCAAATACACAATACTGTTTCAGGCTTATTCACACCACCAAACTCCAAATCTATGCAAAACCACCAGTGTCTGTTAAGTGGTAAATTTGCCATCATCGAAACAAATAAACACAATCCAATGTGTTTAAACCCACTATCAGCATTTTACATGCAATGATATTGCCACTGTCAAATCTCTCCAAACCACCCGTGTCAATTCGGGTTCTAAATCCAATATCTCTTGAAGCAACCATCAAGATTTTTACCAAACTTCAAATACAATGCCTTCAGCCTCATTGACAACAACAAACTGTCCATCCGTAAAGACACCATCAAATCTCTCCAAACCACCCGTCTCAATTCGGGTTCTAAATCCAATATCTCTTTCAAGCCACCATCAAGATTTTTACCAAACTTCAAACACAATGCCTTCAATACTCATTGCGAACAACAAACTGTCCATCCGTAAAGACACCATCACATCTCTACTAGGCTACCTGTGTAATGTCGTGTTAAAGGAGATTACATGGCTCTATAATGTTGTTTTAAAACTGGTCCTTATTTTTTACATTTAGGTTCTGTTCAAACACAATCTATACTCACCAAACTTCGAAGTCAACGCCTTTATTCAAACCACCGTACTTAAAATCTTTACAAAGCAACCAGTGTCATGTTGGGTGGTCAATTTGCCATCATTTAAAGTCACAGTCCTATATTTATTTTTTATCTACATAAATCTGTCCAGACACGCGTGTCATATCTGTTGGTACATTTTGTTTCCGTTCAATAGCATCAACAATACTGTTCACGGCTTATTTAGGTTTGTATTAATTATTTCACTAATATATCTTTTGTATCCATTATCAATTTTTCTTACTTTTTTTCTTATTGGTTGTGTTGTATTAATATTTTTTTAATTTCACTTATTCTTTTGTTGTTTATAATGTGTTTTTTAAACCACTCTTATTATTTTGTCTTCTATTAATATTTTTTTATTTTCAGGAATATTTCTTTTTTATCTATTTAAATGTGTACAAACCCAACCATGTTTTGTGTGGTCGTAAATTTTGGTTTTGTTTCAAACACACCATCCATATTCTTCAAAACTTTTTGCCACCACCAAACTGTGTTTTATATTAATAGTAAATTTTTTTTCTATATTAATCCTTTTAGCAATAATAATTTTTAAACATTTTTATAATTTCAGGTTTTTTTGGTTTCTATTAATCATTTCTCAATTTCAGCAATATGTTTTTTTCTATCCATTTTATCTTTTTTTTTTTCCCCTCATTTTTGTGTTCTATTAATATCTTTTTTTATTTCAGTTCATCTTTTGCTGTTTATAATGTGTTTTTTATACCACTCTTATTTAGTTTTGTATTAATAATTTTTTAATTTCAGCAATATTTATTTCCTATCTATTTTAATATGTACAAAGCCACATCTGTCATGTCTGGTATAGGTTTGGTTGGGTGTTCAATTTTGCTTCTCTTTAAACACATCAACAATAATGTTTAAGGCTTATTGACACCACCAATCTGTTCATCCATAAAGCAGGCCTCGAAATATATTTTTTAATACAGGTGCACAAGGTGCACCTAAGTTTTTAAATTAGGTGCACAGGTGCGCCTAGCGGGAAAAAATTAGGTGCACAATTTTATTTTCATGTGCACAGTGCACCTGTGCACCCGGGTATTTCGAGCCCTGCTATAAAGCAAAAGTCAAATCTGTGCAAAGCCACCACTGTCATGTTTAAAGGTAAATATGCCATCATCAAAATAAACAATACTAAATCCAGTATTTCTTTTAAGTCACCATCAACATTTTACATGCAATGTTATTGCCACTGTCAAATCTTTCCAAACCACCCGTTTTATGTCTGGTTCTAAATCCAATAGCTGTTGCAATAAACCATCAATATTTCCACCAAACTTCAAAGCCAACACCTTCGAGCCTTATTGCTACCAACAAACTGTGTCTTTTATAATTAGTAATTTTTTTTTGTATATTAATCTTTTAGCAATAATTATTTTAAAACATTTTTATAATTTCAGGTTTTATTTGGTTTTTTGTACTAATCATTTCTCAATTTCAGCAATATTTATATTATATCCATTGTATCATTTGTTATTACATTTTTTTCTTATTTTTGTGTTCTATTAATATTTTTTTAATTTCAGTTATTCTTTTGCTGTTTATAATGTGTTTTTTATACCACTATTATTTAGGTTTGTATTAATAATTTTTTAATTTCAGTAATATTTCTTCTCTATCTATTTCAATATGTACAAAGCCACATGTGTCATGTCTGGTGGTAAATTTTGGTTTGGTTAGATGTTCGATTTTTATTCTGTTAAAACACATCAACAATAATGTTGAACGCTTATTGCCACCACCAATCTGTTCATCCATAAAGCAAAAGTCAAATCTGTGCAAAGCCACCACTGTCATGTTTAAAGGTAAATATGCCATCATTAAAACAAAACAATACTAAATGCAGTATTTCTTTTAAGTCACCGTCAACATTTTACATGCAATGTTATTGCCAGTGTCAAATCTTTCCAAACCACCCGTCTTATGTCGGCTTCTAAATCCTATTGCTTTTGCAATAAACCATCAACATTTCCACCAAACTTCAAACCAAACACCTTCAAGCCTTATTGCTACCAACAAACTGCCCATCCATAAAGGCACCATCAAATCTCTCCAAGGCTACCCATGTCATGTCGGGTGTAGGTGGTAACATGCCCGTGTCATGTTGTGTCAAAACAGTAACTCATTTTTTACATTTTGGTTCTGTTCAAATACATAATCGATACTGTTTCAGGCTTATTCACACCACCAAACTTCAAATCTGTACAAAGCCGCCAGTGTTATGTAGGGTGGTATATTTTGCTACTCTTCAAACACATAAAAAATAATGTTCAAGGCTTATTAACACCACCAATTGTGCATCCATAAAGCCAACGTCAAATCTGTGCAAAGCCACCAGTGTCTGTTGGGTGGTAAATTTGCCATCATCTAAACAAAAATACATCAATAAATCCATTGCTTTTCAACCCACTATCATCATTTTACATGCAATGTTATTGCCACTGTCAAATCTCTCCAAACCACCAGTCTCAAGTCTGGTTCTAAATGCAATATCTGTTGCAAGCTACCATCAATATTTCCAGCAAACTTCAAATACAACGCCTTCAAGGCTTATTGCCACCAACAAACTGCCCATCAGTAAAGGCACCATCAAATCTCTCCAAGGCTACCCATGTCATGTCGGGTGCAGGTGGTAACATGCCCGTGTCATGTTGTGTCAAAACAGTAACTCATTTTTTACATTTTGGTTCTGTTCAAATACATAATCGATACTGTTTCAGGCTTATTCACACCAACAAACTCCAAATTTGTACAAAGCCACCTGTTTCATCAAGGGTGGTAAATTTTTTTTCTGTTCAAACACATCAACAATACTGTTCAAGGTTTATTGCCACCACCAATCTCAACATCCATAAAGCCACTGTCAAATCTGTGTGCAAAGCCATCGCTGTCTGTTGGGTGGTAAATTTGCCATCATCGAAACAAAAAAACAACACTACATTCAATGTGTTTCAAACCACTATCAGCATTTTACATGCAATGTTATTGCTACTGTCAAACTTTCTCCAAACTAGCAGTGTAAAGTCGGGATCTAAATACAATATCTGTTTCAAGCCACCATCAACATTTCCACCAAACTTCTAAAACAATGATTAAAGGCTTATTGCCACCAACAAACTGCCCATCCATAAAGACAAAGTGAAATCTCTGTAAAGCCACCAGTGTTATGTTGGGTGGTAAATTTGACACCATCCAAAGTCAATCCAATATTTTTTTTAATCTACTTAAATCATTCCAAACCCACCTGTGTCATGTATGGTGGTCAATTTTGATTCTGTTCAAACACACCATCAATACTGTTCAAGGCTTATTGCCAACACCTTACCTCAAATCTACAAAGCCAACATCTTTCAGGCTTATTGACACCAACATAAATCTTTTTTGGTAAATTATTTTTATCTTTTCACAGTTTATTTTGCATTCTATTAATCCTTTTTTCATTTCAGCAATATTTCTATTTTTTCCCATTATCATTATTTTTATTAATTGTGTTCTATTAATCGTAGCTAGCCCACTAATCTACAGCCAACAACTTTGTTCACAATAATCTCTTCAAATCTTATTGCCAACACCAAACCTCAAATCTACAAAGCCAACATCTTTCAGGCTTATTGCCACCTACAAAATTTATTATTACTTTTTTTTTAATAGTAATTCATTTATTTTGTATATTATCTTTTATAAAATTTCAGCTATATTTATTTTAAAACTATTTATATAATTTCACAGTTTATTTTGCTTTCTATTAATCCTTTTACAATTTCAGCATTATTTATTTTGTATCCATTTTCTAAATTTTAATTATTTATATTGTTTGTGTTCGAATAATCTTTAAACTTTCAGTAAAGTCTTTTGTTGTTAATAATGTCTTTTGGAAACTACTGTTATTAAATTTTCTAATAATCTTTTTTTATTAAAAAAAATATTTCTTTTTTATATATTTTATCTGTACAAACCCACCTGTGTCATGTCGGGTGGTAAATTTAGGTTCGGTTCAAACACACCATCAATACTGTTCCAGACTTATTCCATCCACCAAACTGTGCAACCATAAACCCAACTTCACACCTGTACAACTCCCTGGGTGTGTCATGCACACTGAAGGTAAAAAAACTTGGCATGGTTCTAAACTTAATAAGATCTCCAAAATTTTTAATTCGTGTGGCTTTTCATTGTTGATAAAATTTTTATATTCGGGCTTTATATAAAACTACCTTACGGGGCCTTACATTTTAAGCCAGGGTTTAGGGTGTGCAGAGGAGCGACTCAAACAGCTCCTCGGGGGTTGTTCCTTATTACCGGTAGTGTGGAACAACCCTCTGGGGAACAAAAGTAGCCCACCTCCACTTGGTGTTCCCCGGTCAACGCCGATAGCGTACACTCGGCGGCAAAGAGGCTACTGAAAACTTCAAAACAATTCATAGTGTGTGTCTCAACTCTACTCACAAATCTATCGCACATACAATAATAACATTTGCCACACACTCCAAAATTTTCGCAATCTTTGTAACGCGCTGCAATTTTTTATTTTTATCTACAACATATTTCAATAACTTTTTTCTGCCTTCTTCTCTTCCTAACAAAAAACAAGCCACACAATTTTGCTATTTTAGCCCTCTTTCTCAGCCTTTTCAACCATGCCATCTTTTTTCCACCTTCTGTCTTTAGTTCCTAAATGTTTCGTTACCCATTCCCCTCACTTCACCTTGCGTATTCAATCTCTTCACATTTTAATACTTATGCGTACCAAACACAATTGCCCAGTGTTAGCAAGCAGTGCTCACACCCTACACCACAAAACAAACTGTCATGGCCAATATAATTTTTACTTAACAAATAACAAGGCGACGGCGTTGTTGGTGGTTTTAGTTTGCTAATTTTTTGCGCATTTGGTTTACGAAGCAAACCAACACAACGGGCAACGCCGGCCTAGCCACGCATAATATAATATTTATTATATTAATATATACACAACTATCTCTAATATTATAAAAGCAAGTTGTTTTTTTGTTTGTTTGTCTGCAGCCACAAAATACTGATGATTCTATCGCCCTTACAGCAGTCAGATTTGACGCACAGGTAGTCCAAATTATTTCCAATTTTTGGGTCGCGGCGAATTTTAAAATTCAATCGAGAACATTTTTTAAAATTTATTCAATTGTTTTATCTTCCATTGCTTTACCAAACACGTAGAACTTTTTCTACCCACGTTACGTTGCAGTCAGGGTTTGCAGACATGCCCATCCGCAGAACGCCGATAATTTTTTTTCTTTCATTTCCGCTTTAATTTTCTATGTGCAAATAAATTTCCAGCCAGACCATAAATCTTTTAACTGAAGTCAGTTCTTTTTTCTATCTCCTACACCGTTAAAGATGGAGTAAAAATTTCAACGGATTTTAAATCTGCGGAAAATTTCAGTTTTAATAGTTACCTAAAAATATAATTTTCTTTTAATAAATTTTTTTTTATTCAATATATCTTCAACGAATTTAAAATCATCGGAAAATGTTACATCACATAAATACCTTACATCACGGCGTTGCCCGTGCAACACCATGGGCACGGGAACGCCGGGCAAGCCACGCAGTGGCTAGTATTTAATATTTTAACTGCTAAATCATCAATTTCATACAGGAGATGTTAAAAAGATGAACTAAATGTAAGGGTTAATCTGCAACTTTGTAAATGAAAGTATTCATTAATATGCACTGGAAGTTCATAATAGGCTCTATATTTTAAATGAGTTTTTTAGCAACTAACCAATTTGTCATGAGACATAATTGAGTTGATTTATGAAATTAAATTTCTATTAACACAAATTGCCCACATTCAATTTTCAACTAGGCTAATCAGAAGAGCTACTATTTTGGTTCTACCCTTTACAAATTCCTTCACTTTTCACACTTCAAAATTTACAATTTCAGTAACTCCTTATTTGGTATAATAAATACACAAAAGCTCACCGATTTCAATGTCCATTAACTGTCCCAGCAGGAGCTTCACTGTGCTCAGAGACAGTTGGTTAGCATGCCTGCTTTACCTATAATACAAATAAAACATGAAATTTAATGACATGCGATCCAATAAATTTCACTAGACGGGAAGTAACATTTTTGCCCACCAATCGACAACATGCCAATGCATAAACATAAATTGCCTTCACTGTGTTTGTTAAACTACAAAATATAAATATGACACAGTTTTAAAGCAACTGAATTTAAATGTCACACAAAATAAAACAAATAAATGTTTAAAACTCACCATTAACTGCCCAAAAGTTGAGGTCAGGCCGCATTTCCAATACATCCAAACCTCCTGTTTGATGATCTGGATCTCGGAAAAACGAAGCGATGTAAACAAACAGCGACATGAAACAAACTTTCGCCTTCGCGCTAAACCAGCTGAGTATGTAATCTTGTTTCTTATTGGTCAATAAGTAATTACGTGACGTCACAGCAAAGCGAGCAATCATCGGCGTATGATGGTAACCCCTAACACTCCGAGCGTTTCGAAAACGGGTAGTTGCATGGCAAGAGACGGAAGCGAGAAAAACAGTTCGAGCTGGGCTTTCGGATTCGAACAGACGTTTTCGAAGGAAGTGGAATTAGGCCCTTAATTTAATCGCTTGCGGTTTTTGCGTGTCTCTTCACTTGTTGTTTCAAGAAGACTACGATTTAGAAGGGAATTATCTTCTCAAAGGTAAGGTATGTACGCGTATAATATAATAAAATCAGTAACAGAATTGGGTTACATATTTGAGGATCGTGTTAACGAAGTTGTTGTTGTGTCTAATCCTTCAGGATCTAGCAGCAGCTAGATCAAATCCATGAGACCATCAACTCTAGCAAAGTCAAGCACCAGAAGTGGGCAATCAAGGACATCCGCCAAACTGAGCCCCAAGCAATCGAGGATATGCTGGTAACAGTTGGCACTTGGTACACGTTGGGAAGATACTGCGGCAAGAATCGAATGTCATGCATCTTAGGTGCCCACTAATAAGTCTCGAGACAGCCGTTTGATTATTAACAGCCTTTTCCAGAGGGGGACCCCCGTGGAGTCAGATTCCGTGTCCATATGCCCTACCCAAACCTGATGAGGCTACGGGGAACTTCGGACACACAAGTGCACTCCTCGTGTAGCGCAATTTTGCGACCGAACTGGAAGAAATTTTCAAATATCTTGGACCTCATTTCATGCGCAACACCTCACATGTATTCAGGGACGGAGCTTAACTCCTCTGCCGAAGAGATCACACAAACAATCACCAGTGCATATGATGAGACTAGAAAAGACGAGCACGTAAACTTTCGCCGCCACAGAGGACACTGACCGTATGAATGACAGACTGGAAAATAGAGATGAAGGGGGCTGTCTTTAAGAAACAACAAGGTTAAAGTGGACGACCTTCAAACAGGTGGTGACTTTCCACTTGCCCCAGCAAGGTGACCCCATAAAGGGGGGGGGGGGGGTCGACCAACACCACCTAGACGGACAAGGCCGCGGCGCTCATTTGTGACGTCAGAGCAAGTAGGGAAACGGTGAAGCTGGATTCTCCCAATGACACCGCAAAACATTAACAAGTGCAACCAAAAATAAGCTTACTCGGTTATCTACCGCAGTTTGATATGAGAAAACAAATGCCTAAATGTGCTTTTAATCTTTTTTTATCTTTTCAAGGAAAACTTAGGCTTGAAAAGGAAAGTTAATTTTAAATAAAAAATACTTTCAGCAGCTGCCTTGAAGAATACAAATGTAATAGAATTTTATAAATATTTGTTGTTAAAATTGAATGTCAGGAAATCAAATCTTAAACACAATGGAACACAAATAAAAGTAAGAACAAACTTTATTTTTGCACACATACAAATATCAACAAACATTTATATTATCTTAGTTATGTAAAGGTAAACATGATAAAATTCTGATTATATTCAAATTCATGTATTCATATTAATCAACCTTAAAATAATATTATTTAGTTTTAGTATTTATTCTGGTGCTTTACACGATTTTTAAGGGATATTTTACTCTTTGGCTTTTTTGTTTTTATGTGTTTGGGGTAAAGTTGCATTTGCTGGGGAGTTTTTAACTGTTTCTAGTTTACGCTGTTTAGCAAGTGAAACAGGTTTTGGTGTATCATTTTTTTTAAAGTGCAATAATTGTTTAGTAAAGCATTTGTTGCAGGTCTTAAAATTAGTTTCAGTACATGGTCTGTTGAATGCCCATTAGAACAACTCTCATCGTTAAGAAAAAATTCATGCTTATTAATCAAATCAAAACTAATAGTGATTACAAGTTCCCTTTGATTATTCTGTCTCAAAAACAAATGTTCATTCTTTTGGTTAACTAGC
This sequence comes from Metellina segmentata, assembly GCA_947359465.1. Classification (NCBI taxonomy): domain Eukaryota; kingdom Metazoa; phylum Arthropoda; class Arachnida; order Araneae; family Tetragnathidae; genus Metellina; species Metellina segmentata. The sequence continues at coordinate 42,610,028 of OX375875.1, forward strand.
TTTTGCACAACTATGTAATTATATGTAACAGCAGTAACAACATCTGGAGATGGACATAGCAAACCACCTCTGTCTAAATTCCGAATAAGAATGTAGTCCGAAATTAAATTTAAAGTTTTATCTAGAACTAAAGATTTTGAGCAAGCGTCACAGTTGAGTTTAGAAATTGCTGAACGAGCACAATAACCTGATATAAATAGGTTAAAACTGGCAGCAGAGGTTTTAAATCAAAATCCGTTTCAGAAATATCTAATACAAATTGAGAATATCCAACATTTCCCTTAATTTCTGAGCAGTTATTTTCAGGGTCAGCGTTTTTAATTTCTACTTCACCATACATGTTGGAATTTAAAACAAGTGGAAGAAAATTTTGCATCCTTAATTTGGCCTCAGATTTATAAATTTGTGAAACTGATATTAGATATTGTGAACCCGCAAGTGTTCTATATTTTCCAAAGAGATCTTCAAGGGAGTCGGTTTGAATTTTACCAGGTAAAAAATATGTAAAATTCAACTCCTTAATGCAATACTTAGACATCTCAAGAAGAGCATATGTTGTTTGCGAGATGGCTAAATGTGTTTATTTTGTTAGTTTACCTGTGGAGCATTTTTTGTCTTTACATGCATCTAACCAGGAAATAAAATCATTCAGATATTCTACTTTTACATCATTTGTGGACAGTTATTGGTTCTTGAAATGGATCCTGTAGACGCTGTCCTTTGAGTGGAGTCTTAACATTTACAATTTTCCACCATTTGCAAATCAAAGTAATAAAATCGGATGTTGGTTTGTAACTTATTAAAGTTATGTTCCTGTCCTAGTTGCAAAAGAGCTTGAACAACAAAGTCATTAAATATTTTAAGGACTAGCTTCACATTTTGCATCTCTAGATTACTAGGAGTCAATGATTTAAGTGTTAACCCATAAGAAAATTTTACTAAACTATTGTTTTCAACATCGTGTAAAGCTTTTAGTGTACCAAAGTTAGCTTCAAGAAGCGAAATTTTTTCATAATCATTAAAATCTGGATAATAAAAACACTGACTTATATTTTTTTGGTTAATCCAATTTTTGCGGATGCATTTTAGGATATGCACAGAATCAAATATATAAAATAAAGGACTAGTAGCATCAGAAGGGTGGGGATACACAATGCTTACTTTTGGAGGAGTGTGGAATAAAGACATAGATTTACTATTGAGAGCATTGTTGTCAGATACAACACCTATGACTTTAAATCCTATATCATGGAGCTTAACAAGAATTTTTTTTATAATTTCATTTAAAATGTTTGCATTTATGGTTTTTACAGGTATAATATGTACAACAGATTTAAATGGAGAAAGAATGCTCTGTATCATAAAAACCTGAGCAGACGTTGCAGCATTTTCAGAATTAAATGCCATTCCTAATATATTTCCACCTTTGTAGTCAAGATAAGGTTTAATACGTATTTCGTCAATTAGCAAAACAACTATTTTGTCACAAGACTCTAATGAGTTAATTTGTCTTGATATGAACATCAAAAAATTCTCATCAGATTGTTCTAGTTGAGGGTTAGTATTCAGTGATGCACTAATCTTCTTCAAAGTTCTTGGGTGTAGAATCATAACATAACCAGAATTTCTTAAAAAGTTATAGGCATGAGGAGATATTGAATGTAAAATACAATAAATTATAAGCATTTCAGGAGAGTATCTTAATAAAAATTTAATGCATTGAATGGAATCAATTTGTTCAATTAGGAATTGGATAGAAATTTTTTTTATCATCATTTACATTTACCATTAAAGTATTCAATAGTTTCACAATAGATGTAACAATTGATGGTAACATTTCTGTTGCATTTAAATCAACTTTATCACATAAAATATTTAAAATTTCTAATATTACATTTATATCATTTACATTTTGAGGGAAATTGAACTTACCCAAATTATTTAATGCTATGTCTCCCAAGAAAGCAGAAATTTGTAAACTTTCTTTTATGATGAGAGAAGATTTGATAATGTGTACATCTGTTGTGTCCATAAGAAGAAACAGTATTTTATCAGTTCAACAGACAATGCTCCAACTCGCAGGAACATTTACTACGTTTAAACATCCATTTAACTGTTCTAAAGAATGAAACTTTGTTTTCTTGTCATGCTGTTCGTTGGGTGATATACTTTTAGCAATGCAAATCTGTAAATTGTCGTTTTCCACCCTCAGTCTTCTTTCATCGGGACTTTCTCTGGTGGTAGAAGTAGACGAGAGATAAATGGGACAATTTGGCAGGATGGATGGAAAAGCATCAACTTTAAGCCCAGATCGCTTCAAAGAAACAGAAATGTGCTTTCCAGTCTTAGGATCATAGGCTGTAGCGCATCTTTCAATTGACTCCTTAGGGAAATGTAGCTCACATACCTATATGAAGAAATATTTTATTTAAAACATGTTCAAGAGAATGCAAACAGCTTATTGCATTTTTGAAGAAATTTTAGTAATTCAACTGTATTTATATATATGTAGGAGTGAAACTACTAACCTCCCCAGTCCTCACCAACAGCGCCCTCTACCTCCTATGGGCTGCGCGAGCAGCGAGCGACAGAGAAGGAAGTCAAACATTAAAGAGGAAGGTTATTCCTCGGATGTGCTGAAAGGACTTACTTGAATGAGCAAGACGTGCTCACCGATGTTTGTGGTTTGTGCCAGACGGGCATAAAGTATATTTTTCTGTATATATTCATCTGTAACTATTCATCAGCTTCACCTCAATCATTAATTAAATCTTATTTACCGGAACTGTGTGTGAACTCAATTATTACAAAATGGGAGCTCGGAAGGGATGCACGGACATTCCGGTGTGAAGTAGGTGTTTTAATGATAGTTTTAAAACAGGTGAATTAAATGCTGAACTTTGTGTGCGTGTGCTCTGAACTGTTCTGTGGATTCTCTGAACTGTCTGAGCGATTCAGTGTGATTCTTCTGCGGATTAACCCCCTGGACAGCAATCATCATAAAAACGTGGATACAGTGAATATCACCTGGAACTCTGATCTTCCAGACAGCAATCTTGTAAGTACAATTTTTGAAAATGACATTCTTACAAAGAGCACGAAAGATTGATCTCCTAAATCTCAGCGATGAATTAGGATTAATTGTACAACCTGGTGCTAAAATCCCTGAGATTGTGGAACTTATTACTAAAGATGATAAGTACGAGGAAAGATTTGCGAAAATTCGCTTAGAAGTTATTTCTGCCGAACGGCAAGAGACAGAAAATCGAGAATTTGAATTGAGAAAATTAGAACTTGAAGCGAAAGTAAAGACTGATAGTCATGTATCTTCATCAGTCCCGAAAACGCAAAACTTGTTAAAATTAATGCCTCATTATAATATCGGTAGCGATATTAGTGTCTATCTGTCATTGTTTGAGAGACAGATAAATCGTATTGAAATTCTCAAGGAAGATTGGGTCACGCATTTACTCCCATTACTTCCATTAGAAATTATCAATATTGTTGCCAGAGAACCCGATCCAGATGCTAACGAATACAGTCATGTTAAAACATTGCTTCTAAAACGTTTCAAGTTAAGCCCTGAACAATTCCGACAAAAATTTGTTGCCCATAAAAAAGAACCGTCTGCCTTTTGGCGCGATTTTGCTTTTGAACTGGAAAATTATTTTGATGAATGGACATCCGGATTAAGCGTCAAAACTTTCGAAGATTTAAAACAACTTTTGGTTTCGGACCAACTGAAACAGAAAATACCCTCAGAAGTACGTGAACACTTTATAGATGAGCTGCCAAAAATTAAAAATATCGAGGAACTAGTGAACAAATTAGATGATTATGAGACTGCGCGTCGTAATTTCAAAAAAGAAACTAACCGAAGCACGTATGAAAATATCAATAAAAAGCCATTTATCAAGGTTCATGAAAACGCAGCATCAGTCGTTCGTGCTCAACCAATTGATTACAAATCAAAATATAAGTACAATTATGGTATTAAGCACGAAAATAGAGCAAAAATACGTTGTTTTAATTGTAATTTATACGGGCACAAAGCCTTTGAATGTTTAAATAAGAAAGAAGGTCCGAAATGCTCAAAATGTTTTAAGTTCGGACATATTTCTACTTTTAGTGACCAAACAGATGTAAATAAAGCTATAATTACTAGCAATAACAATCGTAAAAGTAAAATCGAAACAACTGTGATAATTCAAGATTTTAAAATAAATGCTCTATTAGATACTGGATCAGAATTGTCCATGATCAGTTATGAATGTTATATTAAAATTGGGTCTCCAAACTTATCCTTTAATAATGTATCATTAACAGGAATTGGAAGTGAAAATATTTCTCCGTTAGGATTTTTTCATACTAAGATATCTTTTGATAATTGTTCTGTTGAAAGTGATATTTATGTGCTAAAAAAACTGTGTACTGAAGCTATTATTGGAACTGATGTGCTCAACAAATTGAATATTTCCTTAAATGAGAACGGTGTAGAAATTAGGGGTATGAGAAATACATTTCATGTAAGCTTTGTAGCAATAAAATCTGATCACACTTTCGTTTTATCAAACCCCAAGCCTCCCTGCATTCAAAAAAGAATATCCTCTGCGTTTAATGTCATGAACCCCCCGCACGATTCCAGCTGCGAGCATGTTATGACTAATCCGAACTCTGCAATTGAGAAGGATTTTTTATTTTGTGTTAGCGATGCAATCCATTTGAACGAAATTGATCTATCTGGTATTATGAGTAGTAAACACAGACAGGAAGTGGTATCACAAATTCAAAATTACGAGCCGCGAAAAATAAATAAAACGGATTTCAAAATGAGTATAGTTCTGAATGATGAAATTCCAGTAACGGAAAGACCACGACGTTTTGGTTTTGCGGAGCAAAAAATAATAAACGATCAAGTTCAATCTTGGCTTTCTGAGGGAATTATTCAAAACAGTTTTTCAAATTATGCTGCACCTGTTGTACTGTGTAAAAAGAAAGACGGCTCACATCGGCTCTGTATTGACTACAGAAAACTAAATAAGAAAGTCATTAAAGATAAATACCCTCTCCCTTTAATAGAAGACGTTCTAGATAAATTGGAAACATCGAATGTTTATACTTCATTTGATCTCAAGAATGGATTCTTCCATGTGGAAATCGAAAAGGCTAGCAGAAAATACACCGCATTTGTTACTCATAACGGACAGTATGAATTTGTTAAAGCTCCATTTGGTCTGTGTACATCTCCAAATGTATTTATGCGATTCGTTAATAATGTCTTCAGAGAACTAATTCATGACAACACGGTCGTAGTTTACTTAGACGATATTATTATTCCTTCACAGGATGAAGCAGAAGGCTTAGAAAAACTGAAACGCGTTTTAAAAGTCGCCGCGGACAATGGTCTAGACCTTAATTTCAAAAAGTGCCAATTCTTAAAAAGAAAAATAGAATTTCTCGGATATGTAATTGAAAATGGTACAATTCAACCATCACCCAGTAAAACTGTGGCTGTAAAAAATTTTCCTATCCCTAAATCGGTAAAACAAGTGCAATCATTTCTAGGATTGACGGGATACTTCCGTAAATTTATTCCACAATACTCGTTAATCGCTAAGCCATTAAGCGACTTATTACGAAAAGAAAAAGTATTCACTATTGGAGTGGAACAATTAGAATCATTTAACAAACTGAAGGACATTTTGTCTCATAAACCTGTTTTACATATTTTTAAACAGGGAGTACCTCTGGAATTGCATACTGATGCAAGTAGTCTCGGATTTGGATCTGTATTATTAATGAAAACCGATGATGGAAATTTACACCCGATACAATACATGAGCAAAAAAACAACACCCCAACAGGAAAAATATTGCAGTTACGAGCTCGAAGCGTTGGCAGTAATTGAATCTTTAAAGAAATTTAGGAACTATTTGTTAGGTTCAAAGTTCAGGATTGTAACTGACTGCGCTGCTTTCCAGAAAACACTATCAAAGAAAGAGCTTGCTCCAAAAGTAGCTCGTTGGGCTTTGTTCCTAGAAGAATTCGATTACGAAATTGTTCATAGATCAGGAACTTCCATGAAACATGTAGACGCTCTTAGTCGTAACGCCGTTTTGGTCGTTACACGAGCACAAGACGAATTAACAACTAAAATAATATCTGCTCAAAATGAAGACGAACAGATAAAATTTATAAAAACCTTAGTTGAGAAGGGTGAAGAAAAGGGTTACTTTGTTAAAAACGACATTTTGTATAAATTTGAAAACGGAAGAGATCTTGTAGTAGTACCAGAAGCGCTACAAAACGAAATTATACGGAAAGTGTATAAAAATGGTCATTTTGCTACCGCAAAGACAGAAAAAATGCTAGTGCAAGAATTTTATATCCCTAAAGTACGAAACAAAATCGAAAGTGTAATAGCTAATTGTGTAGATTGTATTCTGTATAATAGAAAGCATGGTAAGGGTGAAGGCTTTTTGAATCCTATACCAAAAGAAAGCATTCCATTAAGTACTTACCATATAGATTTCATTGGACCCCTTCCGTCTACAAATAAACGATACCAACATATTTTTACTGTCGTAGATGCGTTTACAAAATTCACTTGGTTCTACCCTGTAAAATCGCCATTCTCACAGGAAGCTGTTGATAAATTAAAATTACAGCAAACGGTATTTGGAAATCCTGCCAGGATAATTACCGACAGAGGTTCTGCCTTTACTGCAAATGAGTTTGAAACTTACTGCACCGATGAAGGAGTAGAACATGTGAAAATCACGACTGGAATCCCCAGAGGAAACGGACAGATTGAACGAATGCACAGGATACTAATACCTGTTTTGGCAAAGCTTTCTCACGAAGATCCGGCCAAATGGTTCAGATATGTGTCCAACGTACAACGCGTGATCAACAGTACACCATCAAGAAGTACCAAGTACACCCCATTTGAACTGATGTTGGGAACGAGAATGAAAAACAAAGAAGACGTGAGAATCAACGAAGTACTGAATGAAGAGTATTTAAATCATCTGATGCTTGAACGTGATGAGATGAGGAACGACGCTAAAAGAAACATCCTACAGCTACAAGAAGAAAATAGAAGACAGTTTAACAAGAAGAGAAAGAAACCCCATCTCTACAAGCTGAATGACTTAGTTGCCATTCAAAGGACTCAGTATGGGACCGGCTTAAAACTGAGAGCCAAGTTTTACGGCCCTTACAAAGTCACATCTGTCAAACTCAACGACCGGTATGATGTAGAAATGGTCGGATGCCATGACGGACCTAACCAGACATCTACCGCTGCCGACCATATGAAACCATGGTCGAATAACCTGCGCTAGTGAATGTACATAGAACAAGATACCTTCTTTCCTTTTTTTTTCTTTTGTATTTTTCAGGTTCATCTTTCTGTATACCTTTCATTTGATGTGTTGTGGAGTTGCCAGCCGAGGACGTCTGTACGCAGGACGGCCGAATCTGTAGGAGTGAAACTACTAACCTCCCCAGTCCTCACCAACAGCGCCCTCTACCTCCTATGGGCTGCGCGAGCAGCGAGCGACAGAGAAGGAAGTCAAACATTAAAGAGGAAGGTTATTCCTCGGATGTGCTGAAAGGACTTACTTGAATGAGCAAGACGTGCTCACCGATGTTTGTGGTTTGTGCCAGACGGGCATAAAGTATATTTTTCTGTATATATTCATCTGTAACTATTCATCAGCTTCACTTCAATCATTAATTAAATCTTATTTACCGGAACTGTGTGTGAACTCAATTATTACATATATATCTATTTAAAAGTTCTTAGCATACTTTTAGAGAAAAATTAATTTAATACCTGTATAGATATAAATATTTTCTAATCACACATTCTTAAAAAAACGTTAAAATTACAAATAAATGCTGTTTGTTTTAATTATGCAGCCGAGAACATATTTTGAAAACAAAGTAAAGCCAATTACTTAATTGCACATCAAGCTTTTTTTTTTCTCAATAAAATAGGAAATATTCAAAAAGAACGATTATTACAAATGTAAAACAAAAAGCAGTGTAAATCTTAAGAAAATGGTTCTAGCAAATGTTCTTAGCAAAACAAAAACATTATAATTTTTGTTCTAAATATTCGGCCAAGAATTGTGGCGATGGTACTGTGTTTTTAAGTCTAAATAATGTTTTGAACAAATGAATTACATACCTTAGAATATTTTGTAGGCACGAAATACTTTCTGCAAATTGCGCGAATCCACTTCTTTCTCAATACTTCTTCATTCGGGAAAGAGAACACTTGGACTTTGGGGCTATTTGGATAGTTGCCCCTGCATCCTGGCACGCAACATGTGAACACCATCACTTTTTAAAACGAATTATTTACTCAAGAAAACCCTAACCCTTTTTGCGTGGTAACGAAGTCACGGTCTACACAGGAATAATGGCGAGCGGAAGCTTCTGTCTTCGGCACTTCCTTCCCTACTTGGTGTGACGTCACAGACAAGTTTCGGTTCAGAAACAGGGCCTTGTTCGTCTAGGTGGTGTTGGGCCACAGGCGCCTCAATCCCATGATAGTACTTTACGCAAGTCCAACTTGATTGGCTAATCGGATCACATGACCTAGATACGTAGTCATGAGAATTTTTCTGTTGGCGATTATCTCTTCCTTTGTGCTTTCTTCTTTTCTTTTCAGATCCATGGCTATGGGTGGGTAGAGGTGGGAGCCGAAAATTGTATCCTTTTATAAAAAAGTTAATAATTATATAAGTTAGTGTTTTATGTATGCTTTTTGTTACATCAGAATGGTCCTAAGCCAGCGGTGGATACGACACCATCATCCTAAAGCAAAGGGGACGGCAGAGGGGCGGAAAAATATCAGCTGGTAGTGAGTTCAGGAGTGGTTCTTAGATTATTTATGTAAAATCAACGGAAGCTTGGAAAAATATAAAAAGGGTATTAAAAATTGGGAAAAGTAAATTAGAATGAAAAGGAATTAAATTGGAATTTTTTAAAAATAATTTGGAGGATCTAAAAAGTTTTCCGCCAGCTGGGTTCGAACTGGGGTAGTCATCCTCCGCTGCCGACGCTAATCTGAATGTGGGTGACTTTAACAGTTAGGCCATCGTTGCTTCACGAAAAAAAGCTCTTTAAAGTATAAGTACCTTTTAATATAAGTTCGCAAGAAATACTACTAACAACCACCATACAACATATATATGAGGAGCAAATCAGAGTCAACTTGTCGGACACTTACGCTGTACGCTGAGGCGCTAGTGTATGTATTGTATTTCTACGAAACAACGCGCATATTCAAAATCAAATGGTTACTGCAACAATCAGATTGGCGAGATATCCAAGTGAAGCCAAGCCCGTGAAACTAGCCAATCAAATTGGACTTGCGTAAAGTACTATCATGGGATTGAGCCGCTTCTTGTTGGGTGACCCACTGAGAATGGGTAAGGGGAGTCGTGTCCGACTTTGCTGTGAAGGGAAGAACTACGGGAAAGAAGAATGCGGAAACTGTAGTAGTAGAGTAACGAACCCCGATGAAGAAAACAAGAGAAAATAATACAGATACCCAAACTCTATCTTATAGATCAGTAGGTTAATTGCTACAGAAAAAAAAGTAAAAATATAGCGTAGAATAGACACAAATTGATAAGATCTAGACAAGTATAGCAAGCAAATAACTAAAGATTATAACTAGAGAAATTGATTTGGTCTTTTGTACTAGGAATGATACCTCTTATCAATTTAACTAATAAGACTGCGGAAATTTAAATGCTAATTAAACTATAATATAAAAATCGATAAGAAATTTTAAGGAGATACATTAAAGATCATTCATTTTTTTTTCTTGCTGTTCTTTAAATTTCCTATTTAGTTATAATAAAGCAATGTTTCAGCAATCGTTGAAAAAGTATGAAAACTAACTGTAGGTTAATAGGTTGCATGATTATCAGAAGATACATTTTATATTCAAAAATCGAAAGATAGAATGAGTATAAATATAGGAAGGAAGGATAGTTTTCGCATAAATACACACCAGAGAGTAAATTTATATTTAAAAGATTTTAAGTAACATTCATGTTCAGACTTTAGCAGTGTCTGAATACGTTTATTCTAAACTGCGATCAAAATGTTTCTGTGGGATTGATGAAAATCGGTAATGCATCTATCAAAAACTCAGAAACATTTCAAAAATCAACATTTGCTAAAATTTAATAATTTTATTCTTGGTAATTTCTAAAAAGTCAATGTGACAGTGCATTCACAATAAACAAAACAAAGAGCTCTGACAAAATGGAGAAAATGAATGCTTGAAACTTCTTGAAACGCGGTTGAGTATGTGATCCATATTAGATTACACGAAAAAGAAGTGTCACTTAATTTATGGACACATAATTTATGGATATTTTTTTGTCAGTGAAGGTTATCGATATATTGCTAAATCCAACGTATTGCATCAAATTATGCTTTAACAGATTGTACTTTGTTTTAGGAAAAAATCAAATTATCAGCACCTTTACAAGTAATAGATACAAACGCTGTTAACCGTAAATTTCCAAAAAATACTTTAAAGTTTTTTCAATATAGAAATTTATATATGTATATGATATAATTTGATATGAACTATAATATAATACAGGGTGTAAAAAAATCATGATTTTTTCAAAAAAATCAATTAATCGGATTTATTTGATTTAAATCGGATTATTTTGATTTAAATAAGATTTTTCTATTTAAATTTCTGCAGGCCCTAAATACTGTTTATATAACAAATATATATAAATTTGTTAAACAAAAAATTGAGTTTGTGACATGGTAAATCAATATCTATATATATAATTCTCTTACGTGGCACGCAAAAAAGACGTTATTTGTTAACGCGTTTTGGCAACATTGTACGATTGTTTGTTTATCACAAAGCCTCGCGCATCAATTGAATTTATAGCGTTATCGGATGAAATTTTACTGTAAAAAAAATGAATTTTAGCTGAGCTGTTGCAGTTTATAATAGAAATTAAAGAAAGCGGATGATCTTTTCAGGGCCATTTAAAAAACGGTCCTTTCAAGACTCTTACGTTACAACTTTCGGCAACAAACTTAATGAAAAAGTGTGGGTGTTTAAAGGGCTGGGGAAATGTACACACACAAACAACATGATGGGTATTCAATTTCCAAAGCAGCGCTCACATTTCGAGTCAAAATTTGCTCAAGAAGTTTTTATTTGATTTCTAATTTCAGAGGTACTGTATATATATTTTCTATAGTACAGCAAATTTAGGTTTAAAACATTTTTTTGGAATATTATATTTTGTAAACAATCCCTTCTGCTAGGACACATGTCTTCATTGATGCGAGCTTTAGCGAGCATAGGTTCGCGCAGCGAACCAATGAGGATTGCGAAGCAATCCTCCGGGGGTTGGCGAGCTTTAGCGAGCAGGGGGCGGGCCCCCTAGTTTACTTAATATTTGTTTAACTTTAAAACACAAGTTGACATACTACATAGTTTTTCTTGAGAAAATTACATCATGTTAACAAATTTATCAGCAAGTGTAAGTGACAGACCTAAACTATAGTCTGAGAAGTAGAATAGAACTCAGAAATAATCAGACAAAATTAAATTCTGATTAAAAAAAAACCTGCCGAACAGCAATAATAACTGGATTTTCACTTAGTTTTAATTCATATTGGATCTTTCTTTTTTCCTGCTGACATTTTAATGGCTGTGAGTGAAAATGTATATTTCTACTCTTTTAATCTCTATTGTTAACTACAAGAATAAGCAAACACAGAGGTTCCCAAACTTATCCAAGTGGTGGCACCCTTAAGTGAATTATAATTTTCTCACAGCACCCTCGTCATCATGTAATATTTATCTGTGGTATATTATTACACACATATATATATACACATTTCATATTTGTAGCACTTTGAAAAAGAAATTAGAGAATTAAGAAAATAAACATAATTAATACAACTAGTATTTAAAATTCACACACAAACACTTTAAATTTACTTAATAAGAAAACATAGGTTGGTGAAAATATAAATAAAACAAATAAAATTACCTTCATCATGCTCTTGGTTGGGGAGTGAACCGATTTTTGATAAGTGACCTTAACCCTTTTTTCTGTTGCTTAGAAATAGCTTAGATTGGAGGCTACGGGCGCTTCGCAACACCTCTCATCTTTCTACGCACCCCAGGGTGCTGCGGCACACATTTTGGGAGCTACAAATGCCTCAAAAACTTTACTTCCCACTTGTGTTTTTTTATAGCTAATAAAATGAGTCACCTCTTTCGTTTATAATTTTGAATCAAACTGTTGTATACTTCCTTTAAGTGTTTATATTATGAGTGCTGTTAATCAGAAATGTTTATACATTACTCTCCCTGGCATTTAGACTTATGTCATGTGTGTTTACATTACTGTTTCCAGTATATAGTATATTCTAATAAGTTACAACTGGCTGTTGCAATCTTTTATCATATGCAGTAATTGACCCAGTTCCCTCTGAGCTGGGTGTAACCATTAGTGCTGAAATCCCCATGAGTGCAGAAAAATTAAAGCATTTGACCACTTTTGTCATTTTCCTATGGTGTATTTACTTAGTTATAAAAATGCAAGATTAGTTGTGATTTAAATCAGTGATTTAAAAAAAAATAATTTGATTAAAATTATGATTTTAATCGTTGATTTAAATCAAGTGATTTAAATCTTGACACCCTGATATAATATATAAACGGCTGTATATATGCTTGAAATAATATTTGAAATAGACTTTTCTGTAATTCTTTGGATTGTGCGCTTGGCGCTACATCAAATAAAATAAATTCCGAATTTTCCATTCTGCTCTTAACCCTTTTTTTATTATCATTTTCACAAAATCCAGACGGTATTCTGATGGGACCTATCCATAATTTTGATCTGAAAAGGCCACATTGTTATCGCATACTCTCTAATTAAGAAGAAGTGGTAGTTTTGGATTATTAAATGTTCAGTCACAAGTCTTGTATAGTAGGAGATTTTTAAAATTAAAATTCGAGTAAAGATTAGTCTTAAAACTTGGTACCAGAGACATATTTTGGAGAACTCTCAATACACATCGTAGATGTATTTTTAAGAGAAAAGTAGGTCCGAAGTCCTTTAAAGGAAGAATATAAAACTTTGTCAAAGTGCAAATAGCATTCTGTAATAATTTTGAAAATAAATGACGAAACTCTTTTTTAAAAAGATAGAAAATACTGGATACATTTTCGTAGAAATTGGTTGACACTAGGGATGCGACATCGATAGCAAAACATCGATGTTCAAAATTAAAACATCGATGTTGATAATACATCGACCCAAAAACATCGATGTTTTTAAAATTCAGTGTATTTAAACTTTTTCCCACATTTCTTAAAACTGGTTTACCAACTATTGACGTGACATCGACAGTAAAACATCAATGTTGATAATACATCGCCCCCAAACCATCGATGTTTTTAAAATTCAGTGTATTTAAATTTGTTTCCCCATTTCTTAAAACTGGTTTACCAACTAGTGATGCGACATCGGCTCCAATACATCGATGTTTTTTTCTAAAACATCAATGTCTAGAAAACATCGACATGGATGACTGAAAAATTACTTTTTGTGTGGTGTCCCCTTACTTTCTCATTTCGAAAAGCAAGACACCACAATTCTCGATTTTCCCAACACTGTTCTAGGTATGCATTCCACTTTACGTAAGTAGAGAGATAAGAGCCCACATATCCATGTGCATCGCTCTAAGCTTCCTCAGCTACCTGCACGTTTCTAGCATACAGTATTTCCTGGAACATAGCCATCAAAATGTCGCGATGTTCTTTTTGAATTTGATGCTTTGCCTCCCATAGCCATCTCTAGACGGCCTGGCCTACATGAAAAATGCAGAGTAAATTTCTACGCTTGGGCCAGATAATCTTCAATGCAATTATCTCTGCCTCTGAATGATCTGTGAGAATGATTTCTGGTTGCCCCTTTCCGAAGAAATAATTCACTACAGCATACTTCAGAAGCTGAAACCCAGTCGCATATGGCTTTTCTGTTTGCCCCTTTATTATTATACAAAGGCTGTTCACACATTTTTTAGACAATGTATATTGTATTCACAAAACTAAATTACATAAAATTCTTGTGTTTTAAATGTTCTATTTGATAGCCCTCATTCTGAACTATCTTTCGACACCGTAATTTCCAGGATAATAATGCCCTTTGAAGCGTCAGAAGAGGTATTCTATCCCATTCCTCCTGAACAGCTTTCCTGAGTCCTGTAAGGGTTGTGGGACAACGTTTGGATAATACACATTTTAAGAGTCCGAAAGCACAAAAATCCATAGGTGATACATCGGGAGATTTAGTAGGGATATCAGTGAAGGGTATGCCTTGATACCGGTTTTTTTTTCATTTCTTTTAGGAAATTTACAGTGGATGTGTGACTGCTAGCTTTGCTTGATGGAGTTCCACAGATTGATGACACTGTGGGTAAAGCGATGATATTTCATTCAGAAAAATTGGCGACAAAATATGTTCCTGATAGTATTTGGAGTAAATCTTAACATTTTTTTCCACTCTCTTTATTTTTAACTTGCCATTATATGAAAAAATAGCAACAATCATGAATCCCTCAGAAAAACTTTCTTTCGATTCTGTGAACCATGTACTTAAATTTTTACTCCCCTTTTATGACAGTAAATGGCTCTTTTTTTGCTGCAATCATTTAAATACACCTATGATTCATTTATTGTGGCAATTTTTTTCACTTTTTCTTTGGATAAGTGTCTCTCATATAGAATTCAGCAGCATGTCCTGTGTTCAGCAATATGCTTTGGAGAAAGACGATGCACATTGCGTTTTTTCGCTTTCTTAATATTTAAATCAACGTTTATCATTTTGTTTACAGTGGACACCGAGCATTTTAATGATTTTGCAACTGTCGTTTGACTAGGGTGATTTTCTTTTAACATTAAACAACATACTTTTGCAATAGTCGAAGATGTCCGTTTCTTCATTGGATACTTGTTTGGACAACTTACCATACCTTATTTAAAATCTTCCCTGTTATTTGCAGTAAGCGCTTGAGATTGTTGAGCCTTCTAAAACCCGGTGACCTTTGGTTACGAAAGTTCAAACAGGAAATAAAAGACTTGCAATCTCAAACAGGTGACACACTTTGTCATGAAAGAAAGGCATCGCAACAAAAATGCAAGTAGCACGTTTCTTTTTGGAATATTCAGGAACGAAAACCAACCTGCCTTCATTTAAAAGGTTCCGAATCTTTGAAGATTAGGTAATTAAAATGCTATGACTTTTAAATCAAGGTGACCCTATATTACTAAAGATCAAACGGGAAATAAAAGACTTGCAATCTCAAACAACTGGCACACTTTGTCATGCAAGAAAGGCATCGCAACGAAATTGCAAGCAGCACGTTTCTTTTTTGAATATTTAGGAACGAAAACTTACCTATCTTCATTTAAAAGGTCCCGAATATTTGAAGATTAGGTATTAAGACTGCTAAGCCTTTTAAATCCCGGTGACCATATGTTACTAAAGATCAAACGGGAAATAAAAGACTTGCAATCTTAATCAAATTACGCTCTTGGTTTTGTAGGAAAAGCACCATAAATACAGTCCAGAAAACGAAGTACAAATCCAAATTATGACATACCTGAAATTAAAAGTAACAAATTTATTAGAGAAAACGTTTAAACACTGTTTAGCTTTTCAAATCCAGCTTACCAATACCTACTTACGTTGAAAAATGAAATACATTACTTGTAAACTCAACCAAATGACACTCAAAGAATTATGGTAAGATTTACCAACTAGCTGTCTAGAGCAAAAAAAAAATATTTTAAAGACGACTTACCATACCTTATTTAAAATCTTCTCTGTTATTTGTAGTAAGCGCTTGAGATTGTTGAGCCTTCTAAAACCCGGTGACCTTTAGTTACGAAAGTTCAAACAGAAAATAAAAGGCTTGCAATCTCAAACAAGTGACACACTTTGTCATGCCAGAAAGGCATCGTTACAAAAAGGCAAGTATCACGTTTCTCTTTGGAATATTCAGGAATGAAAACCAACCTACCTTCATTTAAAAGGTTCCGAATCTTTGAAGATTAGGTAATTATAATGCTATGACTTTTAAATCAAGGTGACCATATGTTACTAAAGATCAAGCAGCAAATAAAAGAATTGCAATTTTAACCAAATTACGCTCTTGGTTTTGCAGGAATAGTACCATCAATACAGTCCAGGTTACGAAGTACAAATCCAAATTATCTGAAGTAAAATATGACATACCTGAAATTAAAAGTAACAAATTTATTAGAGAAAACGTTTAAACACTGTTTAGCTTTTCAAATCCCGCTGACCAATACCTACTTACGTTGAAACATGAAATACATTACTTGTAATCTCAACCAAATGACACTCAAAAAACTATTGTAATATTTACAAACTAGCTGTCTAGAACAAAAAAATTAATTTTAAAGACGACTTACCATATCTTATTTAAAATCTTCTGGATTATTTGTAGTAAGCGTTTGAGATATTTCAGCCTATTAAAACCCGGTGACATTTGGTTACGAAAGTACAAACAGGTAGTAAAAGACTTGCAATCTCAAACAAGTGACACACTTTGTCATGTAAGAAAGGCATATTAACAAAAATACAAGTAACACGTTTCTTTGTGGAATATTAAAATTATCGAAAACCAACCTACCTTCATTTAAAAGGTCCCGAATCTTTGAAGATTAGGTATTAAGACTGCTAATTCTTTTAAATCCCGGTGAACATATGTTACTAAAGATCAAACGGGAAATAAAAGACTTGCAATCTTAACCAAATTACGCTCTTGGTTTTGCAGGAAAAGCACCATAACTACAGTCCAGGTAACGAAGTACAAATCCAAATGATCAGAAGTAAAATATGACATAACTGAAATGAAAAGTAACACATTTATTAGAGAAAAAGTTTAAACACTGTTGAGCTTTTCAAATCCCGCTGACCAATATCTACTTACGTTGCAACATGATATTCATTACTTGTAATCTCAACCAAATGACAGTCAAATAATTATTGTAAGATTTACCAACTAGATTTCTAGAGAAAAAAAATATTTTAAAGACGACTTACCATACCTTATTTAAAATCTTCTGAATTATTTGTAGTAAGCGTTTGAGATTGTTCAGCCTTTTAAAACCCGGTGACCTTTGGTTACGAAAGTTCAAACAGGTAGTAAAAGACTTGCAATCTCAAACAAGTGACACACTTTGTCATGAAAGAAAGGCATATTAACAAAAATACAAGTAACACATTTCTTTGTGGAATATTAAAAGGATCGAAAACCAACCTACCTTCATTTAAAAGGTCCCGAATCTTTGAAGATGAGGTATTAAGACTGCTGAGCCTTTTAAATCCCGGTGATCATATGTTACTAAAGATCAAACGGAAAATAAAAAACTTGCAATCTTAACCAAATTACACTCTTCGTTTTGCAGGAAAAGCACCATAACTACAGTCCAGGTAACGAAGTACAAATCCAAATGATCTGAAGTAAATTATGACATACCTGAAATTAAAAGTAACAAATTTATTAGAGAAAACGTTTAAACACTGTTGAGCTTTTCAAATCCCGCTGACCAATACCTACTTACGTGGAAACATGATATACAATACTTGTAATCTCAACCAAATGACACTCAAATAATTATTGTAAGATTTACCAACTAGCTGTCTAGAGCAAAAAAATATATTTTAAAGACGATTTACCATACCTTATTTAAAATCTTCTGGATTATGTGTAGTAAGCGTTTGAGATATTTCAGCCTATTAAAACCTAGTGACCTTTGGTTACGAAAGTACAAACAGGTAGTAAAAGACTTGCAATCTCAAACAAGTGACACACTTTGTCATGTAAGAAACGCATATTAACAAAAATACAAGTAACACGTTTCTTTGTGCAATATTAAAATTATCGAAAACCAACCTACCTTCCTTTAAAAGGTCCCGAATCTTTGAAGATTAGGTATTAAGACTGCTAAGCCTTTTAAATCCCGGTGAACATATGTTACTAAAGATCAAACGGGAAATAAAAGACTTGCAATCTTAACCAAATTACGCTCTTGGTTTTGCAGGAAAAGCACCATAACTACAGTCCAGGTAACGAAGTACAATTCCAAATGATCTGAAGTAAAATATGACATACCTGAAATTAAAAGTAAAAAATTTATTAAAGAAAACGTTTAAACACTGTTGAACTTTTAAAATCCCGCTGACCAATACCTATTTACGTTGAAACATTATATACATTACTTGTAATCTCAACCACATGACACTCAAAGTATTATTGTAAGATTTACCAACTAGCTGTCTAGAGCAAAAAATAATATATTTTAAAGACGCCTTACCATACTTTATTTAAAATCTTCTGGATTATTTGTAGTAAGCGTTTGAGATTGTTCAGCCTTTTAAAACCCGGTGACCTTTGCTTGCGAAAGTTCAAACAGGTAGTAAAAGACTTGCAATCTCAAACAAGTGACACACTTTGTCATGAAAGAAAGGCATCGCAACAAAAACGCAAGTAACACGATTCTTTTTGGAATATTCAGGATCGAAAACCAACCTACCTTCATTTACAAGGTCCCGAATCTTTGAAGATTAGGTATTAAGACTGCTAAGCCTTTAAATTCCGGTGACCATATGTTGTAAAAGATCAAATTGGAAATAAAAGACTTGCAATCTTAACCAAATTACGCTCTTGGTTATGCAGGAAAAGCACCATAAATACAGTCCAGGTAACGAAGTACAAATCAAAATGATCTGAAGTAAAATATGACATACCTGAAATTAAAAGTAACAAATTTATTAAAGAAAACGTTTAAACACTGTTGAGCTTTTGAAATCCCGCTGACCAATACCTACTTACGTGGAAACATGATATACAATACTTGTAATCTCAACCAAATGACACTCAAATAATTATTGTAAGATTTACCAACTAGCTGTCTAGAGCAAAAAAATATATTTTAAAGACGATTTACCATACCTTATTTAAAATCTTCTGGATTATTTGTAGTAAGCGTTTGAGATATTTCAGCCTATTAAAACCCGGTGACATTTGGTTACGAAAGTACAAACAGGTAGTAAAAGACTTGCAATCTCAAACAAGTGACACACTTTGTCATGTAAGAAAGGCATATTAACAAAAATACAAGTAACACGTTTCTTTGTGGAATATTAAAATTATCGAAAACCAACCTACCTTCATTTAAAAGGTCCCGAATCCTTGAAGATTAGGTATTAAGACTGCTAATTCTTTTAAATCCCGGTGAACATATGTTACTAAAGATCAAACGGGAAATAAAAGACTTGCAATCTTAACCAAATTACGCTCTTGGTTTTGCAGGAAAAGCACCATAGCTACAGTCCAGGAAACAAAGTACAAATCCAAATGATCTGAAGTAAAATATGACATAACTGAAATGAAAAGTAACACATTTATTAGAGAAAAAGTTTAAACACTGTTGAGCTTTTCAAATCCCGCTGACCAATATCTACTTACGTTGCAACATGATATTCATTACTTGTAATCTCAACCAAATGACAGTCAAATAATTATTGTAAGATTTACCAACTAGATTTCTAGAGAAAAAAAATATTTTAAAGACGACTTACCATACCTTATTTAAAATCTTCTGAATTATTTGTAGTAAGCGTTTGAGATTGTTCAGCCTTTTAAAACCCGGTGACCTTTGGTTACGAAAGTTCAAACAGGTAGTAAAAGACTTGCAATCTCAAACAAGTGACACACTTTGTCATGAAAGAAAGGCATATTAACAAAAATACAAGTAACACATTTCTTTGTGGAATATTAAAAGGATCGAAAACCAACCTACCTTCATTTAAAAGGTCCCGAATCTTTGAAGATGAGGTATTAAGACTGCTGAGCCTTTTAAATCCCGGTGATCATATGTTACTATAGATCAAACGGAAAATAAAAAACTTGCAATCTTAACCAAATTACACTCTTCGTTTTGCAGGAAAAGCACCATAACTACAGTCCAGGTAACGAAGTACAAATCCAAATGATCTGAAGTAAATTATGACATACCTGAAATTAAAAGTAACAAATTTATTAGAGAAAACGTTTAAACACTGTTGAGCTTTTCAAATCCCGCTGACCAATACCTACTTACGTGGAAACATGATATACAATACTTGTAATCTCAACCAAATGACACTCAAATAATTATTGTAAGATTTACCAACTAGCTGTCTAGAGCAAAAAAATATATTTTAAAGACGATTTACCATACCTTATTTAAAATCTTCTGGATTATGTGTAGTAAGCGTTTGAGATATTTCAGCCTATTAAAACCTAGTGACCTTTGGTTACGAAAGTACAAACAGGTAGTAAAAGACTTGCAATCTCAAACAAGTGACACACTTTGTCATGTAAGAAACGCATATTAACAAAAATACAAGTAACACGTTTCTTTGTGCAATATTAAAATTATCGAAAACCAACCTACCTTCCTTTAAAAGGTCCCGAATCTTTGAAGATTAGGTATTAAGACTGCTAAGCCTTTTAAATCCCGGTGAACATATGTTACTAAAGATCAAACGGGAAATAAAAGACTTGCAATCTTAACCAAATTACGCTCTTGGTTTTGCAGGAAAAGCACCATAACTACAGTCCAGGTAACGAAGTACAATTCCAAATGATCTGAAGTAAAATATGACATACCTGAAATTAAAAGTAAAAAATTTATTAAAGAAAACGTTTAAACACTGTTGAACTTTTAAAATCCCGCTGACCAATACCTATTTACGTTAAAACATTATATACATTACTTGTAATCTCAACCACATGACACTCAAAGTATTATTGTAAGATTTACCAACTAGCTGTCTAGAGCAAAAAATAATATATTTTAAAGACGCCTTACCATACTTTATTTAAAATCTTCTGGATTATTTGTAGTAAGCGTTTGAGATTGTTCAGCCTTTTAAAACCCGGTGACCTTTGCTTGCGAAAGTTCAAACAGGTAGTAAAAGACTTGCAATCTCAAACAAGTGACACACTTTGTCATGAAAGAAAGGCATCGCAACAAAAACGCAAGTAACACGATTCTTTTTGGAATATTCAGGATCGAAAACCAACCTACCTTCATTTACAAGGTCCCGAATCTTTGAAGATTAGGTATTAAGACTGCTAAGCCTTTAAATTCCGGTGACCATATGTTGTAAAAGATCAAATTGGAAATAAAAGACTTGCAATCTTAACCAAATTACGCTCTTGGTTATGCAGGAAAAGCACCATAAATACAGTCCAGGTAACGAAGTACAAATCAAAATGATCTGAAGTAAAATATGACATACCTGAAATTAAAAGTAACAAATTTATTAAAGAAAACGTTTAAACACTGTTGAGCTTTTGAAATCCCGCTGACCAATACCTACTTACGTGGAAACATGATATACAATACTTGTAATCTCAACCAAATGACACTCAAATAATTATTGTAAGATTTACCAACTAGCTGTCTAGAGCAAAAAAATATATTTTAAAGACGATTTACCATACCTTATTTAAAATCTTCTGGATTATTTGTAGTAAGCGTTTGAGATATTTCAGCCTATTAAAACCCGGTGACATTTGGTTACGAAAGTACAAACAGGTAGTAAAAGACTTGCAATCTCAAACAAGGGACACACTTTGTCATGTAAGAAAGGCATATTAACAAAAATACAAGTAACACGTTTCTTTGTGGAATATTAAAATTATCGAAAACCAACCTACCTTCATTTAAAAGGTCCCGAATCTTTGAAGATTAGGTATTAAGACTGCTAATTCTTTTAAATCCCGGTGAACATATGTTACTAAAGATCAAACGGGAAATAAAAGACTTGCAATCTTAACCAAATTACGCTCTTGGTTTTGCAGGAAAAGCACCATAGCTACAGTCCAGGAAACAAAGTACAAATCCAAATGATCTGAAGTAAAATATGA
Organism: Metellina segmentata; assembly: GCA_947359465.1. Classification (NCBI taxonomy): domain Eukaryota; kingdom Metazoa; phylum Arthropoda; class Arachnida; order Araneae; family Tetragnathidae; genus Metellina; species Metellina segmentata. The sequence goes on from OX375875.1 coordinate 42,632,066, forward strand.
CATAACTGAAATGAAAAGTAACACATTTATTAGAGAAAAAGTTTAAACACTGTTGAGCTTTTCAAATCCCGCTGACCAATATCTACTTACGTTGCAACATGATATTCATTACTTGTAATCTCAACCAAATGACAGTCAAATAATTATTGTAAGATTTACCAACTAGATTTCTAGAGAAAAAAAATATTTTAAAGACGACTTACCATACCTTATTTAAAATCTTCTGAATTATTTGTAGTAAGCGTTTGAGATTGTTCAGCCTTTTAAAACCCGGTGACCTTTGCTTGCGAAAGTTCAAACAGGTAGTAAAAGACTTGCAATCTCAAACAAGTGACACACTTTGTCATGAAAGAAAGGCATCGCAACAAAAACGCAAGTAACACGATTCTTTTTGGAATATTCAGGTTTGAAAACCAACCTACCTTCATTTACAAGGTCCCGAATCTTTGAAGATTAGGTATTAAGACTGCTAAGCCTTTAAATTCCGGTGACCATATGTTACTAAAGATCAAACGGTAAATAAAAGACTTGCAATCTTAACCAAATTACGCTCTTGGTTATGCAGGAAAAGCACCATAAATACAGTCCAGGTAACGAAGTACAAATCCAAATGAACTGAAGTAAAATATGACATAACTGAAATGAAAGGTAGCACATTAATTAGAGAAAAAGTTTAAACACTGTTGAGCTTTTCAAATCCCGCTGACCAATATCTACTTACGTTGAAACATGTGATATTCATTACTTGTAAACTCAACCAAATGACACTCCAAGTATTATTGTAAGATTTACCAACTAGCTGTCTAGAGGAAAAAAATATATATTTTAAAGACGCCTTACCATACCTTATTTAAAATCTTCTGGATTATTTGTAGTAAGCGTTTGAGATTGTTCAGCCTTTTAAAACCCGGTGACCTTTGGTTACGAAAGTTCAAACAGGTAGTAAAAGACTTGCAATCTCAAACAAGTGACACACTTTGTCATGAAAGAAAGGCATCGCAACAAAAACGCAAGTAACACGTTTCTTTTTGGAATATTCAGGATCGAAAACCAACCTACCTTCATTTACAAGGTCCCGAATCTTTGAAGATTAGGTATTAAGACTTCTAAGCCTTTTAAATCCCGGTGACTATATGTTACTAAAGATCAAACGGAAAATAAAAGACTTGCAATCTTAACCAAACTACGCTCTTGGTTTTGCAGGAAAAGCACCATAAATACAGTCCAAGTAACGAAGTACAAATCCAAATGATCTGAAGTAAAATATGACATACCTGAAATTAAAAGTAACAAAATTATTAAAGAAAACGTTTAAACACTGTTGAACTTTTAAAATTACGCTGACCAATATCTACTTACCTTGCAACATGATATTCATTACTTGTAATCTCAACCAAATGACAGTCAAATAATTATTGTATGATTTACCAACTTAATTTCTAGAGCAAAAAATATATATTTTAAAGAAGCCTTATCATGCCTTATTTAAAATCTTCTGAATTATTTGTAGTAAGCGTTGGAGATTGTTCAGCCTTTTAAAACCCGGTGACCTTTGGTAACGAAAGTTCAAACAGGTAGTAAAAGACTTGCAATCTCAAACAAGTGACACACTTTGTCATGCAAGAAAGGCATCGCAACAAAACTGCAAGTAACACGTTTCTTTTTTGATTATTCAGGATCGAAAACCAACCTACCTTCATTTAAAAGGTCCCGAATCTTTGAAGATTAGGTATTAAGACTGCTAAGCCTTTTAAATCCCGGTGATCATATGTTATTAAAGATCAAACGGAAAATAAAAGACTTGCAATCTTAACCGAATTACGCTCTTGGTTTTGCAGGAAAAGCACCATAAATACAGTCCAGGTAACGAAGTACAAATCCAAATGATCTGAAGTAAAATATGACATACCTGAAATTAAAAGTAACAAAATTATTAAAGAAAACGTTTAAACACTGTTGAACTTTTAAAATTACGCTGACCAATACCTATTTACGTTGAAACATGATATACATTACTTGTAATCTCAACCAAATGACAGTCAAATAATTATTGTAAGATTTACCAACTAGATTTCTAGAGAAAAAAATATATTTTAAAGACGACTTACCATACCTTATTTAAAATCTTCTGGATTATTTGTCGTAAGCGTTTGAGATTGTTCAGCCTTTTAAAACCCCGGTGACCTTTGCTTGCGAAAGTTCAAACAGGTAGTAAAATACTTGCAATCTCAAACAAGTGACACACTTTGTCATGTAAGAAAGGCATATTAACAAAAATACAAGTAACACGTTTCTTTGTGGAATATTAAAATTATCGAAAACCAACCTACCTTCATTTAAAAGGTCCCGAATCTTTGAAGATTAGGTATTAAGACTGCTAAGCCTTTAAATTCCGGTGACCATATGTTGTAAAAGATCAAATTGGAAATAAAAGACTTGCAATCTTAACTAAATTACTCACTTGGTTATGCAGGAAAAGCACCATAAATACAGTCCAGGTAACGAAGTACAAATCAAAATGATCTGAAGTAAAATATGACATACCTGAAATTAAAAGTAACAAATTTATTAGAGAAAACGTTTAAACACTTTTGAGCTTTCCAAATCCCGCTGACCAATACCTACTTACGTGGAAACATGATATACAATACTTGTAATCTCAACCAAATGACACTCAAATAATTATTGTAAGATTTACCAACTAGCTGTTTAGAGCAAAAAAATATATTTTAAAGACGATTTACCATACCTTATTTAAAATCTTCTGGATTATTTGTAGTAAGCGTTTGAGATATTTCAGCCTATTAAAACCCGGTGACCTTTGGTTACGAAAGTACAAACAGGTAGTAAAAGACTTGCAATCTCAAACAAGTGACACACTTTATAATGTAAGAAAGGCATATTAACAAAAATACAAGTAACACGTTTCTTTGTGGAATATTAAAATTATCGAAAACCAACCTACCTTCATTTAAAAGGTCCCGAATCTTTGAAGATTAGGTATTAAGACTGCTAAGCCTTTTAAATCCCGGTGATCATATGTTACTAAAGATCAAACGGGAAATAAAAGACTTGCAATCTTAACCAAATTACGCTCTTGGTTTTGCAGGAAAAGCACCATAAATACAGTCCAGGTAACGAAGTACAAATCCAAATGATCTGAAGTAAAATATGACATACCTGAAATTAAAAGTAGCAAATTTATTAGAGAAAAAGTTTAAACACTGTTGAGCTTTTCAAATCCCGCTGACCAATATCTACTTACGTTGCAACATGATATTCATTACTTGTAATCTCAACCAAATGACAGTCAAATAATTATTGTAAGATTTACCAACTTGATTTCTAGAGCAAAAGATATATATTTTAAAGACGCCTTATCATGCCTTATTTAAAATCTTCTGAATTATTTGTAGTAAGCGTTTGAGATTGTTCAGCCTTTTAAAACCCGGTGACCTTTGGTTACGAAAGTTCAAACAGGTAGTAAAAGACTTGCAATCTCAAACAAGTGACACACTTTGTCATGCAAGAAAGGCATCGCAACAAAAATGCAAGTAACACGTTTCTTTCAGATTATTCAGGATCGAAAACCAACTTACCTTCATTTAAAATGTCCCGAATCTTTGAAGATTAGGTATTAAGACTGCTAAGCCTTTTAAATCCCGGTGATCATATGTTATTAAAGATCAAATGGGAAATAAAAGACTTGCAATCTTAACCGAATTACGCTCTTGGTTTTGCAGGAAAAGCACCATAAATACAGTCCAGGTAACGAAGTACAAATCCAAATGATCTGAAGTAAAATATGACATACCTGAAATTAAAAGTAACAAAATTATTAAAGAAAACGTTTAAACACTATTGAACTTTTAAAATTCTTTGACCAATACCTATTTACGTTGAAACATGATATACATTACTTGTAATCTCAACCAAATGACAGTCAAATAATTATTGTAAGATTTACCAACTAGATTTCTAGAGAAAAAAATATATTTTAAAGACGACTTACCATACCTTATTTAAAATCTTCTGGATTATTTGTCGTAAGCGTTTGAGATTGTTCAGCCTTTTAAAACCCCGGTGACCTTTGCTTGCGAAAGTTCAAACAGGTAGTAAAAGACTTGCAATCTCAAACAAGTGACACACTTTGTCATGTAAGAAAGGCATATTAACAAAAATACAAGTAACACGTTTCTTTGTGGAATATTAAAATTATCGAAAACCAACCTACCTTCATTTAAAAGGTCCCGAATCTTTGAAGATTAGGTATTAAGACTGCTAAGCCTTTAAATTCCGGTGACCATATGTTGTAAAAGATCAAATTGGAAATAAAAGACTTGCAATCTTAACTAAATTACTCACTTGGTTATGCAGGAAAAGCACCATAAATACAGTCCAGGTAACGAAGTACAAATCAAAATGATCTGAAGTAAAATATGACATACCTGAAATTAAAAGTAACAAATTTATTAGAGAAAACGTTTAAACACTTTTGAGCTTTCCAAATCCCGCTGACCAATACCTACTTACGTGGAAACATGATATACAATACTTGTAATCTCAACCAAATGACACTCAAATAATTATTGTAAGATTTACCAACTAGCTGTCTAGAGCAAAAAAATATATTTTAAAGACGATTTACCATACCTTATTTAAAATCTTCTGGATTATTTGTAGTAAGCGTTTGAGATATTTCAGCCTATTAAAACCCGGTGACCTTTGGTTACGAAAGTACAAACAGGTAGTAAAAGACTTGCAATCTCAAACAAGTGACACACTTTATAATGTAAGAAAGGCATATTAACAAAAATACAAGTAACACGTTTCTTTGTGGAATATTAAAATTATCGAAAACCAACCTACCTTCATTTAAAAGGTCCCGAATCTTTGAAGATTAGGTATTAAGACTGCTAAGCCTTTTAAATCCCGGTGATCATATGTTATTAAAATCAAACGGGAAATAAAAGACTTGCAATCTTAATCGAATTACGCTCTTGGTTTTGCAGGAAAAGCACCATAAATACAGTCCAAGTAACAAAGTACAAATCAAAATGATCTGAAGTAAAATATGACATACCTGAAATTAAAAGTAACAAATTTATCAGAGAAAACGTTTAAACACTGTTGAGCTTTTCAAATCCCGCTGACCAATACCTACTTACGTGGAAACATGATATACAATACTTGTAATCTCAACCAAATGACACTCAAATAATTATTGTAAGATTTACCAACTAGCTGTCTAGAGCAAAAATATATATTTTGAAGACGATTTACCATACCATATTTAAAATCTTCTGGATTATTTGTAGTAAGCGTTTAAGATATTTCAGCCTATTAAAACCCGGTGACCTTTGGTTACGAAAGCACAAACAGGTAGTAAAAGACTTGCAATCTCAAACAAGTGACACACTTTATCATGTAAGAAAGGCATATTAACAAAAATACAAGTAACACGTTTCTTTGTGGAATATTAAAATTATCGAAAACCAATCTACCTTCATTTAAAAGGTCACGAATCTTTGAAGATTAGGTATTAAGACTGCTAAGCCTTTTAAATCCCGGTGATCATATGTTACTAAAGATCAAACGGGAAATAAAAGACTTGCAATCTTAACCAAATTACGCTCTGGGTTTTGCAGGAAAAGCACCATAACTACAGTCCAGGTAACGAAGTACAAATCCAAATGATCTGAAGTAAAATATGACATACCTGAGATTAAAAGTAAAAAATTTATTAAAGAAAACGTTTAAACACTGTTGAACTTGTAAAATCCCGCTGACCAATACCTATTTACGTTGAAACATGATATACATTTTTTGTAATCTCAACCACATGACACTCAAAGTATTATTGTAAGATTTACCAACTAGCTGTCTAGAGCAAAAAAAAATATATTTTAAAGACGCCTTACCATACCTTATTTAAAATCTTCTGGATTATTTGTAGTAAGCGTTTGAGATTGTTCAGCCTTTTAAAACCCGGTGACCTTTGGTTACGAAAGTTCAAACAGGTAGTAAAAGACTTGCAATCTCAAACAAGTGACACACTTTGTCATAAAAGAAAGGCATCGCAACAAAAACGCAAGTAACGCGTTTCTTTTTGGAATATTCAGGATCGAAAACCAACCTACCTTCATTTAAAAGGTCCCGACTCTTTGAAGATTAGGAATTAAGACTGCTAAGCCTTTTAAATCCCGGTGATCATATGTTACTAAAGATCAAACGGAAAATAAAAGACTTGCAATCTTAACCAAATTATGCTCTTGGTTTTGCAGGAAAAGCACCATAAATACAGTCCAGGTAACGAAGTACAAATCCAAATGATCTGAAGTAAAATATGACATACCTGAAATTAAAAGTAGCAAATTTATTAGAGAAAAAGTTTAAACACTGTTGAGCTTTTCAAATCCCGCTGACCAATATCTACTTACGTTGAAACATGATATACATTTTTTGTAATCTCAACCACATGACACTCAAAGTATTATTGTAAGATTTACCAACTTGATTTCTAGAGCAAAAGATATATATTTTAAAGACGCCTTATCATGCCTTATTTAAAATCTTCTGAATTATTTGTAGTAAGCGTTTGAGATTGTTCAGCCTTTTAAAACCCGGTGACCTTTGGTTACGAAAGTTCAAACAGGTAGTAAAAGACTTGCAATCTCAAACAAGTGACACACTTTGTCATGCAAGAAAGGCATCGCAACAAAAATGCAAGTAACACGTTTCTTTCAGATTATTCAGGATCGAAAACCAACTTACCTTCATTTAAAATGTCCCGAATCTTTGAAGATTAGGTATTAAGACTGCTAAGCCTTTTAAATCCCGGTAATCATATGTTATTAAAGATCAAACGGGAAATAAAAGACTTGCAATCTTAACCGAATTACGCTCTTGGTTTTGCAGGAAAAGCACCATAAATACAGTCCAGGTAACGAAGTACAAATCCAAATGATCTGAAGTAAAATATGACATACCTGAAATCAAAAGTAACAAAATTATTAAAGAAAACGTTTAAACACTGTTGAACTTTTAAAATTACGCTGACCAATACCTATTTACGTTGAAACATGATATACATTACTTGTAATCTCAACCAAATGACACTCAAATAATTATTGTAAGATTTACCAACTAGATTTCTAGAGAAAAAAATATATTTAAAGACGACTTACCATACCTTATTTAAAATCTTCTGGATTATTTGTAGTAAGCGTTTGAGATTGTTCAGCCTTTTAAAACCCGGTGACCTTTGCTGGCGAAAGTTCAAACAGGTAGTAAAAGACTTGCAATCTCAAACAAGTGACACACTTTGTCATGAAAGAAAGGCATATTAACAAAAATACAAGTAACACATTTCTTTGTGGAATATTAAAAGGATCGAAAACCAACCTACATTCATTTAAAAGGTCCCGAATCTTTGAAGATGAGGTATTAAGACTGCTGAGCCTTTTAAATCCCGGTGATCATATGTTACTAAAGATCAAACGGAAATTAAAGACTTGCAATCTTAACCAAATTACGCTCTTGGTTTTGCAGGAAAAGCACCATAACTACAGTCCAGGTAACGAAGTACAAATCCAAATGATCTGAAGTAAATTATGACATACCTGAAATTAAAAGTAACAAATTTATTAGAGAAAACGTTTAAACACTGTTGAGCTTTTCAAAACCCGCTGACCAATACCTACTTACGTGGAAACATGATATACAATACTTGTAATCTCAACCAAATGACACTCAAATAATTATTGTAAGATTTACCAACTAGCTGTCTAGAGCAAAAAAATATATTTTAAAGACGATTTACCATACCATATTTAAAATCTTCTGGATTATTTGTAGTAAGCGTTTGAGATATTTCATCCTATTAAAACCCGGTGACCTTTGGTTACGAAAGCACAAACAGGTAGTAAAAGACTTGCAATCTCAAACAAGTGACACACTTTGTCATGTAAGAAAGGCATATTAACAAAAATACAAGTAACACGTTTCTTTGTGGAATATTAAAATTATCGAAAACCAATCTACCTTCATTTAAAAGGTCACGAATCTTTGAAGATTAGGTATTAAGACTGCTAAGCCTTTTAAATCCCGGTGATCATATGTTACTAAAGATCAAACGGGAAATAAAAGACTTGCAATCTTAACCAAATTACGCACTGGGTTTTGCAGGAAAAGCACCATAACTACAGTCCAGGTAACGAAGTACAAATCCAAATGATCTGAAGTAAAATATGACATACCTGAGATTAAAAGTAAAAAATTTATTAAAGAAAACGTTTAAACACTGTTGAACTTGTAAAATCCCGCTGACCAATACCTATTTACGTTGAAACATGATATACATTTTTTGTAATCTCAACCACATGACACTCAAAGTATTATTGTAAGATTTACCAACTAGCTGTCTAGAGCAAAAAAAAATATATTTTAAAGACGCCTTACCATACCTTATTTAAAATCTTCTGGATTATTTGTAGTAAGCGTTTGAGATTGTTCAGCCTTTTAAAACCCGGTGACCTTTGGTTACGAAAGTTCAAACAGGTAGTAAAAGACTTGCAATCTCAAACAAGTGACACACTTTGTCATAAAAGAAAGGCATCGCAACAAAAACGCAAGTAACGCGTTTCTTTTTGGAATATTCAGGATCGAAAACCAACCTACCTTCATTTAAAAGGTCCCGACTCTTTGAAGATTAGGAATTAAGACTGCTAAGCCTTTTAAATCCCGGTGATCATATGTTACTAAAGATCAAACGGAAAATAAAAGACTTGCAATCTTAACCAAATTATGCTCTTGGTTTTGGAGGAAAAGCACCATAAATACAGTCCAGGTAACGAAGTACAAATCCAAATGATCTGAAGTAAAATATGACATACCTGAAATTAAAAGTAGCAAATTTATTAGAGAAAAAGTTTAAACACTGTTGAGCTTTTCAAATCCCGCTGACCAATATCTACTTACGTTGAAACATGATATACATTTTTTGTAATCTCAACCACATGACACTCAAAGTATTATTGTAAGATTTACCAACTTGATTTCTAGAGCAAAAGATATATATTTTAAAGACGCCTTATCATGCCTTATTTAAAATCTTCTGAATTATTTGTAGTAAGCGTTTGAGATTGTTCAGCCTTTTAAAACCCGGTGACCTTTGGTTACGAAAGTTCAAACAGGTAGTAAAAGACTTGCAATCTCAAACAAGTGACACACTTTGTCATGCAAGAAAGGCATCGCAACAAAAATGCAAGTAACACGTTTCTTTCAGATTATTCAGGATCGAAAACCAACTTACCTTCATTTAAAATGTCCCGAATCTTTGAAGATTAGGTATTAAGACTGCTAAGCCTTTTAAATCCCGGTGATCATATGTTATTAAAGATCAAACGGGAAATAAAAGACTTGCAATCTTAACCGAATTACGCTCTTGGTTTTGCAGGAAAAGCACCATAAATACAGTCCAGGTAACGAAGTACAAATCCAAATGATCTGAAGTAAAATATGACATACCTGAAATTAAAAGTAACAAAATTATTAAAGAAAACGTTTAAACACTGTTGAACTTTTAAAATTACGCTGACCAATACCTATTTACGTTGAAACATGATATACATTACTTGTAATCTCAACCAAATGACACTCAAATAATTATTGTAAGATTTACCAACTAGATTTCTAGAGAAAAAAATATATTTAAAGACGACTTACCATACCTTATTTAAAATCTTCTGGATTATTTGTAGTAAGCGTTTGAGATTGTTCAGCCTTTTAAAACCCGGTGACCTTTGCTGGCGAAAGTTCAAACAGGTAGTAAAAGACTTGCAATCTCAAACAAGTGACACACTTTGTCATGAAAGAAAGGCATATTAACAAAAATACAAGTAACACATTTCTTTGTGGAATATTAAAAGGATCGAAAACCAACCTACCTTCATTTAAAAGGTCCCGAATCTTTGAAGATGAGGTATTAAGACTGCTGAGCCTTTTAAATCCCGGTGATCATATGTTACTAAAGATCAAACGGAAATTAAAGACTTGCAATCTTAACCAAATTACGCTCTTGGTTTTGCAGGAAAAGCACCATAACTACAGTCCAGGTAACGAAGTACAAATCCAAATGATCTGAAGTAAATTATGACATACCTGAAATTAAAAGTAACAAATTTATTAGAGAAAACGTTTAAACACTGTTGAGCTTTTCAAAACCCGCTGACCAATACCTACTTACGTGGAAACATGATATACAATACTTGTAATCTCAACCAAATGACACTCAAATAATTATTGTAAGATTTACCAACTACCTGTCTAGAGCAAAAAAATATATTTTAAAGACGATTTACCATACCTTATTTAAAATCTTCTGGATTATTTGTAGTAAGCGTTTGAGATATTTCAGCCTATTAAAACCCGGTGACCTTTGGTTACAAAAGCACAAACAGGTAGTAAAAGACTTGCAATCTCAAACAAGTGACACACTTTGTCATGTAAGAAAGGCATATTAACAAAAATACAAGTAACACGTTTCTTTGTGGAATATTAAAATTATCGAAAACCAATCTACCTTCATTTAAAAGGTCACGAATCTTTGAAGATTAGGTATTAAGACTGCTAAGCCTTTTAAATCCCAGTGATCATACAGTCGGTCGAAAAAATAGATGAGCACCGTAACCCCATGAAAAAAATTTCCTAAATTGAAAACGACCCATTTTGAATTAAACGTGCATTTTATATTTTTTTTTTATTTCCAAGATTGGGTTTGTAAATGAATTAAACGTGCCTTTTATATTTTTTTTTATTTTCAAGATTGGATTTGTAAATGAATTAAACGTGCCTTTTATATTTTTTATTTCCAAGATTGGATTTGAAAATGAATTAAACGTGCCTTTTATATTTTTTATTTCCAAGATTGGGTTTGAACATTTATTGGCAAAAGCGATGTGAATTAAACGTGCCTTTTATTATTTTCCAAGATTGGGTTTGAATATTTATCGGCAAAAGCGATGTGAATTACGCGTGCCTTTTTTATTTTCCAAGATTGGGTTTGAAATTGAAAACGAATTACGCGTGCCTTTTATTATTTTTAATTTCCACGATTGGGTTTGAAATTGAAAACGAATTACGCGTGCCTTTTATTATTTTTAATTTCCACGATTGGGTTTGAAATTGAAAACGAATTACGCGTGCCTTTTATTATTTTTAATTTCCACGATTGGGTTTGAACATTTATCAACAAGATGGCAACACTCGAGTGATGTTTTTTCTTTCTCTCTCGCCAATCAATTGAACGTGCACCCCCCAATTGTTTTATTTACTCCCCCCCTGTTTGTTTTTTTTAAGTGAGACCCATACCAGAAGATTTGCCTTCCACAAAATAAAAAAATTTTATACCGTGTCATGCAAAGTCAGCACATAAAAAAAAATGTTTATACCGTGTACCTCTTCCAGGAGTTTTGCATCATTCAACAAAAAACACGTCTCGCTCAATAAACAATATGAGTATACATTAAAATGCTTAGTGTGTCAATCAGAAAACAAAAGATTCACCTGAAGCATATTTTTTTAATAAGGTTTGAAATGAAACACATATCATAAATAAAAAAACATTTATTCATTTTGAAAAACATGTGTATGATACAGGAACTACAATCTTCATCCCAGTTCATTAAATTAGCAATGAGATCCATTTGATTCATGTGCACGTTCAATCTGTTGCAGATTTCATGTTTCCCACCAATCCTGAAAAACTAAAAGGGCATAATTATTTGATACACATGTTAAATCTGTTGTGGATTTCATGTTTCCTGAAAAGGGCATAATTATTTGATACACACATTAAAAAAAAAATCTGATGCAGTCATGTATTGTGTGAACGCATGAAAATGTATCCAGAACGTGTGAAAAGGATTGTCACATTCATCGACAAAAAGAAAACACAATATAGCATCAATTCAAACTACACATAAAAACAAAACAATTTCCAACTCATCCTGAAAGCACTCCATGATTTTGATTTCTGAGAGAACGTTGCATTCTTAATTTCTTTACATAGATATGTCTTTGAACCAGTATTACAATTGGATCGAAGACACTAAAACTGCAGTGTCATGCATTCATTGCAGTGAAGAGATTGTCCCGAAATTAATGATCCGGCATAATTATTTGATACATACACACGTTACTGTACCTGTGTAACAAAACAATGGTAATGATTTCCAACTCATCCTGAAAGCACACTCGTACAAGAGGGGCCAGAGCACACTCTGATTCGAGTGACCATCAGGATTTTTTTTTTAGAGGAAAATTACCCGAATGATACTACATGTTTTACAGTAGTCATGTCTCGCTAGATCAACAACAAAAAATTTCTTGAAATGTGTCAAGTGGGGAAAAAGATACAGTCGCTCGATAAACATTCCTTGAAATGTGTCAGTTGTTATTTTTTTCAAAAGCTGGTGGGAAAAGAATCTCTGTGTATTGTACTCTGGGATATGAATCAGGATGATTGTTGATGGAAATTAATTTTAACAAATACATATTACACCCACACACTTGACAGGTCAGGGTGGAATTTGTAAATTGACACACTCTCAGCAAATATGAATTATTGTTTACTTTGGCACATGAAATGAATTTTTTTACAAATACTTGACAGGATACGAAATTTGTAACATTGACACATGAATCACTCTGAGCAAAATATGAATTCAATCCAACTTTGGCACACCATGTTCGTCTCACACACACACACACAAAATAATCCCACTGCAGAATTATTGTGACATGACACATTCTAATATACTCGGGGATATGAATCAGGAGATGATGTGGAAATGAATTTTTTTACAAATACTTGACAGGATACGAAATTTGTAAAATTGACACATGAATCACTCTGAGCAAAATATGAATTCAATCCAACTTTGGCACATCTCCCAAAATAAAATAATAATCAATTGAAATGAGTACAGTCGTGTTTGTTCATCTATCTCTCAAGAGTACACACACACACACACACACAAACAATCCCACTGCAGAATTATTGTGGCATGACACAGATCCTTATTCAAAACAAAACAATCTCACTGCAGAATTATTGTGGCAGATATTTTTTAATTTCCAAGATTGGGTTTGAACATTTATTGGCAAAAGCGATGTGAATTACGCATGCCTTTTATTATTTTTAATTTCCAAGATTGGGTTTGAACATTTATCGACAAGATGGCAACACTCGAGTGATGTTTTTTTTTCTCTCGCCAATCAATTGAAGGTGCACCCCCAATTGTTTTATTTACTCCCCCCCCTGGTTTTTTTTTTAAGTGAGACCCATACCAGAAGATAAAATTTTTTATACCGTGTCATGCAAAGTCATCACATAAAAAAAAAATGTTTATACCATGTACCTCTTCCAGGAGTCTCGCATCATTCAACAAAAAACACGTCTCGCTCAATAAACAATATGAGTATACATTAAAATGCTTAGTGTGTCAATCAGAAAACAAAAGCTTCACCTGAAGCATATTTTTTTAATAGGGTTTGAAATGAAACACATATCATCAATAAAAAAAACCTTTTATTCATTTTAAAAACATGTATGATGCAGGTAATACAATCTTCATCCTTGCCCCCCATTCGATTAGCAATGAGATCCATTTGATTCATGTGCACGTTCAATCTGTTGTGGATTTCATGTTTCCCACCAATCCTGCAAAACTAAAAGGGCATAATTATTTGATACACATGTTAAATCTGTTGTGGATTTCATGTTTCCTGAAAAGGTCATAATTATTTGATACACATGTTAAATCTGTTGTGGATTTCATGTTTCCCACCAATCCAGGTGTCCTGAAAAGGGTATAAATATTTGATACACACGTTAAAATAAAATAATCATAAATAAAAAAAACATTTATTCATTTTGAAAACATGTGAATATAAATACAATCTTCATCCCAGTCCATTCAATTAGCAATGAGATCCATGATTTTGATTTCTGAGAGAACGTTGCATTCTTAATTTCTTTACATAGATATGTCTTTGAACCAGTATTACCATTTGATTCAAGACACTAAAACTGCAGTGTCATGCATTCATTGCAGTGAAGAGATTGTCCCGAAAGTAATGATCCTGCATAATTATTTGATACACACGTTACTGTGCCTGTGTAACAAAACAATGGTAATGATTTCCAACTCATCCTGAAAGCACACTCGTACAAGAGGGGCCAGAGCACACTCTGATTCGAGTGACCATCAGGATTTTTTGAGAGGAAAAAATCACTCAAATGATGTGAAAACATTTTACACTGAACATACCTGTAGATCAACACACGAAATTTTCATTTGAAATATATATATATATATATATATATATATATATCAGGATACATTCGATTTATAAAATCAACCAGATATATTTTACATTGAAATGCAACAATTGTATAAAATCAGTTGACAGTATTCATGTCTCGCTCAATAAACATTCCTTGAAATGTGTCGGTTGTTTTTGTTTTTTTCAAAAGCTGGAGGAAAAGAATCTTTGGGATATGAATCAGGATGATGGAAATTAATTTTAACAAAATACATATTACACACTTGACAGGGGGGGAATTTGTAAATTGACACACTCTCAGCAAATATGAATTATTGTTTACACATGAAAAAAAAACACACACACCTCCCAAAAAAATAAAAATCAATTGAAATATAAAATGTCAGTAGTCATGTTTGTCTCTCACACACAATAACAATCCCACTGCAGAATTATTGTGACATGATCCTTATTCTAATATGATACGAATCAGGATGATTGTTAACGTGGAAATGAATTTTTTTACAAATACATATCACATACAGGTCAGGAGGATACGAAATTTGTAAAATTAACACACGAATCACTCTGAGCAAATATGAATTCAATCCAACTTTGGCATACCTCCTCCCCCCCAAAAAAAATCATCAATTGAAATATAAAATGAGTAATGTATGTTAAATGTTATGTAAGTGTATGTTAAATCTGGTAACAACAGATTTAACATACACCAGCCTATTGAAAATGGATTCATTTTTTTTTAAATTTTATCTTGTAGACAATTTATTGTTTTGAGTTTAAAATATTTCTTGTTGATAGAATTAATTTAAAATGTTGATAGAATTATTTCTTGTTGATAGAATTAATTTAAAATGTTGTCCTCGCATCTACCCCCCCTTTAGTCTGGTAACAACAGATTTAACATACACAAGCCTATTGAAAATGAATTCATTTTTTTTTTAAATTTTATCTTGTATAGACAATTTATTGATTTGAGTTTAAAATATTTCTTGTTGATAGAATTAATTTATTGCTAATTGTTTTGATTTATTTCTTGTTGATAGAATTAATTTAAAATGTTGTCCTCGCATCTACCCCCCCTTTAGTCTGGTAACAACAGATTTAACATACACAAGCCTATTGAAAATGAATTCATTTTTTTTTTAAATTTTATCTTGTATAGACAATTTATTGTTTTGAGTTTAAAATATTTCTTGTTGATAGAATTAATTTAAAATATTTATTTCTTGTTGATAGAATTATTTTAAAATGTTGTCCTCGCATCTACCCCCCCCTTTAGTCTGGTAACAACAGATTTAACATACACAAGCCTATTGAAAATGAATTCATTTTTTTTTTAAATTTTATCTTGTATAGACAATTTATTGATTTGAGTTTAAAATATTTCTTGTTGATAGAATTAATTTATTGCTAATTGTTTTGATTTATTTCTTGTTGATAGAATTAATTTAAAATGTTGTCCTCGCATCTACCCCCCTTTAGTCTGGTAACAACAGATTTAACATACACAAGCCTATTGAAAATGAATTCATTTTTTTTTAAATTTCATCTTGTATAGACAATTTATTGATTTGAGTTTAAAATATTTCTTGTTGATAGAATTAATTTATTGCTAATTGTTTTGATTTATTTCTTGTTGATAGAATTAATTTAAAATGTTGTCCTCGCATCTACCCCCCCTTTAGTCTGGTAACAACAGATTTAACATACACAAGCCTATTGAAAATGAATTCATTTTTTTTTAAATTTCATCTTGTATAGACAATTTATTGATTTGAGTTTAAAATATTTCTTGTTGATAGAATTAATTTATTGCTAATTGTTTTGATTTATTTCTTGTTGATAGAATTAATTTAAAATGTTGTCCTCGCATCTACCCCCCCCTTTAGTCTGGTAACAACAGATTTAACATACACAAGCCTATTGAAAATGAATTCATTTTTTTTTAAATTTTATCTTGTATAGACAATTTATTGATTTGAGTTTAAAATATTTCTTGTTGATAGAATTAATTTAAAATATTTATTTCTTGTTGATATAATTATTTTAAAATGTTGTCCTCGCATCTACCCCCCCTTTAGTCTGGTAACAACAGATTTAACATACACCAGCCTATAGAAAATGTGTTCATTTTGTAGTAAAGTTCAGGGATTATTATTATGCTTTTTTATTTTATTTCAGGCAATTTATTGATTTGAGTTTAAAATATTTATTGTTTTGATTTAATTCTGCGTTAATAATTATTTCTTGAATTAATTAAAATCACGATCACATAATTTAAATCAAATTAATGCATTTAAAATAAATGACAAACGTAGAAATTCACTAAAAAAATCGAAAATTCACTAAAAAAAATCGAAAATTCACTAAAAAAAAATTGAAAATGAATGAAAAAAATACAGTGGATTTATTAAAATAATTGGGATTTTTTTAGTAAATTTGCAAGATTATTTAAAAAATTTCTTCAGCTGGATTCGATCTGACGCTGCCGCGAAAACGCACTACGCCAAAAGTGCCACGCCCCCTTCGAAATCGCTAAAATCGCATGTTTTAGGAGTCATTTTTGATGAAATTAGACCTTTTAACCAGTCTAAAACTAAAAACTAACACTTGTAAACGATAGATGGACTTGAAATTGATCTGAAACAACACTTTGATAAGGGTTTTATGCTCTAATTTATGCATAAACAATCATTTTCGAAAAAATTTTCGGAAACCGATTCTGAAAATTTTTTCGAAACCGATTCTGAAAAATGTTTTAGAAATAATTCCTTATACATAAATTAGAGCATAAAAGTGTTGTGTCAGATCAATTTCAAGTCCATCTATCGTTTACAAGTGTTAGTTTTTAGTTTTAGAATGGTTAAAAGGTCTAATTTCATCAAAATGACGCTCCGAAATGTGTCATTTTACACCATTTTACGCCAATTGCAATAGTAGGGAACATACGCATCGGATTTCACCGCAGCAAGAGTATTTCTAGCTTGCCGTGCATGGATGGTTATGCACGGCAAGCTAGAAATACTCTTGCTGCGGTGAAATCCGCATGCAAATGATGGATTGCATGCGGTTTTATCGAAAATGATGTTGGTCTTTAAATCCCGAACGTATTTTAATTATGTATTCAATATTTAAAACAAATTATACACAGTATACAAAACCTAGACACTGGAACTTATTTTGAGACGTCAACAGATTTAACGTGCATGCAAAACCTAGACACTGGAAATTATTTTTTGTTACAACAGATTTAACGTGCGCAAGATTTTTAAAAACGCAAAATCCTGACAGCATGCAATTTTTTTTTCGAAAGAAAGATCTGAGGAAGCAAACAATGTCTGATTTGTTTTATATTCGATTGGGTGAGAATATCTTAAAAGGTTTTAATGAAATCGTCAACGTACACGCAATTTGAGAAACCTGTCCAGGCTACAACAGATTTAACGTGCGCCCAATTTTTAGAAACACAAAATCCTGACAGGATTTGAAAGCTATGATATCCTCAATGGATTTAACGTGCTTCCTGTTTATTTAAATTCAAACGCTCTGTCTTTTTTTTTTTACAAGATTTGCTTTTACTAATTCTTTTTGTCTTGGTTTCGAACTTTATTTGCCACGAGCGTCCCTTTTTCGCATGGGCTGTCACATGAGTCTATAGTCCCTTGTGAGGGGCATGTGATAGTTTTCTTACTATCTCTCCTTAATGGTGAGAGCTAAAGGGGAATTAACTCTACTATGACTATTTAAAGTTCGAGGAGCAGATCTATGTTGGTTCGAAACAAATACGTTTATTTGTTATTCTGGATTAAATACAATAAATATATACATTTTAGTAACAATGATGATAAAAGTAATAAACGATACCCATGGATGCATCCGTTACCTAAAGGAAATAATGGGAGAGAAGACGTTAGTAACTAGAGTTTAAATTGTTAATAAAATCAGGGCTCGATGCCATGGCGGCAAAATCGGGGCCCTGGAGAAACGCTAGCTTTCTCGAGAGAGAGAAAGCCTCGCAAAGACGTTCTTTAGAATACAAGAATGCCCTTTTTTGGACTGGAGGTTATCCCCTCCCAAACAGGTTGCTATTCCGCGCACTTAGCGCCAAGCGCATTACCAGGGCAAGTATGTATTGCCCTCTTTGGGATTGAGTCTTACAATATACATATGCCAGTGATAAATATGGAGTAATTTTTTTTTAATGTTTTGGAAGTATAGCTTTTGTTCATTTTTTGGTGAAAATAAGATAATGGACTTCAAAACACCATTTTGAGAATTCCAGTGCTTAATGTCAAGAAACATCAGTTTCCCCCAACCTGTGTACTCTTAAAGAGAGGGGTGAATGTTCAGCTATCAACAGGAGACGCTCGCTCTTATCTCACCCAGTTTCACACAAAGACCCGTGACCACCCCTCTACTCGAACCCTGTGGTAAATTTTCTTACCTCCCCCTAGAGGAACGCGCGTTCTGAAAGAGCCCACGAATGAAGTTGTTTTCAAAATACGAGCCCATGCGAAAAGGTTAAATGCTGCACGTCCAAAAAATGCAACAAGATTGGCGTGAGAGAAGCACAACAATTCAATTAACCACAAACAGGTGAATACAAATATTTTTTTTTTACCCAATGTGTATTTAAAAAAAAAATAATAATAATTAGCATCCTGGTGTAGCTTTGGGATTCTGAGGGTCCGATTCACAGCAACACTCGCGCGTTAAATCTGTTGTTGTAGGGCAGGATGTCAAGTTTCCCAAATCTCTGGTGCACGTTCAATCTGTTGTAGGGTCATGTTTCTCAAATCTCTGGTGCACGTTCAATCTGTTGTAGGGTCATGTTTCTCAAATCTCTGGTGCACGTTCAATTTGTTGTAGGGTCATGTTTCTCAAATCTCTGGTGCACGTTCAATTTGTTGTAGGGTCATGTTTCTCAAATCTCTGGTGCACGTTCAATCTGTTGTAGGGTCATGTTTCTCAAATCTCTGGTCCATGTTCAATCTGTTGTAGGGTCATGTTTCTCAAATCTCTGGTCGGTGCGTCTTTCTCGACAGCTTTAGCGTGCACCATTGTTTTTTTCTACCCGTGAGAAAAAGTCCAACCATATGAAATGGCGTTGTATTGAAAACGGAACCCTAAAAAGTTTTTTTACCTAATCAGAAACTAGGTCAAGTCAATATTTTTTTTTTTGCTAAAATCACATCTGCTATGGCAAAAGTTGTGAAAGAACAATTCGGAAATGACTGGGTGAGAAACATTCAATAGTTTCCAAAATAATGTATTATTTCCTTTAATATAACAAGATTTTAATTTTCAAACCTATGTATTTCTTGAATTAAAATTTATCGATTTAAAATGTTGTTCTCCCATCTGCCCCTTTAGTCTGGTAGCAACAGATTTAACATACACTAGCCTATAGAAAATGGATTCATCTTGTAGTAAAATTCAGGGATTATTATTATTTAAGGCAATTTATTGATTAAAATATTTATTGTTTCCCTCTGAATGCCAAACCGCCCGAGACGGCTTTACATCCAGACGACCGCTGTCCGCCCGAACCGGCCTTAAACTAATCAGCGTATCTTCCCCTCTACCGGTGAGGAAAGGGTCTCGAAGATCGACCTGTCAGCTTAAGCGATCATCAGGTGTCAGGGGGTCCTTTTCTAACTACACATAATAGCTTCTTCACTCTGTCTGCGGATCGGATAAACTTTTGTGAGATATTTTGCTTTTAAAATGCCTGGGTAACGAAACACTCGGAAATACGAGGGTGAGTAAAAAATAGATTTTTTACGAATAAAGCACTATTTTCATATATCGGACAGGGAATCCGAACTTAAGAAGGAAAGTGAAAATTTCAATTTCTTACAAAAAGTAGAACCATTACAAACATATTTGCGCAAAAATTTTTCCGAGCATTTTAAGCCGTACGCTCAGTTATCAGTTGACGAAGCACTCGTTAAATTTAAAGGACGTTTGGGCATTATACAATATATGCCCTTAAAACCCGCCAAACGAGGCATCAAAATTTGGATGCTGTGTACACCTTACTTAGGATACACACTGAAATGTACTGTGGGAAAAAAGACAACACCCCGGGATCAACAAATTGATTGGGATATGATGCATCTAGTAAAAGACATAACCCATAAAAGCCACACAATATACTTTGATTGCTTTTTCAGTAGCGTCATACTGATGAAAGATCTGCTAAAAATAGGAATATATTCTTGTGGAACTGTGATGGAAAACCGAAAAATTTGCCCAAAGAATTTAAAGTTATAGGTTCCTCATGAAATCAAATGTTTTCAGTGCATAAACTCTCCGAGCATTCTATGTACAACTTGAGTAGACAAAAAAACAGATACATCTTTTATCTACAAATGTTAAAAATGAGAGTTGTTTGGTTACCAGAAGGAAAGGATCAGAAAAAAAATTTAGTGCAGTCCCCCGTAGCTTTCGCGGATTATAATAAACATATGTGAGGAGTTGATTTGACTGACCAACAAAGAAAATATTTTTCAGTAGTTAGGAAATCATCTAAATGGTGGTGGTATGTGTTTTTTCCTTTCTACTTGACACTGCCATTAGCAATGCCTACATTTTGCACAAAACAACCAACTCTCCACCGATAAAAGCGATCATTTCAACTCTATGATTTCAAGTTAGAACCGATTGACGAGCTGGCAAAAGAAATATTTCAGAATTTTTCACTACTCCTATTCACGCTCACAAGAAAAGAAAAATCGATGGACGCAGAAGGACTTGAGTCCTTTGTCGTAAGCTTGGACTTAAAAACTATAAGCGGACGTTCCATTGAAAGCTCCTTTGAGTGTCATACTTGCAAAATGTGCTTGTGTCAGAATTGTTTTAAAGATGATTAGGGTTTTAATGCTGACGAAATTGCTCTATTCAAGAATATTCCAGAATTTCAGTAACTTTATTTTTTAAATCTCTCTCTCGATACTGTTAACAGATATACTTCAAATTCATCATAAGTAAAAAAGTGTTTATTTAGAGCAAATTTTATGTTTGATCTTGATTTGCTGTGAAAGAAATTTTCTACAAAAAAATTATCATTAGTACTGGAGAAATATATATTTATGGTAATTATTGTGAGAATATAATGCAAGTATATATTCTGTAAAAACCCGAACTAATCCAGATTTTAAAATATTTCTTAAGGAAAACAGAATATAAATTAATTAGCTACAATTTTGTATTTATTATTGACAAACAAATCTATTCAATATTAAGGTGATAGAAATGTTTTTATTTGATACTTTTCTACTTCAACCTGTGAATGTATGTTATAATAGATTTTTAAATGAATAATTTAATATTTTTGACACGTTCCCGGAACCTTAGCTTAAGAGTACCCATCTCCTAAATTAGGCTGAGTTCTCGATACGTGACAAACCTTTACTTCTTCTAAACACACGGTGAGCATACAAATCTTAAATACATGGTTTTGCTATGAATCCCATTTTTGAAGGTTTTCGATTTTTGTGGATGCATAAGGGGACAATGCATCTTAGAAATGCTATTCATTTGGATAAATCATATAATAGTTTCATGTGTTATTTGCTACATTACATCATCAATGGATGAAAAAAAACATGAGCTTTGCATATTTTCTGTTTGCACGATAAATGTTCTGGGGCAAAATGTCTAAAATATTTTTCTTTCTTCATGCTTATAAGGTTTATATTTTGTTTACATATTGTTTTTTTTTTATTTGGTCATGCATGCAGCTCATTCTGTTCGTAACCTCATGCCATAAAATCCAAATAACCAACTCTAGATTACAGTTAAAGACAAATTGAAAATGAAAACTTTTGATCGATCAGATGTATCAAAAATAATTCTATAATTCTTGCTCTAAAAGCAAATATACCCTTAAAAAGAATTCGATAATTCATGCTATAATTTTAATAATTATTTCTTGAATTAATTTAAATCATGAGAGATTTGAGAAACCTCAACAGATTGAACGTGCACCAGAGATTTGAGAAACATGACATCCTCAACAGATTGAACGTGTACCAGAGATTAAAACACGTTAGTCTAAATCGTATTCTTCAAATGGAATTAAACATTTTTTTTTTGTTGAGACATTTGGGCAATATCACTTTCATCTTTTGCCTTAATCACTACATCTTTTTTCCATGATATTTTGTCGTTGTTTATCATCAGAGAGCCAGTCAAAATCATAAAATGGTTTGATGGAGGGTGAAGATTTAGTGGAAGCTTATGGGCCCTCTATCTCCCGGTGCTAAGGAAAAAAAAAATAACGGTACACAGGATATTTTTATTAGCAGAAATAAAAAAAAAATATATGGAATAAATCGGCTTGGAAACTGGAGTGTCAGAGAGAAACTGCAAGAGAAAACATGGACGCAATAACATTGCACCGAAGAGACATGGCAACAACCACCGGTATTATTTACCGCAAGCTTCTTTCACAATGAAAATCATCTTTCTCGAGAAATTAAAAAAAAAGTTATTGTAGTAAAATAAATTATCTCAACATGTTTAAAAAAGATTAAAAAGTTAAACTTTATCCAATGAAAAACAAGAATAAATTCATTTAAAATTGAAGAAAAGTACACCCATTTTTGTCTCAAAAAAAAATCTAATTGTTGTTCTCAGATCAGCCCCTTTTTATTAACAAGACATAACGCTTTGAACAATACTTTTTATTTAAAAAAAATTACTTTATGTTCTTGCATTTACCTTTAGAATTCAAATCGTTCAACGAATAAAATTTCTGGTGGACAAATATTGCCATGTTAATTTAAAAGCATATAATTTGATTATTACTTTCAAAGAACACTGGTTCTGTGTTCACAATGTGTAAGATATGTTCCAAATACTTTGATGAATTTATTGATTTGACACCCTAACACAATTAATAAACCGTACACTTTTATTTATTTTCATAAGCAGATGACTAAATGGTAATAGTCTGTTGGATTTAGTTTTTTTTATAATTTGAGTAACAATTCAACAAAACTATGATACCTTTAAGTCAATTGGTGTGGTAATCTTTGTCTTTTAAATTCTCAATGCATTCAGTGAATTTCAACCTGTATCCATTTGTTTGATTTTATCTTGTAGCAAATTCAGGGATTAGGGTCAGGTGGGGTAAAACAGTTATAAAAAGAGGTGCTTTTTCATTTATACCTAATTTGCAAAAAAAATATATTGGTTATTTTTGCAAAAAAATTGTATCAAATATGCAACTTAATATTCTTCTCTGCATTTTAGAAACAATTTTAGCAAAAAATAATACAAATTAGTAATTATAATGCTGTTTTAAAACATGTTGTCAATTACCTGTTTTACCCCATACCGTGGGGGAAAATAAGCCGGCCTCTTCGAAAAGAGCACCAAACATTTAGCGGGAAGGAACAGGTTTTCGTGGAAGGAATGTAACGATTCTCAGAAAGAAGATTTTGTTTCAAAACGTTTCTTGCGGAAAAAAAGAATTTTACCTCAAGGCGGCGGGTGTTTGGCATTGGGTTACGTAATGGACTGGTTACCATGCACGGTTACCGTTAGACATGAAATATAGTTTAGAATTGATCGTGGTCTTTTAGAATTGGATATTTGACGATGGTCATATCTGGGGATCTGCGCTATTGCTGGGTTATCAATATGGATGAGTGATTTGTAGAATTTTTTACTGATTTTGCCAAAGAACTGTTTAAGTTCAAGAATTCCGAGTTCTTCTCAGATTTTGGCATTTCTGTAGAACCATGGGCTATTAGTGATGATTCTCAGGGTGGTTGATTTAAGTTTAAAATATTTATTGTTAATTGTTTTGATTTATACATGAATGCGAACTTGATTTTCATCACTGTTTTCTACAAGTTATAATAAATTATTTTATCTTTAAAAAAATAATTTATTATAACTTGTAGAAAACTTGATTTTGTACGAGAAATATCTAAAGTTTCAATTTTTTTACTCAAAAATAACTTTATATAAAATAAAAAAATGTCAAATTAAATGTTACAAATGAAAAAAAATAGTAATTACGAAAAATATATTATTTATTACAAAATAAAACTGACCCTTATTTACAGAATTCTAGTCGAAAAATTAAAAAAAGTCATCGAATTTATTCTTGTACTAAATAAATGAAATTTTAGCTTAGCCAAGTAGAATTCCCAGATTAATAAAATAGTAAATTAAAATTATATCTGGTCTATATTGATCATTCTTTAATTTAATGAGATGAACAAAAATTCTTCAGGAATTTAAAATACATTTTATTTATATATGTATTTAATTATTACATGGACATCGAATCACTACCAGACTTTCAATGAAATTCTGGTAGCGATTCGATGTATTCTGCAATTTGGCCAAACAATATCTTCACCTGACCCAATAACAATTTCTGTTGAGTCAAGTAATTCTTCTTTTTTAAGATGGGGTGGGTTCCTATAAATAAAAAACACTTATTAAAGTTTATGTTTACGTATGTAACAAAAGATGCCAATATCTCGGTCGTTAACTGTAACCACAGGGTTAAACAAGCTAAAGTAAGAATTAATTTTTTAATTTATTTTATTTAGTAAACAATTTTAGGTAAATAAAAAAACTAGCCGGGCTGCTCCAGCTAGCGCTCGGTGGTTTGTAATACTTTTTTTTTAAATTTTTTAACATGAATATATTTCTGCAATAAGTAATAAACCGGAACACATAATGCAACAAAAAATAAAATTCCAATCCTTGAAAAAATGCAGAATGCTGAAGAAAAAAAACACATACATATATCTATTCAAACGTGTTGAATTTCGATTTCCTGAATATATTGTGAAATAGAATAATGCTACAAAAGACTCTTCAACGATATTGACAAAGACAATAATGATTTATCAACAAAAAGAACACATATTTATAATACTTGGGAATCCTCAAATATGACCTCAACATCTCGTAGTCAACTCAAATACCCAAACACAGAATTCTAAATCAAATTAAAAAAGTAAATGTTTAAATATTCTTTCTTCAATCATGTATTTATAAATTACTTATACATCAAGAGAAGAAACAAATATGATTGTAGAAATTTCAAAGCATTTGACAAATTCTGTGAGTTTTTCTAGGGTGTATTTACTTAGTTATAAAAATGTAAGATTGGTTGTGATTTAAATCAAGTGATTAAAAATATTGACACCCTAGTACATAATATAATTTACAATAAACAAGTGTAATTTTTTTAAAGATATAAGTTTAAATTTTTAACTGTTTGTACTTACCTCTACTTTTACGTAAATTCGATTTCCTTGAGCCTAGAATAGAGTAAACAAATTATTATTGTATTAGAATATCTTCAAAAGGTAGAGGGACTATAAGGGATTTGCTCCTTGCCCCGAGTCCTACCATACATGGCTTCAATCTAATAATTAAAGACTAGCCAATAAGCAGTCTCCATAGGATAGCTATTGGCCTCCTAACTGGCCACTGTACCCTAAATAGACACCTCATCATTATATGGGTGTTTTTGGATTCGAAGGGTGACCTCCGAACTGTGAAGACGTGTGATATCTCCATTCTTGCAACAAAATTCTAGCCTCGGTCCCTCAAGGATCCAAATTAGGACCTTATCTCTTTAATTTATACATGAATGATATTCCCCAACAACGCAACACTTTAATTGCTATGTATGCTGATGACACTGCCATTATGGCACAAAACCGTAACCCTAAATACATTCAAATTTCACTACAAAGATACATTCACACTCTTGAATCTTGGCTAATTAAATGGAAAATCAAACTGAATATTGAAAAATCTGTCGCCATTATCTTTACTCCCAAAATTATCAAGCCTAAAAAAACTGAAAATTAACAACATCGAAACCCCCTGGGCCTAGGAAGTTAAATACCTAGGAATTATACTATATAAAAGACTCACTTGGACACAACACATCAAATACATTAAAAATAAATTCCGATATGTAAAGCGTAAACTTTTCCACCTAATTGCTAGGAATTCTCAAATGACTATAGACAACAAAGTACTCATTTACTTAAGCTACCTCAGACCGGTCATCGCTTACGCAAGCCAAATTTGGGGATCTGCAAATAGCAATAATATCAATGCCCTCGAAGCTCTTCAATCAACTACTCTAAGAACAATAGCCAAAGCCAGATGGTTTCAACGTAACTCTGAAATCAGACACGATCTGAAAAACTATCTCTCTTAAAGCTCATATTGTTAAAATTTCTTCTAAATTCTACGATAAACTAGATACTAATGATAATATTGCTATCCAACAGATACCCAGATATGACGCAAGCATCCCAAACAACCGAAACAATTTCAGAACTCCATGCGAATCCGAAAAGTAACCCTCCTCTGCCACCCCTGCAAACCAGTTCCCGATGACGGCTTTAGCCGAACCCACCCAGCAACAACTCAAAACGAAACCTAAGATTGCGGACTATATATGGGAGGGTGACAGACCATGACTCCGCGGTCACTTCTAGCTGAAACTTTTTAATTTTACACTTGTAATTTTGAATATGGGTGTTTTAGATGACCCATTACAATTATATAATATTATTAAAATATTTTGTACTTACTTCTTACCGATGAACTCGATCCTAATGCTAGAATAGAGTAAACAAAATATTATATTAAATAAAATCGAGATTATTTGGAAAATATTATTTTATGCAAAAAATGTAATACATTTTTTTATAAATTACATTATAAAACAATTTAATACTTACTCTCCGATCGTGCTAATACGCTATACTTCCTATTGGGCTGGATATTCACGGGTTGTGGGGTCAATTCTATTTCTTTTTTAAAGAAGAGAAATTATAGAAGTAAGAACATAAACATAATTAAGGGGATAGTACACTTTTAAAATGATAAAAAATCGATTTTCAGAATTTGATGTTATTAGAAAGTCCATTTTATCCTGAATAAAACAATACCAAAGTTTTGATTGTACGTTAATTATTTATCTAGATATTTAAAAAAGATTGATCACCACTCCATGCTTTTTTTTATTTTTACACACAACAACCGCGAACATATAACTATTTGTTTGCACTTGAAAACAAAACATACCCGCAGCCTTCTACGTTATATGCATAGGTTTTACTTTTATTAAATAAACTAACTATGTAAATGAAGAAGAAGAACCTAGAACATTTTATGAACTACAACTTCAACTTATGTTCGAATTGTTTATTTTGGTAAGAAGAAATCCATGCATTTCTCGCTTCTGTATATCTGCTTTTGATTTGATTGTTTTCGTTATTGCACTCAGTTAAAGTTGATGCTGTTAGAGAAGACCTACAATGGCCATAGACAAGCCTATCATTTCAGTAAGATCTTAGAAAATACCAGAGTTCAAAATATCATTGACTACGGAGTTTAAAAACGAACAAGAATTTAAAAAGTTAGAAGGTTTTTTAAATTGCATGGCTTTTTCTAAACAAGAATTAGGAAAGGAAAAATTGTAAAACATAATAGATTAGATATTAAAGATATATATATATATATATATATATATATATATATATATATATATATATATATTTAGCACAATATTATAGACTATCGATATGAACCTCACTTGATAAAAAATACGAGGGCTAGTTAATGCCTTCCTATTATCTATTATAGAATCCTAAAACTGTGATTTTTTAAAGTGAATTAAAATATTAGTAGCAAGAAAAACAACAACCTATGTACACAAGTACTTTCTCTACAAGAATAATTTCCAATATGTTTCGTAAGGATTGACAGGAGTTTATTCAGTTCAAAATATTATGAAAGCGGTAATGGTAATAATGGTAATGGTAATAACTGAAGGAGATCTCTCGTCTAACTACCTACTTCCCTACTATGAAAGACAACCGCCCGAATAAGCGTCTCTCAGGACTGTCGAAGAATCTCTTTGGGTACGGATTGAGGCGGTTCAGGATTCAGAGGGTTAATTTGGAAATTTTGTCCTAAGACAAGTGGTTCGAGTAAAATAATTGTAGATATCGCTACAAATGAAGCAGTTGTTGCATATAACGAGGGAAGAAATGGACGACTACAAATATTGCATTCACTCGGTTTTCAAGTGGATCATTATGCTTTAAAAGCAGCAACGGAATGCGATTCAAAAAGAATCAAAGAGGCTGACAAAAATTTTGCAGAGTGTAGTTTGGCTATTTGCAGAGCTAGACATCTGCAGAATACTTCAAAATTGGAAAAGTTAAAAGAACAAGAAGGGACTGTTTATGAAAGTGGAAAATTTTAAATAAAAAAAATATTATTATTTATGTAATTTACAGAACAGTATTTAAAATGAAAAATCATATCTAAATTATCACATACCACTAGAATTAAGCTATTAAAAAATGTAACATTATTTCTGTAATAGAAGTTCAGTTTCACTTTTACGACTAACTATTCGTGTTGGATGTGGCTATAGTAAGTTCTTATTTTATAAAACTCTGCACAATTATTCAAAATTTTGTACTTACTTCTCGTAGAGGAACTCGATCCTATTGCTAGAATAAATTATAATAATAATATTATAATATTAAATAAAATCAAGATTATTTGGAAAATATTTTTTTATAAATTACATTATAAAACAATTTAATATTTACCCTCCGATCTTCCCGAAAAGTTATACTGCCTTTCTGGCTGGGCGGGTAGTGAGAACAATTCAATTTCTTTTCCAAAGAAGAGAAATTAGAGAAGTAAGAACATAAACATAATTAATACAACTAGAATTTAAAATTCACACAAACACTCTTCATTTTACTTAATAAGAAAAGATAGGTTGGTTAAAATTAAATAAAATTACCTTTATCATGCTATTGGTTGGGGAGTGAATTTCCTTCTTTTCTATTGCTTAGATTAGAAGTTTTGGGCATTTCACATCATCCCTAATTTATATATGTGGCACCCAGGGGCTGTGACACACATTTTGAAAACCCCTAAGCTAACTGATAAATGCCTCAAAAAAATTTATTTTTTAAATTAAAATTAAACTGTTATATATTTAGTTTAAGTATTTATAGTATGAATATTGTTAATCGGGAATGTTTATACATTACTCTTCCTGGCATTTAGATTTATAATGTCATGTGTGTTTACATCACTGTTAATCAGGAATATTTATATAGTATAATATTAATAAGTTACCACTGGCTGTTGCAATCTTTTATAATATGTATTAATTAATCCAGTTCCATCTGAGCTTGGTGTATTCATTAGTGCTGAAATCCCCATGAGAAGAAAAAAATTATAGCAGTTGGCCACATCTGTGATTTTCCTATGGGGTAGTTCTAAAAAATGTAAGATTAGTTGTGATTAAAATCATGATTTTAAGCGTTAATTTAAATCTTGACACCCTGGATATTACCCTAAACGTTCCCGAAATTAATTTAATTTTGCTTTCTATAAAACTATATCTAAAAAGCATATACAAACACTTACCTTGTGTAACCAGTATTGTTTTCAGATGTCAAGACCTAGTAACTATAAAAAATATTACATTTATTTAATGAATGATATAAATAAATATACATACCACTAAACATATCTGTCCATAACAAATCTTTCACAAGGGTAATTCTATTGGATTAAACATTGGATTCATTTTTAGTACTTCGAACTTTGAAGAACAGTTGCGAGATCACTTAATGTTGCATGTTTGAAGTTCTGTTTCTCAAAAACTACTTAACGTAGACAAACATGTTTTTTTCACTGTGGCAACAACCTTTTTAAACATCATATTTAATCCAGAATTTAGTTGTAAAAAATGGAAAATTGTCATTTTTGACGGAATTAAAAACATTTCTATGCGCTAAAGAAATTTTACGACATACTTTAAATTCATGCCAGTTACAGTGCTAGATATGATAATATTACTGATATAGTTTGGAAGTCGTATTTTAATTCTTTCATCTTCAAAATAGCTAACGAAAAGTACAAAATGATAATTTTCTACTCTAAATAGGCATAAGAAATCAAATGAAGGACAGCTTTTACAAAACCGATATTTCACAGGAATACAGTTTCATATGTATATTACTTGTAAAAAAAATCAGGATTGTAATCTGAGTCCTAAACAACAATTTTAAGAAATCACAAAGTAACTACAGAGTCGTTTACCTTTCTCGCAAGAGAGGGGGAAAATAAACGTGCGTCGAAGCAGGAATGTAGTAAACAGATCCGCCGATTGTACCCGAATAAGGAATAGAAATACGCAAGATTCCAACCCAAAAGGCAACTTTCAGAAAGCTTTAGAACTACAAAGGTGAATATAAAAAGGGGTTGTCAAGTTTTAAGAATTTAGGTGCTTGTGAAAGCCAGATGCACAGGATGCCGATACTGAAGCTTAGTGGAACTTGACGTTAAATAATAATAGGGCTTCTAACGAAAATTATGAGGGGCGTTGAGCGGAATCTAAAAAGGGAAATCTTGAAAGAGAATTCAGAACCAATGAGAGTATTTTAAGAGGGGACTAACTAGCCACTGAGCGAAGCCAGAAAAAAATAAAATAATCAAAGTTAAGTAAAAAAATAAGGACTGATTGGCCGAGGGTTTTCAGGTAGGCTGTCATCTCCCAAACTATTCAATCTGTATATGAATGATATTCCCAAAACCCCATCATCAATGCTTTGCATGTTTGCAGATGATACCGCAGTGCTAGCCAAAAACCATGATCTTACAGATGTCATGACAACACTCAATAACTACATACACGCACTTGAATCCTGGCTTAATGCCTGGAAAATTAAAATCAATGTGGACAAATGCCAAGCAATACTCTTTACTAAGAAAAAGAACTTTCCTGACCCTCCTAAATTATTTGATAATCAAATTCCCTGGTCCCTTAAGGGCACCGGGAAGTCATCAAAGGCCAGAAATCATGAAAATGTGACCAATATTCGAATGCATATAAAATTTAAGCTATTATAAGTATCAATAGAAATTTTTGCACACATGTTTGTTATGCATTTTAATAGTAATTCAAGCTAAAAATAAAAATTTTAAAAGACAAGATATTTTGTAGAGAGCATTTATACAGAACTCGGTGGAAAAAAAATTCAATACAGTGAGTTCACTTTGGGTGCGCTCTATAAAAAAACTTTAATATATATATTGAGCAGCAACATTTTCCCCTGTCATTAGAAATGTTTCTTGAAATCATTAAAGTTTTATTTGTTAAAAATAACCAGAACAAAAATTTTTAGACACAATTTAAGTCAATTTATGAAAAAGTTTTGATTTTATACCTACTAATTACCCATTAAAAATTTTTTTTGTTCATATTTCCTCAATAGTTTATATTTTAACATAATTACCAAATAGAAATACATGTGTATGCAAAATTTCAGACTGATAGCTTTAATAGTTTTTTCACAGAGCGCACCTGAAGACAAATATTTATCATTTTGAGAAAACGACAAAAAAGCATCTCCTTACCTTTTCGATAAGAACTTTTCAAAGCACAAGTAAACAAAATTATCGGTTAAATATAATAACATTCACAGTTAAACCTGTTTCCAATCGATTAAAATGTATATTTATACAAAAATATACTAAAAATAAAAAATATTATAAAAAATATTATCCATCGTCGGCAATACCGAAACTTCAAGCCTAAAGCCGAAACCAAAAAGGATAATTTCAAAATTTAATTTTAGTAACTTAAAATGCATTTTACATAATAAGTGATACATCAATCAATTCGTATTTGTGCCCTCTATTAAATGCAGTTGAAATCAGAAATTCGATTTTTTGAAGAATTGTGACTTCCCAGTGCCCTTAAGTGTAATTACCTTGGAGTCACATTGGACTCTCATCTAACGTGGAACAACCACATTACTTCCCTAAAAGCTAATGTAACCAATTGTACCCCTTAATAGGTCGAAATTCCAAACTTTCAATCGACAACAAGTTGCTCCTTTACAAAACCATGTTGCGACCAAAAATCAGCTACGCAAGTCTTGTCTGGGGATATGTAGCAAAAACAAACCTCCAAAAATTAGAAGCTTTCCAAAATTCAACT
Organism: Metellina segmentata; assembly: GCA_947359465.1. Taxonomy (NCBI): domain Eukaryota; kingdom Metazoa; phylum Arthropoda; class Arachnida; order Araneae; family Tetragnathidae; genus Metellina; species Metellina segmentata. The sequence continues at coordinate 42,664,461 of OX375875.1, forward strand.
CTTCGTATTATCAGTGATTATCCCTGGTATTACAGAAACATTAATATTCGTGAAGATCTCAACATTACTGAGATTAAACAATTCTTCCGCAAACTTGCTGTTAAATTTTATGACAAACTTGATCAAATTGATAATCCCGCTATTCAGCAAATCCCCAGATACGACCCTCGCCATTTTAATATCTGTAAAAGGCCAAGAGCCATTCTTCTCTAATTTAATTTTTAACTTTGTTTTTTCCTATTTAACTTTGTTTTTACTTAATTTCTTAACTTAACTTGTCATTTTGCATCGGCTGCATGGCCATCACTGGACTCACTCGAGGCCACTCCCACCAACTGAAGGAAGAAGGTAGAGGACCTTCGGACCACCCCTTCAATCTCCCAGGATTGGAGACTTGTTCTGATATAGAGTTTGCGAGATTTTGAGGAAGAGGGGGGAGATTTTTTGAACAAGATTTGAAGCAGTGCAGGTTGAGAAGTTTCGACTATGGTTGCCTTAACAAGTAAGTCGATCTTAGAGCGTGTGAATACACCCTCACATATATCTCTCTCTCACTCTCTTTAAAAGAATGTATTTTAACTGTGTACGCGTACTTTAGTTTAAAAACTATATGTATCCGTTATAATTAATTAATGTTTTAATAAATTAATAGTTTTATTTGTTAATGACTTCGCCTTTTCAATGTGTCTTGTACTCAAATAGTTCCTAAGTCCTGGTTTATTGCAATTAATTCAGATTTTAATGGTTAATGAACTTTTGGCCTTTTGTTTTATCATGACGCTAACCACATTTGTACTAACCACTTGCGACCTTAGTTTCTGTCTTCTAAAATTTAATAATTAGTGAACCTGGGGTTGTATTAATATCATTATTTGAACTAACCACTATCTCCAAATAAGAGAGAAGCACATGTTACGAGAACTTCAATGATAACAGTGAAATAAAATATAGATAATGAAACCTTAATTCAACAAAGAAATACCAAATCATGTTTAACTTTAAGGGTAAATTATAAAAGCAGAAAAAATGAGTGTCAAAACAAGCTTAAAAAATTCAACGTAGTATCATAGAAATTATGAATTTTAACTAATTACCTTTTCAAATTCACGATGTGGTAAAGCTCACAAGTTAAACTTTGCTTCTTCTATTATTGAAACGTTATTTTTTTTTAAACTCTTTTCTTCTTTTCCTGGCGATTGCGATAAATATGACACTCGAATTAGTGTCGTACAATTTGGAATAGGAATGTAGCAATGATAGTTACGAGTTCCCGTAATGTTTGCTGTCACTTCATTAAACCTTTGTTGAAGATAAGACTCAATTTGAATAACATCAGTTGAAGACACATAAAATAATTTGATGTTTGAAATGGTTGAAGTACAGAAGGAAAATAGTTATTTTGCATTTAAAATTTGATTGTTGTATTGTCTCTGTAAACTTGTTCTTGCGGAGCTGTCCTTCACAATAAAATTTGTATTTAAAAATACAGAAAAATCGCAGTTTTCAATTCTTTTAATTTTTTTAATTTTTTTTCTTTAATAAGGAATAGGAATACAATCACTAAATAATACCTACCTTTTATATAGAAGAAGGACTTTGTTAAGAATTATTTTTGATATTGTCTTTCCATTTTTAGAGGTACTAGAGCAATTTGAAATTGGTATCATATTGAACAAATCTCTATTTTCACCGATCCTTCAGAACGAGAAATGCCGGATATTAAACAAAATTTTGACATTTCCTGAAAGAACTTTTACTGAAGAATGTAACAATATAAAAATTTATAATTTGTGACAATAACTTTTTGAAATATTGGGTCTCAAACAGGCTACTATTAGTGCTACAAAAATATACATTTATGTGACCTTGAATTTTAAAATTCAATAAAAATAAAATATCCATTTCTGACATTCAATATTTGGCAGTTCCTCCTTATTATATGCGATTTATTTAGAAACTAATTTTCATTAAAATCGGTGATGTGTCAGCCATAGCCTATTTGCTCATTTTGCGTGGAATGACCCAACTGTGATGTCGCTACCAAATTGTAAATAATTTTTTTCTTTAAAAAAGGCTATTTATATATTTTATCACGACGCGTTACAACAGTTTTAAATTGAACCATTATGGTACTTTTTAAGATGAATGTATCTATTTAGAGTTATATATGTAGTTAATGTGGAATACGGCTTTCAATAACACCCACAAAAAACAAATTAAATTAAATTTAATTTACGTATTAAATAAAGATTTAAAAAAAATTGGTGGAAATATACATATAATCACCATAAAGTCCTAAATATATTTTGAAGTAAAACAATTTGACAAAAATGTGAACAATATTGATGAATACAATGATTTATAAAAGTGGTATCATCTTACCTTCTGTTTCGACATCTCTTAGTTCATTCATCATGTCTTTAACCAGTTCTTGATTCATCGTTTCAGTTGAATGAGAGAATAGGATGGTAATACATGTATATATAAGCTGCGAGAGACAATACCCTATTGATGTTTTGAAATAGCTAAGGTCAATTTTGGGTCACACGTAGCACGGAAAAAACACAATAACATTGTTTTAAAATAACCCAAGACTATTTTTATATTTCCCTGTTTTTGTTTAATTGAATGATTGTGATTCTCTCACGCCAATCTTGTTGTATTTTTAGACCCATGTGACAGCGTATGTCACAGCCCATGCGAAAAGATTAAAGGGATACTCCAGTTTCCAAGCCGATTTATTCCATATATTTTTTTTTATTTCTGCTAATAAAAATATCCTGTGTACCGTTATTTTTTTTTTCCTTAGCACCGGGAGATAGAGGGCCCATAAGCTTCCACTAAATCTTCACCCTCCATCAAACCATTTTATGATTTTGACTGGCTCTCTGATGATAAACAACGACAAAATATCATGGAAAAAAGATGTAGTGATTAAGGCAAAAGATGAAAGTGATATTGCCCAAATGTCTCAACAAAAAAAAAATGTTTAATTCCATTTGAAGAATACGATTTAGACTAACGTGTTTTAATCTCTGGTACACGTTCAATCTGTTGAGGATGTCATGTTTCTCAAATCTCTGGTGCACGTTCAATCTGTTGAGGTTTCTCAAATCTCTCATGATTTAAATTAATTCAAGAAATAATTATTAAAATTATAGCATGAATTATCGAATTCTTTTTAAGGGTATATTTGCTTTTAGAGCAAGAATTATAGAATTATTTTTGATACATCTGATCGATCAAAAGTTTTCATTTTCAATTTGTCTTTAACTGTAATCTAGAGTTGGTTATTTGGATTTTATGGCATGAGGTTACGAACAGAATGAGCTGCATGCATGACCAAATAAAAAAAAAACAATATGTAAACAAAATATAAACCTTATAAGCATGAAGAAAGAAAAATATTTTAGACATTTTGCCCCAGAACATTTATCGTGCAAACAGAAAATATGCAAAGCTCATGTTTTTTTTCATCCATTGATGATGTAATGTAGCAAATAACACATGAAACTATTATATGATTTATCCAAATGAATAGCATTTCTAAGATGCATTGTCCCCTTATGCATCCACAAAAATCGAAAACCTTCAAAAATGGGATTCATAGCAAAACCATGTATTTAAGATTTGTATGCTCACCGTGTGTTTAGAAGAAGTAAAGGTTTGTCACGTATCGAGAACTCAGCCTAATTTAGGAGATGGGTACTCTTAAGCTAAGGTTCCGGGAACGTGTCAAAAATATTAAATTATTCATTTAAAAATCTATTATAACATACATTCACAGGTTGAAGTAGAAAAGTATCAAATAAAAACATTTCTATCACCTTAATATTGAATAGATTTGTTTGTCAATAATAAATACAAAATTGTAGCTAATTAATTTATATTCTGTTTTCCTTAAGAAATATTTTAAAATCTGGATTAGTTCGGGTTTTTACAGAATATATACTTGCATTATATTCTCACAATAATTACCATAAATATATATTTCTCCAGTACTAATGATAATTTTTTTGTAGAAAATTTCTTTCACAGCAAATCAAGATCAAACATAAAATTTGCTCTAAATAAACACTTTTTTACTTATGATGAATTTGAAGTATATCTGTTAACAGTATCGAGAGAGAGATTTAAAAAATAAAGTTACTGAAATTCTGGAATATTCTTGAATAGAGCAATTTCGTCAGCATTAAAACCCTAATCATCTTTAAAACAATTCTGACACAAGCACATTTTGCAAGTATGACACTCAAAGGAGCTTTCAATGGAACGTCCGCTTATAGTTTTTAAGTCCAAGCTTACGACAAAGGACTCAAGTCCTTCTGCGTCCATCGATTTTTCTTTTCTTGTGAGCGTGAATAGGAGTAGTGAAAAATTCTGAAATATTTCTTTTGCCAGCTCGTCAATCGGTTCTAACTTGAAATCATAGAGTTGAAATGATCGCTTTTATCGGTGGAGAGTTGGTTGTTTTGTGCAAAATGTAGGCATTGCTAATGGCAGTGTCAAGTAGAAAGGAAAAAACACATACCACCACCATTTAGATGATTTCCTAACTACTGAAAAATATTTTCTTTGTTGGTCAGTCAAATCAACTCCTCACATATGTTTATTATAATCCGCGAAAGCTACGGGGGACTGCACTAAATTTTTTTTCTGATCCTTTCCTTCTGGTAACCAAACAACTCTCATTTTTAACATTTGTAGATAAAAGATGTATCTGTTTTTTTGTCTACTCAAGTTGTACATAGAATGCTCGGAGAGTTTATGCACTGAAAACATTTGATTTCATGAGGAACCTATAACTTTAAATTCTTTGGGCAAATTTTTCGGTTTTCCATCACAGTTCCACAAGAATATATTCCTATTTTTAGCAGATCTTTCATCAGTATGACGCTACTGAAAAAGCAATCAAAGTATATTGTGTGGCTTTTATGGGTTATGTCTTTTACTAGATGCATCATATCCCAATCAATTTGTTGATCCCGGGGTGTTGTCTTTTTTCCCACAGTACATTTCAGTGTGTATCCTAAGTAAGGTGTACACAGCATCCAAATTTTGATGCCTCGTTTGGCGGGTTTTAAGGGCATATATTGTATAATGCCCAAACGTCCTTTAAATTTAACGAGTGCTTCGTCAACTGATAACTGAGCGTACGGCTTAAAATGCTCGGAAAAATTTTTGCGCAAATATGTTTGTAATGGTTCTACTTTTTGTAAGAAATTGAAATTTTCACTTTCCTTCTTAAGTTCGGATTCCCTGTCCGATATATGAAAATAGTGCTTTATTCGTAAAAAATCTATTTTTTACTCACCCTCGTATTTCCGAGTGTTTCGTTACCCAGGCATTTTAAAAGCAAAATATCTCACAAAAGTTTATCCGATCCGCAGACAGAGTGAAGAAGCTATTATGTGTAGTTAGAAAAGGACCCCCTGACACCTGATGATCGCTTAAGCTGACAGGTCGATCTTCGAGACCCTTTCCTCACCGGTAGAGGGGAAGATACGCTGATTAGTTTAAGGCCGGTTCGGGCGGACAGCGGTCGTCTGGATGTAAAGCCGTCTCGGGCGGTTTGGCATTCAGAGGGAAACAATAAATATTTTAATCAATAAATTGCCTTAAATAATAATAATCCCTGAATTTTACTACAAGATGAATCCATTTTCTATAGGCTAGTGTATGTTAAATCTGTTGCTACCAGACTAAAGGGGCAGATGGGAGAACAACATTTTAAATCGATAAATTTTAATTCAAGAAATACATAGGTTTGAAAATTAAAATCTTGTTATATTAAAGGAAATAATACATTATTTTGGAAACTATTGAATGTTTCTCACCCAGTCATTTCCGAATTGTTCTTTCACAACTTTTGCCATAGCAGATGTGATTTTAGCAAAAAAAAAAATATTGACTTGACCTAGTTTCTGATTAGGTAAAAAAACTTTTTAGGGTTCCGTTTTCAATACAACGCCATTTCATATGGTTGGACTTTTTCTCACGGGTAGAAAAAAACAATGGTGCACGCTAAAGCTGTCGAGAAAGACGCACCGACCAGAGATTTGAGAAACATGACCCTACAACAGATTGAACATGGACCAGAGATTTGAGAAACATGACCCTACAACAGATTGAACGTGCACCAGAGATTTGAGAAACATGACCCTACAACAAATTGAACGTGCACCAGAGATTTGAGAAACATGACCCTACAACAAATTGAACGTGCACCAGAGATTTGAGAAACATGACCCTACAACAGATTGAACGTGCACCAGAGATTTGAGAAACATGACCCTACAACAGATTGAACGTGCACCAGAGATTTGGGAAACTTGACATCCTGCCCTACAACAACAGATTTAACGCGCGAGTGTTGCTGTGAATCGGACCCTCAGAATCCCAAAGCTACACCAGGATGCTAATTATTATTATTTTTTTTTTAAATACACATTGGGTAAAAAAAAAATATTTGTATTCACCTGTTTGTGGTTAATTGAATTGTTGTGCTTCTCTCACGCCAATCTTGTTGCATTTTTTGGACGTGCAGCATTTAACCTTTTCGCATGGGCTCGTATTTTGAAAACAACTTCATTCGTGGGCTCTTTCAGAACGCGCGTTCCTCTAGGGGGAGGTAAGAAAATTTACCACAGGGTTCGAGTAGAGGGGTGGTCACGGGTCTTTGTGTGAAACTGGGTGAGATAAGAGCGAGCGTCTCCTGTTGATAGCTGAACATTCACCCCTCTCTTTAAGAGTACACAGGTTGGGGGAAACTGATGTTTCTTGACATTAAGCACTGGAATTCTCAAAATGGTGTTTTGAAGTCCATTATCTTATTTTCACCAAAAAATGAACAAAAGCTATACTTCCAAAACATTAAAAAAAAATTACTCCATATTTATCACTGGCATATGTATATTGTAAGACTCAATCCCAAAGAGGGCAATACATACTTGCCCTGGTAATGCGCTTGGCGCTAAGTGCGCGGAATAGCAACCTGTTTGGGAGGGGATAACCTCCAGTCCAAAAAAGGGCATTCTTGTATTCTAAAGAACGTCTTTGCGAGGCTTTCTCTCTCTCGAGAAAGCTAGCGTTTCTCCAGGGCCCCGATTTTGCCGCCATGGCATCGAGCCCTGATTTTATTAACAATTTAAACTCTAGTTACTAACGTCTTCTCTCCCATTATTTCCTTTAGGTAACGGATGCATCCATGGGTATCGTTTATTACTTTTATCATCATTGTTACTAAAATGTATATATTTATTGTATTTAATCCAGAATAACAAATAAACGTATTTGTTTCGAACCAACATAGATCTGCTCCTCGAACTTTAAATAGTCATAGTAGAGTTAATTCCCCTTTAGCTCTCACCATTAAGGAGAGATAGTAAGAAAACTATCACATGCCCCTCACAAGGGACTATAGACTCATGTGACAGCCCATGCGAAAAAGGGACGCTCGTGGCAAATAAAGTTCGAAACCAAGACAAAAAGAATTAGTAAAAGCAAATCTTGTAAAAAAAAAAAGACAGAGCGTTTGAATTTAAATAAACAGGAAGCACGTTAAATCCATTGAGGATATCATAGCTTTCAAATCCTGTCAGGATTTTGTGTTTCTAAAAATTGGGCGCACGTTAAATCTGTTGTAGCCTGGACAGGTTTCTCAAATTGCGTGTACGTTGACGATTTCATTAAAACCTTTTAAGATATTCTCACCCAATCGAATATAAAACAAATCAGACATTGTTTGCTTCCTCAGATCTTTCTTTCGAAAAAAAAATTGCATGCTGTCAGGATTTTGCGTTTTTAAAAATCTTGCGCACGTTAAATCTGTTGTAACAAAAAATAATTTCCAGTGTCTAGGTTTTGCATGCACGTTAAATCTGTTGACGTCTCAAAATAAGTTCCAGTGTCTAGGTTTTGTATACTGTGTATAATTTGTTTTAAATATTGAATACATAATTAAAATACGTTCGGGATTTAAAGACCAACATCATTTTCGATAAAACCGCATGCAATCCATCATTTGCATGCGGATTTCACCGCAGCAAGAGTATTTCTAGCTTGCCGTGCATAACCATCCATGCACGGCAAGCTAGAAATACTCTTGCTGCGGTGAAATCCGATGCGTATGTTCCCTACTATTGCAATTGGCGTAAAATGGTGTAAAATGACACATTTCGGAGCGTCATTTTGATGAAATTAGACCTTTTAACCATTCTAAAACTAAAAACTAACACTTGTAAACGATAGATGGACTTGAAATTGATCTGACACAACACTTTTATGCTCTAATTTATGTATAAGGAATTATTTCTAAAACATTTTTCAGAATCGGTTTCGAAAAAATTTTCAGAATCGGTTTCCGAAAATTTTTTCGAAAATGATTGTTTATGCATAAATTAGAGCATAAAACCCTTATCAAAGTGTTGTTTCAGATCAATTTCAAGTCCATCTATCGTTTACAAGTGTTAGTTTTTAGTTTTAGACTGGTTAAAAGGTCTAATTTCATCAAAAATGACTCCTAAAACATGCGATTTTAGCGATTTCGAAGGGGGCGTGGCACTTTTGGCGTAGTGCGTTTTCGCGGCAGCGTCAGATCGAATCCAGCTGAAGAAATTTTTTAAATAATCTTGCAAATTTACTAAAAAAATCCCAATTATTTTAATAAATCCACTGTATTTTTTTCATTCATTTTCAATTTTTTTTTAGTGAATTTTCGATTTTTTTTAGTGAATTTTCGATTTTTTTAGTGAATTTCTACGTTTGTCATTTATTTTAAATGCATTAATTTGATTTAAATTATGTGATCGTGATTTTAATTAATTCAAGAAATAATTATTAACGCAGAATTAAATCAAAACAATAAATATTTTAAACTCAAATCAATAAATTGCCTGAAATAAAATAAAAAAGCATAATAATAATCCCTGAACTTTACTACAAAATGAACACATTTTCTATAGGCTGGTGTATGTTAAATCTGTTGTTACCAGACTAAAGGGGGGGTAGATGCGAGGACAACATTTTAAAATAATTATATCAACAAGAAATAAATATTTTAAATTAATTCTATCAACAAGAAATATTTTAAACTCAAATCAATAAATTGTCTATACAAGATAAAATTTAAAAAAAAATGAATTCATTTTCAATAGGCTTGTGTATGTTAAATCTGTTGTTACCAGACTAAAGGGGGGGGTAGATGCGAGGACAACATTTTAAATTAATTCTATCAACAAGAAATAAATCAAAACAATTAGCAATAAATTAATTCTATCAACAAGAAATATTTTAAACTCAAATCAATAAATTGTCTATACAAGATGAAATTTAAAAAAAAATGAATTCATTTTCAATAGGCTTGTGTATGTTAAATCTGTTGTTACCAGACTAAAGGGGGGGTAGATGCGAGGACAACATTTTAAATTAATTCTATCAACAAGAAATAAATCAAAACAATTAGCAATAAATTAATTCTATCAACAAGAAATATTTTAAACTCAAATCAATAAATTGTCTATACAAGATGAAATTTAAAAAAAAATGAATTCATTTTCAATAGGCTTGTGTATGTTAAATCTGTTGTTACCAGACTAAAGGGGGGTAGATGCGAGGACAACATTTTAAATTAATTCTATCAACAAGAAATAAATCAAAACAATTAGCAATAAATTAATTCTATCAACAAGAAATATTTTAAACTCAAATCAATAAATTGTCTATACAAGATAAAATTTAAAAAAAAAATGAATTCATTTTCAATAGGCTTGTGTATGTTAAATCTGTTGTTACCAGACTAAAGGGGGGGGTAGATGCGAGGACAACATTTTAAAATAATTCTATCAACAAGAAATAAATATTTTAAATTAATTCTATCAACAAGAAATATTTTAAACTCAAAACAATAAATTGTCTATACAAGATAAAATTTAAAAAAAAAATGAATTCATTTTCAATAGGCTTGTGTATGTTAAATCTGTTGTTACCAGACTAAAGGGGGGGTAGATGCGAGGACAACATTTTAAATTAATTCTATCAACAAGAAATAAATCAAAACAATTAGCAATAAATTAATTCTATCAACAAGAAATATTTTAAACTCAAATCAATAAATTGTCTATACAAGATAAAATTTAAAAAAAAAATGAATTCATTTTCAATAGGCTTGTGTATGTTAAATCTGTTGTTACCAGACTAAAGGGGGGGTAGATGCGAGGACAACATTTTAAATTAATTCTATCAACAAGAAATAATTCTATCAACATTTTAAATTAATTCTATCAACAAGAAATATTTTAAACTCAAAACAATAAATTGTCTACAAGATAAAATTTAAAAAAAAATGAATCCATTTTCAATAGGCTGGTGTATGTTAAATCTGTTGTTACCAGATTTAACATACACTTACATAACATTTAACATACATTACTCATTTTATATTTCAATTGATGATTTTTTTTGGGGGGGAGGAGGTATGCCAAAGTTGGATTGAATTCATATTTGCTCAGAGTGATTCGTGTGTTAATTTTACAAATTTCGTATCCTCCTGACCTGTATGTGATATGTATTTGTAAAAAAATTCATTTCCACGTTAACAATCATCCTGATTCGTATCATATTAGAATAAGGATCATGTCACAATAATTCTGCAGTGGGATTGTTATTGTGTGTGAGAGACAAACATGACTACTGACATTTTATATTTCAATTGATTTTTATTTTTTTGGGAGGTGTGTGTGTTTTTTTTTCATGTGTAAACAATAATTCATATTTGCTGAGAGTGTGTCAATTTACAAATTCCCCCCCTGTCAAGTGTGTAATATGTATTTTGTTAAAATTAATTTCCATCATCCTGATTCATATCCCAAAGATTCTTTTCCTCCAGCTTTTGAAAAAAACAAAAACAACCGACACATTTCAAGGAATGTTTATTGAGCGAGACATGAATACTGTCAACTGATTTTATACAATTGTTGCATTTCAATGTAAAATATATCTGGTTGATTTTATAAATCGAATGTATCCTGATATATATATATATATATATATATATATATATTTCAAATGAAAATTTCGTGTGTTGATCTACAGGTATGTTCAGTGTAAAATGTTTTCACATCATTTGAGTGATTTTTTCCTCTCAAAAAATCCTGATGGTCACTCGAATCAGAGTGTGCTCTGGCCCCTCTTGTACGAGTGTGCTTTCAGGATGAGTTGGAAATCATTACCATTGTTTTGTTACACAGGCACAGTAACGTGTGTATCAAATAATTATGCAGGATCATTACTTTCGGGACAATCTCTTCACTGCAATGAATGCATGACACTGCAGTTTTAGTGTCTTGAATCAAATGGTAATACTGGTTCAAAGACATATCTATGTAAAGAAATTAAGAATGCAACGTTCTCTCAGAAATCAAAATCATGGATCTCATTGCTAATTGAATGGACTGGGATGAAGATTGTATTTATATTCACATGTTTTCAAAATGAATAAATGTTTTTTTTATTTATGATTATTTTATTTTAACGTGTGTATCAAATATTTATACCCTTTTCAGGACACCTGGATTGGTGGGAAACATGAAATCCACAACAGATTTAACATGTGTATCAAATAATTATGACCTTTTCAGGAAACATGAAATCCACAACAGATTTAACATGTGTATCAAATAATTATGCCCTTTTAGTTTTGCAGGATTGGTGGGAAACATGAAATCCACAACAGATTGAACGTGCACATGAATCAAATGGATCTCATTGCTAATCGAATGGGGGGCAAGGATGAAGATTGTATTACCTGCATCATACATGTTTTTAAAATGAATAAAAGGTTTTTTTTATTGATGATATGTGTTTCATTTCAAACCCTATTAAAAAAATATGCTTCAGGTGAAGCTTTTGTTTTCTGATTGACACACTAAGCATTTTAATGTATACTCATATTGTTTATTGAGCGAGACGTGTTTTTTGTTGAATGATGCGAGACTCCTGGAAGAGGTACATGGTATAAACATTTTTTTTTTATGTGATGACTTTGCATGACACGGTATAAAAAATTTTATCTTCTGGTATGGGTCTCACTTAAAAAAAAAACCAGGGGGGGGAGTAAATAAAACAATTGGGGGTGCACCTTCAATTGATTGGCGAGAGAAAAAAAAACATCACTCGAGTGTTGCCATCTTGTCGATAAATGTTCAAACCCAATCTTGGAAATTAAAAATAATAAAAGGCATGCGTAATTCACATCGCTTTTGCCAATAAATGTTCAAACCCAATCTTGGAAATTAAAAAATATCTGCCACAATAATTCTGCAGTGAGATTGTTTTGTTTTGAATAAGGATCTGTGTCATGCCACAATAATTCTGCAGTGGGATTGTTTGTGTGTGTGTGTGTGTGTGTACTCTTGAGAGATAGATGAACAAACACGACTGTACTCATTTCAATTGATTATTATTTTATTTTGGGAGATGTGCCAAAGTTGGATTGAATTCATATTTTGCTCAGAGTGATTCATGTGTCAATTTTACAAATTTCGTATCCTGTCAAGTATTTGTAAAAAAATTCATTTCCACATCATCTCCTGATTCATATCCCCGAGTATATTAGAATGTGTCATGTCACAATAATTCTGCAGTGGGATTATTTTGTGTGTGTGTGTGTGAGACGAACATGGTGTGCCAAAGTTGGATTGAATTCATATTTTGCTCAGAGTGATTCATGTGTCAATGTTACAAATTTCGTATCCTGTCAAGTATTTGTAAAAAAATTCATTTCATGTGCCAAAGTAAACAATAATTCATATTTGCTGAGAGTGTGTCAATTTACAAATTCCACCCTGACCTGTCAAGTGTGTGGGTGTAATATGTATTTGTTAAAATTAATTTCCATCAACAATCATCCTGATTCATATCCCAGAGTACAATACACAGAGATTCTTTTCCCACCAGCTTTTGAAAAAAATAACAACTGACACATTTCAAGGAATGTTTATCGAGCGACTGTATCTTTTTCCCCACTTGACACATTTCAAGAAATTTTTTGTTGTTGATCTAGCGAGACATGACTACTGTAAAACATGTAGTATCATTCGGGTAATTTTCCTCTAAAAAAAAAATCCTGATGGTCACTCGAATCAGAGTGTGCTCTGGCCCCTCTTGTACGAGTGTGCTTTCAGGATGAGTTGGAAATCATTACCATTGTTTTGTTACACAGGTACAGTAACGTGTGTATGTATCAAATAATTATGCCGGATCATTAATTTCGGGACAATCTCTTCACTGCAATGAATGCATGACACTGCAGTTTTAGTGTCTTCGATCCAATTGTAATACTGGTTCAAAGACATATCTATGTAAAGAAATTAAGAATGCAACGTTCTCTCAGAAATCAAAATCATGGAGTGCTTTCAGGATGAGTTGGAAATTGTTTTGTTTTTATGTGTAGTTTGAATTGATGCTATATTGTGTTTTCTTTTTGTCGATGAATGTGACAATCCTTTTCACACGTTCTGGATACATTTTCATGCGTTCACACAATACATGACTGCATCAGATTTTTTTTTTAATGTGTGTATCAAATAATTATGCCCTTTTCAGGAAACATGAAATCCACAACAGATTTAACATGTGTATCAAATAATTATGCCCTTTTAGTTTTTCAGGATTGGTGGGAAACATGAAATCTGCAACAGATTGAACGTGCACATGAATCAAATGGATCTCATTGCTAATTTAATGAACTGGGATGAAGATTGTAGTTCCTGTATCATACACATGTTTTTCAAAATGAATAAATGTTTTTTTATTTATGATATGTGTTTCATTTCAAACCTTATTAAAAAAATATGCTTCAGGTGAATCTTTTGTTTTCTGATTGACACACTAAGCATTTTAATGTATACTCATATTGTTTATTGAGCGAGACGTGTTTTTTGTTGAATGATGCAAAACTCCTGGAAGAGGTACACGGTATAAACATTTTTTTTTATGTGCTGACTTTGCATGACACGGTATAAAATTTTTTTATTTTGTGGAAGGCAAATCTTCTGGTATGGGTCTCACTTAAAAAAAACAAACAGGGGGGGAGTAAATAAAACAATTGGGGGGTGCACGTTCAATTGATTGGCGAGAGAGAAAGAAAAAACATCACTCGAGTGTTGCCATCTTGTTGATAAATGTTCAAACCCAATCGTGGAAATTAAAAATAATAAAAGGCACGCGTAATTCGTTTTCAATTTCAAACCCAATCGTGGAAATTAAAAATAATAAAAGGCACGCGTAATTCGTTTTCAATTTCAAACCCAATCGTGGAAATTAAAAATAATAAAAGGCACGCGTAATTCGTTTTCAATTTCAAACCCAATCTTGGAAAATAAAAAAGGCACGCGTAATTCACATCGCTTTTGCCGATAAATATTCAAACCCAATCTTGGAAAATAATAAAAGGCACGTTTAATTCACATCGCTTTTGCCAATAAATGTTCAAACCCAATCTTGGAAATAAAAAATATAAAAGGCACGTTTAATTCATTTTCAAATCCAATCTTGGAAATAAAAAATATAAAAGGCACGTTTAATTCATTTACAAATCCAATCTTGAAAATAAAAAAAAATATAAAAGGCACGTTTAATTCATTTACAAACCCAATCTTGGAAATAAAAAAAAAATATAAAATGCACGTTTAATTCAAAATGGGTCGTTTTCAATTTAGGAAATTTTTTTCATGGGGTTACGGTGCTCATCTATTTTTTCGACCGACTGTACGCCACCTATGGCATGGACTGTAAAACCATTGACTAGTGTCTGTTTGACAGTCGTCGTCATAGGGTACATGTCATACGGGATTGGCACCGGGACAACCTCGAAAATAAAAATTTATTTCATATGCCCTAGATTTACTGTCATGTTCTATTTAAAAAAACAACGTGTCTCAATCCAAATCAAATGGGATTAAACTTGACATTTGCAAAATGAGTTGATTGATCATTGCATCTTTTTCTATAATTATGGCATCTTTTTCCCTGATAGTGTGTCGCTCTTTTTCAATCATTGCATCTTTTTCTGTAATCACGGCAGTCAATTCCGTTCGAACACGATCAACGGCCGTCAAAATCTCCTGTTGTTTTTTACCAAATCGAAAGGGTTCTCGAAGCACCAGGTCCATCAATGCATTGCCCAAAGTTAATTGCCGGTGCGTCCAGTCGTGCATTGTCATATCCCATACAGACTCGGTGGGTGACAGTACAACAGGCACAATCCATTCATTCAAATAAATATATTCGTTGAATGGAATGATACTGTTGCTGCACGCATCGGATTGAAAACTGTTTTCCAAATCCAACTGCTTGTCGCGTTGAAGGGGAATCACATGTCTGCGCAGGGAATCGATATTCTCATAGATGGTATACCATCCATCTCCACTTTTATTCTCCACCAGGATCTCATTCAAGGGGGCACTATTCTTGTGTCTAAAATCCATATACTCCTTTAAACCGTTTCGGTAACTGAGGGATAACATGAGAGCTGCGTGCTGGGGTATGGTTCGATTCAAATAAAAGTGATGACTACCCCTTTTCTGGCGACCACTTTTAAATTTTTTCATGCCTAAATAATCATCCTCACGACCTTCCCGTTCCTCGTTTACTTTTTGCAAAGCAATTTCCGTCCAGTTACATTGGGATCGAAAATCACTCACATAACACATGACATTGATCAAATGTTGAGTGGATTTAATATGTTTCATTAATTTACAGGGCGTATTTTTTTGTACGCGAATGCCCTCTGCCATTTTCACCTTGTACCAACAACTTTTAAATGCGTCCTTGTCCTCGAAACGCAGCACGCAAATCATATGTTTGTGGAGCTTATACATGGGATCTGTGTTGGGCAAACCATCGCACACGCACCAGTACGGTAAAAAGAATATTTTATCCTTTAGAGTCTCCATGCGCATCAAATTTTGCATGGCTCCCGCTCGCACCATTACGTGATACCACAATAGTTTCGTATGGGCTGCGTGGTGCAAAGCGACCCAGCGCCAATCCATATGCAAACTGGTACAAAATTCCAATGTATTATTGTTGGACAGAAAGGGTACGTGGGACAAGACCGTGTCGAAACTGGATGCGATCGACTCGTCATACAATTCAGGAACCTCCTGGCAAGACAGTTTGGTACCGTTGAAATGCGGATGCTCGATCCAATGCGTACACTCTTCACAGTTCCAATACTCAAACAGTTGTTGAGGCGGGTTGGTGAGTGCAGACCATTTCCTTTTTTTGGTTTCATGTTCAGCCAAATACCGCTCTTTGCGTTTGCGATCGTCCAACGCACACTTTTCCGCATCTCGTTTGGTTTTCAAACAATCGTACCGGTGTCGAGAATGATCCAGACCGTCACCACGTATCCAGGAAAAATCGAGGCACCAAGGACATTTGTACTGACAATCGATACGGTGCACTTGGAATAAATGACGGATCATTGCTTTCGGGACGATCTTTTCATTACAATGAATGCATGACACTGCAGTTTTAGTGCCTTGAATCAAATTGTAATATTGCTTCGAATACATATCTGAAGAACCGTGTGGAATGACCACACACTTCTCCACATTTCGTTTGGCTTTCAAACAATCGTACCGGTGTCGAGAATGATCCTGACCGTCACCACGTATCCAGGAAAAATCGAGGCACCAAGGACACTTGAAGTTAGATTGAATATCGTGCACTTGCAATAAATGCTGGATCATTAATTTCGGGACAATCTCTTCACTGCAATGAATGCATGACACTGCAGTTTTAGTGTCTTGGATCAAATTGTAATACTTTTTCAAAGACATATCTATATTATATATATATATATATATATATATATATATATATATATATATATATATATATATATATATATAACCTTTGACCTTTGAACTGACTGGAATGAACTTCTGAAATTACCTACTGAAAAAGGCTGTAAGGTTGTGTAAAGAATTAAGAATGCAACGTTCTCTCAGAAATCAAAATCATAAACTGAAAACATTTGTAACAAAACTTTTTTATACGATCAAATGTTTTCGATATCATCCAATCAAAAACGAATGCAACGTTTTCTCAGAAATCAACTGAAAACCTTTGTAACAAAATTTTTTATGCGATCCAATATATCGATATCATTAAGAATGCAACGTTCTCTCAAATCTAGTTTTATGCGAGAGAGAGAGACAGTCAAAAATCCTAAAGAATGCAAGGTTCTCTCAAATCTAGTTTTATGCGAGAGAGAGACAGTCAAAAAACAAAAATGTTCTGGAGCAGCACCCCCTTTTATATCCCCGCAGGAAAAAAAAAAAAAAAAAAAAAAAAAAAAAAAAAAAAAAAAAAAAAAAAAAAAAAAAAAAATTTAGAAAAAAATTTAGAAAAAAATAATCACCTGATTGGTTAAAACGGATGGGATATAAAAGGGTCACCGTTTTCAATACCACGCCATTTCTCTCACGATTGGAATGGTGCATGTTAAATCTGTCGTGGCAGCAACAACAAAAAAAAGTTTTCAGTCACCCAATTGAATTTAGATTTTTTAAGTATACATTCAAGTGAAGAAATGAATTTTTAAAGCAAAATCTATAAATGTCAGTTCAAAGTCGATGGATAGATGGCAGCACGAAATGGGTAGATTTTGGTCTACTTTTCCCAAGTCCCAACGATATTTTAAAAAATTCATATAAAATCAGGAAATGTGCACAAAAATATGAAATTAATTGCAGTAACAAGGCGTAATTGTAGTGTTCATTTTGGAGTGGTTTCGTATTTTTAAAACAATTTAAAATTTTTAAGATTTATCAGCTTTCACGTAGCACGATATTGCAAACAGAAATGTTAAAGTAGAAATGAACGAAGAAATGACGAAAAACGTTTATTTAAAACACAATCTATAAAATTTATTTTTTCAATTAACAAGAGCCTTTTTCATTGTTTTGCGTGTGGGCGTCGTTAAAAAGCAACACGCGAAAATCGTGGGATTAAACTCGAACCCCGAAATCCTGAAAACGTTTATTTAAATACAAAACAACATTACCAAACGTTTCGTTTTCAATTAATTTGAGTATATTTTCGCTAAACAAGGGCCAAATTAACTGTTTGCGCGTGGTTTTAAAGCGTATGTTTTCCTCAAGTGGAAATCAAGATTGGTGTTTTTTTTTTTGCAAACCATCATCCACACAATTTGAACATCAAAAAACATTACCAAACGTTTCATTTTCAATTAATTTGAGTATATTTTAACGTTTGCGCGTGGTTTTAAAGCCCATTTCGTATGTTTTTCCGTAAGTGAACGCGCGAAATCAAGAATGGCGTTTTCCAATCATCATCTTTTAAACAACACGATTCGTTCATTTCAACATCAAAAAACATTGTCAAACGTTACATTTCCAATCAATTAGAGTCTATTTTATCATTTGCGCGTAGTCTTGTAGCCTATTTCGGACGAAAAAAGTCATAGTTGTTAACTATATATACATTTCAAACGGCATTCATTACAACTGAACGGTGGCTCAATGGCGTAGGCACCTGGTTTTTTTCGCCAACAGTGGAGCGGTAGATGGTAGGATCGAACCCGGCCAAGGGTGGATATTAAAAAATTGTTTTTAACAAAGTTAAAATGGCAGAATTAAAAAAATAACCTCTGAGGGTATTAAAATCTCAAGTATATATAATGAGGAAAAAAAAAAAAAAAAAAAAAAAAAAAAAAAAAAAAAAAAAAAAAAAAAAAAAAACTTCCCCGCGTTCCAAAAACAACTTTTTGAAGGATATTGCCTTATATGGTCACAACGCTTCGACCGCGTGCTAAAAAATAACTTTTTTCAAGGATATTGCCTTATATGGTCACAACGCTTCGACCTGCTTTTTCCTGCGATCCTATTGGCTCAAACTTTGCAGCGGTGGGTATAAGAAGCGATGCGATCCGCCATTCTATCGGACTCATTGGTAAGTAAACTCTTGTTGCTTTTGCTGCTTCTCGCTGCTTGTTGTCCTGTTCCTGCTCTCTTTTCCCCCGGTTCGGTGGAATTGGGGAAAAGAGCAGAAACAGTTGCTCTGTGTGTGTGTATGCTTTTTTTTTTGGCGCATGTGGTGTCATCCTGCACCTTCGCAATTCCAGTCAATTTCCCCGAAAAACATGTCCCTCCTGCAGGGCTAGTAAGGGAATCGTACTGGGTCTTTGTGGAGTGTGTGGGGATTTATGCAAAGGACTGAGCCGGCCAGACCTCTGCATAAAGACACGCTTTTTATTTTTTTTTTCGCTTTTGTTGTCATGTCCCTCCCCGAGTCCCGAAGCAAGAAGACGCAATCGATAACCCATGCTGTTTGACCCCGTGTATGGCTATACATGGATGCACAGCATGGGTTGAGGATCCTGTACCCCCTTTTTGGGGAGTATGGATGCCTGTTTCTTTATTGAAACAGATGCGCGTTTCGAGAATTTTTTTCTCGTTGCGCTTGCTCGTTTCGAAAAAAAACCTTGTGTTTTTTTTCGATTACGGATGCCTGATACGACGTATGTCGTTCAGATGCTCGTTCTTTTTATAAAGGACGGATGGATACCTTTGTACCCAAGACTTTGGTCCTGATGACGGATTTCTGTTTCTCGAGGGATCATGACATTGGAGGCCTGCACGGTAAAACGTGGAGTTGCCTGTATCTGGGGAAGCCTCTTGGTGCACCCGGGAAGGATGCCTGTTTCTCCTGAAACGGATGCCCATCATCGAGAAAATATCTCTCGTGTTGGATGCCTACAACCAGGCTTCAAAAACCTGGGGGTAGGTTTTTTTCCCCTACAGGTGGCGAGTGAATTGAATTTTTTTTGTTCATTCACACGGCCCGGTGGTGAAGTGAATTCTTTTTTTGTTCCTTCACACGGCCGCAAGAAGAAGAGGATGATCCAGTGGTGGTGAATTGAATTTTTTTGTTCATTCACAAACCAGAGTGTGAATTGAATTTTTGTTCATTCACAAGCCGAACGAGGTAAGTATAATGTTTTTTTACAGGTTATCCTGGTGAATTGAATTATTGTTCATTCACGAACAGATCCAGTGGTGGTGATCGGACTCATTGGTAAGTAAACTCTTGTTGCTTTTGCTGCTTCTCGCTGCTTGTTGTCCTGTTCCTGCTCTCTTTTCCCCCGGTTCGGTGGAATTGGGGAAAAGAGCAGAAACAGTTGCTCTGTGTGTGTGTATGCTTTTTTTTTTGGCGCATGTGGTGTCATCCTGCACCTTCGCAATTCCAGTCAATTTCCCCGAAAAACATGTCCCTCCTGCAGGGCTAGTAAGGGAATCGTACTGGGTCTTTGTGGAGTGTGTGGGGATTTATGCAAAGGACTGAGCCGGCCAGACCTCTGCATAAAGACACGCTTTTTATTTTTTTTTTCGCTTTTGTTGTCATGTCCCTCCCCGAGTCCCGAAGCAAGAAGACGCAATCGATAACCCATGCTGTTTGACCCCGTGTATGGCTATACATGGATGCACAGCATGGGTTGAGGATCCTGTACCCCCTTTTTGGGGAGTATGGATGCCTGTTTCTTTATTGAAACAGATGCGCGTTTCGAGAATTTTTTTCTCGTTGCGCTTGCTCGTTTCGAAAAAAAACCTTGTGTTTTTTTTCGATTACGGATGCCTGATACGACGTATGTCGTTCAGATGCTCGTTCTTTTTATAAAGGACGGATGGATACCTTTGTACCCAAGACTTTGGTCCTGATGACGGATTTCTGTTTCTCGAGGGATCATGACATTGGAGGCCTGCACGGTAAAACGTGGAGTTGCCTGTATCTGGGGAAGCCTCTTGGTGCACCCGGGAAGGATGCCTGTTTCTCCTGAAACGGATGCCCATCATCGAGAAAATATCTCTCGTGTTGGATGCCTACAACCAGGCTTCAAAAACCTGGGGGTAGGTTTTTTTCCCCTACAGGTGGCGAGTGAATTGAATTTTTTTTGTTCATTCACACGGCCCGGTGGTGAAGTGAATTCTTTTTTTGTTCCTTCACACGGCCGCAAGAAGAAGAGGATGATCCAGTGGTGGTGAAGAAGATCCAGTGGTGGTGAATTGAATTTTTTTGTTCATTCACAAACCAGAGTGTGAATTGAATTTTTGTTCATTCACAAGCTGAACGAGGTAAGTATAATTTTTTTTTACAGGTTATCCTGGTGAATTGAATTATTGTTCATTCACGAACAGATCCAGTGGTGGTGAAGAAGAAGATGATGATCCAGTGGTGGTGAATTGAATTTTTTTGTTCATTCACAAACCAGAGTGTGAATTGAATTTTTGTTCATTCACAAACCGAACGAGGTAAGTATAATGTTTTTTTACAGGTTATCCTGGTGAATTGAATTATTGTTCATTCACGAACAGATCCAGTGGTGGTGAAGATGAAGATGATGATCCAGTGGTGGTGAATTGAATTTTTTTGTTCATTCACAAACCAGAGTGTGAATTGAATTTTTGTTCATTCACAAGCCGAACGAGGTAAGTATAATGTTTTTTTACAGGTTATCCTGGTGAATTGAATTATTGTTCATTCACGAACAGATCCAGTGGTGGTGAAGATGAAGATGATGATCCAGTGGTGGTGAATTGAATTTTTTTGTTCATTCACAAGCCGAACGAGGTAAGTATAATTTTTTTTAATAGGTTCTCCTGGTGAATTGAATTATTGTTCATTCACGAGCAGATCCAGTGGTGGTGAATTGAATTTTTTTTGTTCATTCACAAGCCGAACGAGGTAAGTATTAGTTTTATTTTTTAAGAGTTTCATTTTTTTTATAATAGGTGTGATGTATAAAATGTAGTGTGCGTGTGTGTAGAAGGTGTTTAAGTGTATTATTGTTTAAGGATATTAGTGTTTAAGGTTTAGAGAATAAGGTTTAGTGTTTAAGGTTTAGAGTATAAGGTTTAGTGTATAAGGCTTAGAGTATAAGGTGTAGAGAATAAGGTTTAGTGTTTAAGGTGTAGAGTATAAGGTTTAGAGTATAAGGTTTAGAGTTTAAGGTTTAGAGTATAAGGTTTAGTGTTTAAGGTGTAGAGTATATATAAGGTTTAGAGTATAAGGTTTAGTGTTTAAGGTTTAGAGTATAAGGTTTAGAGTATAAGGTTTAGTGTTTAAGGTTTAGAGTATAAGGTTATTAGAGTATAAGGTGTATTTAAAAACTTAAAAATCAACTCATCAAACTCATCTAAATTTTAAAAAAAACTAAACTAAAAATAATTCTAAATTAAACCAACTCATCCAAATAGAAAGGGATTTAATCCCGATGGGCATTCTTATTGATTTGTCCCTTTTTTGGGCTGTCTTTGAGAATTGTCTTTCAGGATACGATTCCAGGTTTGGATGAGTATGTTTTGATCGACCACAAAGAAAGGTACGCATATTAAATGTAGGATTTTGACGGTAGGTTGTCTCCGAGTTTGTACCTGCAATAGAGTTTGTACCTGATATTTAGATCAAAGTGTGCTGAGTAATTTGATATTATTTTTTTTTAGATCTCGTGAGATAAGTGTTTGATAATGCTAAGAGTAATTTTTAAGGCTCTCCAAAAATTTTTAAAAATTTTTCTAACGGATTATTATAGTACAGGAAAAAAAAAATTGCCAGTAAAACCTAAACATTTGATAACCTTTTCACAAAATCATGTATTTACATGTCATGGGGAACATCCTCCAAAAATTGATTTTTGGTAATCAACTGTGCACATCGCAAGTTTGACCCGACCCTCAGGTGCACTAAAGTAAACGTTTTCGTCAGGACCCTATAACCATGACAGCAAAAAAGTATGAAAATTTCATTCGAGACTGTAAATATGCAGTTCCGTGTGTGAAATGTAACGAAAAGATTTTACCGAGAGGAATGATTCTACATTTTGGTGAGAAGCACGCTCTAAAATGTAACGGCAAGTGTCCTTGGTGCCTCGAGTTTTTTCTGGGTGCGGGGCGACGGCCAAGATCATTACCAACACCGGTATGATTGTTTGGAAATGAAACGCGATCGTGTGAAGCAGCAATTGCAAGATACGAAACGAAAACAGAAGTATTTGAAGCAAAATGAAATAAAATGGACTATGAAACTGAATTTCGATTATGAAAACTGTATTCAAAATCCACATGTCAATATAAAAAAATATGACGAGGAAAAGCCAGAATTGTATGTAGATACAAGTACACTTTTTACGAATCCGTTACCCATTCAGTCGGGTTTCTTGCAAAATGCCTTGGAATTCGATCCGAGATTGAATATCGAATGGCAATAAGTCGTGTTGCACCATGTAGGTCAAACGCGACTGGTATGGTTTCACCTGATGGTACGAGCTGGAGCCATCCAGAGTTTTATGCGGATGCGTGAGAATCTTTTGGATAAAGTATTCTTTCTTCCGTATTGGTGTGTGTGCGATGGATTACCTAACGAGGATCCCATGTACAGAGTCCATAAACATATGATTTGTTATATGCCTTTAGAGCATACAAAAGAATTTAAAAGTCATTGGTCCAAAGTCAAAATGGAGGCCGGAATGGTCGTACAAAGAAAGATACCCTGCAAAATCCTCGTAAGCATCGAGTCGACGCAGCATTTGATCAATGCCATGCGGTATGTGAGTGACGTGAAATCGCAATGCAATTGGAATGATGAAATGGCATTGGGCCGTGAAGAAAAAGAAGGAGCCCTTTCGATTTGGTAAAAAGCAGCAAGAAATTTTGACTGCGGTAGAACGGGTTCGTACCGAATTAGGGGCGAAACTAGATGCTATTATGGAAGAAGATCGACACATTATTAAGGAAAAAGATGCAATTATTATGGAAAAAGACAATATTATCATGGAAAAAGACAATATCATTGAAAGAGAACGACAAGTAATTATGGAAAAAGATAATATTATAGCACATGTTCGAATAGAATTGATGAGAAAGTTTGAAGAAAAAGACAAAAAAATAATTTTGGACTTGATGCCATCATTGAACATGCTTGGATAAGTATTAAAATTTCCCCCACATCGTTGGCACTACCCAAAATTATTTATCATGGTATGTTTGATGAAAAAAAAAAAAAAAAAAAAAAAAAAAAAAAAAAAAATTTTTTTTTTTTTTTTTTTTTTTTTTTTTTTTTTTTTTTTTTTTTTTTTTTTTTTTTTTTTACTGGATTGGGTATATCTTGAAGATTCTCAATTGATAATCAAATGCTCTCAGCTCTTTGGACCAGCACATCCTTTTCTTGTTTCGACAAACGACCCTACCACGAGCTTAGTACGCACAAGGACATTCAAGTTGCTCCCGCCTTACCTCAGACATGATTCAACTGATAGATATTCAAGCATCTTACGTGGGTATCGGGAAGACACACTTCGCCAAGAGTCTAGGTTATGCCTGGGTGGACGATTGCCTCTCTTTGGTAGAGACTTTATTGGACGAGTCTCTTGTCACGGATACAATGACCAAACTTTATTTAGTATTGGAAAATTACGTGGCCAAAATTGAGCAAGTGATTCAAAAGGCGGACAACAAGGAGAAAATGATCATCGTCTCTTCTCGTAACCCTCTCATCTCTGCCTTTCAATTTCAAGAGGGTTTGACGATGACAGAGATGACTCGCCTAGCAAAATATTACGAGGAACGATTGAGGCGTATCGGAGTTGGCGAAGTGCACTTGCTAGACTATGGGGACTCAATTACCTTTAGTGAGTATTCTAGAAAGATGGGATATCTGCGAATGTTGGAAAGAGGACGCACCTTTGAAATTGAAAAATATCCCGACGAAAAAATATATGTTGATTTCTTCAAAAAGGCAGAGGAAATGAAGCACCAGTGGTTGCCAGAAGTGATACCATTAATAATTTCGTACCACGCAATGCCTTTTATGGGGTTTGAAAAGTCTGACAGAGATGTTATAAATGCGTTCCTTGAGAACTTGGAAGAGTACACTTGGTAAAAAAAATGTTAAGATTTGAATTAAAAAAAAAAAAAAAAAAAAAAAAAAAAAAAAAAAAAAAAAAAAATTAATTTTTTTTTTTTTTTTTTTTTTTTTTTTTTTTTTTTTTTTTTTCTTCATCAAACATATCATGATAAATAATTTTGGGTAGTGCCAACGATGTGGGGGAAATTTTAATACTTAAATTAAAAAAAAAAAAAAAAAAAAAAAAAAAAAAAAAAAAAAAAAAAAAAAAAAAAATTTTTTTTTTTTTTTTTTTTTTTTTTTTTTTTTTTTTTTTTTTTTTTTCTTCTTCTTCATCAAACATATCATGATAAATAATTTTGGGTAGTGCCAACGATGTGGGGGAAATTTTAATACTTAAATTAAAAAAAAAAAAAAAAAAAAAAAAAAAAAAAAAAAAAAAAAAAAAAAAAAAAAAAACATTTTTTTTTTTTTTTTTTTTTTTTTTTTTTTTTTTTTTTTTTTCTTCATCAAACATATCATGATAAATAATTTTGGGTAGTGCCAACGATGTGGGGGAAATTTTAATACTTAAATTAAAAAAAAAAAAAAAAAAAAAAAAAAAAAAAAAAAAAAAAAAAAAAAATTTTTTTTTTTTTTTTTTTTTTTTTTTTTTTTTTTTTTTTTTTTCTTCTTCATCAAACATATCATGATAAATAATTTTGGGTAGTGCCAACGATGTGGGGGAAATTTTAATACTTAAATTAAAAAAAAAAAAAAAAAAAAAAAAAAAAAAAAAAAAAAAAAAATTTTTTTTTTTTTTTTTTTTTTTTTTTTTTTTTTTTTTTTTTCTTCATCAAACATATCATGATAAATAATTTTGGGTAGTGCCAACGATGTGGGGGAAATTTTAATACTTAAATTATAAAAAAAAAAAAAAAAAAAAAAAAAAAAAAAAAAAAAAAAAAAAAAAAATTTTTTTTTTTTTTTTTTTTTTTTTTTTTTTTTTTTTTTTTTTTTTTTTTTTTTCTTCATCAAACATATCATGATAAATAATTTTGGGTAGTGCCAACGATGTGGGGGAAATTTTAATAATTAGATTTAAAAAAAAAAAAAAAAAAAAAAAAAAAAAAAAAAATTTTTTTTTTTTTTTTTTTTTTTTTTTTTTTTTTTTTTTTTTTTTTAAATAATTTTTTTGGTGAGTGTGTATACAGCTTGAGAATTACATTTGTAGATTCAGTACCAACATTTAATAATAACTATTCAACCACGCTAAATTAAATAAATACCACCATCTACTGTTGGCTCGATAAGTCTCCCCCATGTCCTGTCGTGTCAGGACACATCCCGAAAGATACGTGGAGGTTAATATTGTATTCACGAATCAATGCATCTTTTTTTCTTGATAATTGCATCCTTTTCCTTAATCACGGCACTTTATTTCATTCTGCGTTCATCCAAGTACTGCTGCTTCTCGGCATCCTTTTTCAAACACTCGGACCGTAATGATTGCGACCGTCCAGGAAAAACACCAGGTTACGGTTACAATTCACGTCAATCATTAATTTCGGCACCACAATGCACGAAATCGCAATTTTAGTATCAAGTCTTTTGTGAAGGAGTGCAAATTATTGTGTGAAAAAGGTGGCAAGGTCTAGACGAGCAACTCTCAAGTATGGGGGACCCTATAAAAGATGTTAAAAAATTGTTATTCAAAGATTAATTATTTAATTAAATGTCCAAAGTAATGAGTTTCAATAGATGAATTATTTAATCGAATGTATAAAATCTAAAGGTCTTAATTAAAAATCCAAAGTAATGAGTTTCAATAGATGAATTCTAATGTATAAAATCTAAAGGTCTTCATTAAAAATCCAAAGTAATGAGTTTCAATAGATGAATTCTAATGTATAAAATCCAAAGGTCTTCATTAAAAAACAAAAGTAATGAGTTTCAATAGATGAATTAGAGTGAAAGAAAAAACAAGAATTTTTTTTTAGTAAACGTGCACCATTTTTGTGCAGATTTATTCATAAACAAAAAAAACAATTTTTTTTTCAATGTTTGATGGGGTTGAGAAGAGTCCGAAGCACTTCACTGCAACCTTTCACCACGGCATTCCAACGGTGGCACTTTTCTTTTTTACAAAACAAGCACGTTCCGTGGCTTTTGCGGGCGTTCAACAAAACAGTTTGAATTTTTCGAAGGGGATTGTAGGGTTCCAATGGCATCGTCATCGCTTTCCACTGCTGTTTGGTGCACATGTCGGTCATGTAGAGGAGGCCGACGCCCAGTCGTGTGACGGTTTCCATCAAGTGGGTGGCAAACTGTGGGTCGTCGTCTACACTGTAGGACACGACGCCGTTGGTCAGGGTAAAGCTCTTGTCCATCAAGCACACGACGGCCATCCCGCCTTGGTGAAAATAAGTTTTGATGTGTGGATCAGCAGCACCACGTTGACGTGTCGTCCCTTGGCGTGGAGGACCCCTCCACTGGTTACAGGGAAGTCCTCCTGGGCGGGGGTGGTATCCAGAACCCCGGTTGCGAGGCCGACAACGACGATCATCGAGTGGACCTCTCCACTGGTTGCAGAGACCCGAGTTTGTCTTGGGTCGACGTGCTGCTGCTGCTGCGCTCTTTGCAGGGTTGGCTTGCATTCTTTCAGGAGAGTGGCAGGGATTTGCTCCAACACTTGGCAAAAGTAGACGCTATCTTACATAGCCTCCCATGAAACGTATGACTCCTTTCGGTAACACGTTCTGCAAGTACAAGTAGGTGGTCCAATCGTCCGTGGCCAAAGTCAACACATCCTCTTTCTGGTAACGGTGCACGAGTTCTTGGTAAAATAGTCTCAAGTACTGTTGCATGTCCGAGTCACATACCCGGATCTGATCCTCTTTATAGCAGTGTGGGGACTCCAAGAAAGGATTGGGATTCAACAACGAGTTTGAAACCACTTCGTCAAAGGTGAAAGTCAGGGAATTGCCGTTTCGTCTGATTACATACACGGTTCTATTCTCGTCCATATACGTGAAACACATTTCGAGGGGAGTCCATTCGTTTTTGTGAAATATCCATTTCGTGCTAACAACATACTCGAGGCACATGGTAAGACAGAATGATGCGCAGCAGTAGTAGCTCGACCTTTTTATAGCCAGCCACTGCCAAAAAAAATCCATCCGCGTGCATTGCCTTTTATGGTCACAACGTTTCTTATTGGCTGAGCGTTGGGTCACACCGTTCCTTATTGGCTCAGCGTTGGGTATTGCGGTCACAACGTTTCGACCGCGTGCTAGAAAATAAAACTTTTTTTTTCAAAAGGATATTACCTCGCCAAGCATGGAGATTTTCCAAGGAAAGAGGCGGTTGCTTCGCTCTGCAAGGTGAAATTACCAGGAAAAAACATACTTTCCAACGTCACGTACCCAAGCTCGTTTTTTTTTTTTTTTTTTTTTTTTTTTTTTTTTTTTTTTTTTTTTTTTTTTTTTTTTTTCCCTTCCTTGCCTATATAATCCGTCGTGGATGTGGTTTGGATCATTCCTGTGCTCTCACGATGGAAGTGTTGGACCATATTCTACAACCCGTTTCACCCTGCCCTTCTATGGAGAGTATCGATCCAGAACCGGATGCTGAACCCCTTGCTGAGACTGCTGCTGCTGCTGGTGGTGGTAATAATGACGATGATTACGATTGTGGTGGGAATGCACCACCCCAACGGTTCCATCCGCAACGGTTCCATCCGCAACGATTCCATCCCCAACGGTTCCACCCGCAACGGTTCAGTCCACGCTATCGTCCACGGTTCAATCCGCAGCAGCAGTGGACGGGTCCCCCACGCCGTTTGCCCGATTACAGCCGCAGCTTTATAGCGAAACGACCCAATGTGCAAACCTTTTTTCACAAGGGTGGCATGGCGGCATTGTGTTTGCGGGATCAAAGTTACACCCTCACGAACGGAGCCGTTTCCTATAGCGTCGACGATAGTCCAGACTATGCGACCACCTTGTTGGAGAACGTGATGACGTTGGGAGTCAGCAGGCTGTACGTCACCGACGCGTCGACCAAAGCCCAGTGGAAGGCGATAACGGTCGGTTTGAGCCCTTACCACCCCATCAAAAATGTGCAAGTCGTCTTGTTGACGAACGCGAAAGAACACGACAAGTGCATGTTTTGTCATGAAGCGCGGTGTCATCGTTGGAATGCAGTGGTGGGGGGTGTGAGTGAGATACTGCACGCACCCCTCAACCCGATCAAACATTAAAATGATGTTAATAAAAAATTTTTTTGTCTGTATTCTAGTGGTGGTGTGGTTTATTTCACAAGATTCTAGGGTCAATGTTTCTCAAATCTCGATGGGTACACGTTTCTCAAATCTTGAGTCTATGGCTGGAGAGTGGAAATGTGGCCAGAGGGGTTTGCACACTTTTCCCACAACGAATGGTCGAGGAAAAAAATGTTTTTTTGTTTTAGGATCAGTAGTAGTACTATTACTATAGTTAGAGTAGTGCTGTTTTTATTTCATGGTAAACTTTCCTCAGTTCATGTTTGTTCAAAATATTTTTAGATGACTCTCAAAATAATTTTTTTTTTGTATAAAAAAAAAAAAAAAAAAAAAAAAAAAAAAAAAAAAAAAAAAAAAACATTTTTTTTTTTTTTTTTTTTTTTTTTTTTTTTTTTTTTTTTCTTTTCTTGGAGTGTGTATAAAAACGTCTTGCTCGTTCGTAGGAATCATTCTTGCCATCATGATTCATATTGATTATACCGTTTCCATTGACTGGATGTGGCACATGAACACGTTTAAACCCATGGAGTTGGTGTTTGTATCCACTTACGACTTGTCCATCGTCCATGTGGTGCGACCGAATATGGACAGTTTAACGTTCACGTACCAGGACGTCAAAAAGAACTTGACGTTGGCTCGCCACCCTTTTCAAGAGGAATTGAGTAGCAACAATGTTGACGTGTTTTACGCGCCCGAGGACCTCCTGGAGGATTACCTGCCAAACGCGTTTTACGAAATGCACTTGAAAGGCCAGGATGGATGGGATTCAGTCATTGGAACGGACGACTGGGCCACTTATATGTACTTGGAACCGTTGCTTGGTTCCAAGCTGATGTACTTGGGATCGACTGCCAGTGCCGAATTGAGAGCACTGACAGAAGCGAAGGCGTTACATTATTCGCAACGGTGTCCCAGTTTGGTTTGAAAAAAATATTTTTTTTTACATCTTTGAAAAAAGTTTGACCCGCATTATTGTGGAAGTTTATTGAAACTATTTTTAGATGACTCTCAAAAATAATTTTAGATGATGATAAAAAAAAAAAAAAAAAAAAAAAAAAAAAAAAAAAAAAAATTTTTTTTTTTTTTTTTTTTTTTTTTTTTTTTTTTTTTTTTTTTTTTTTAAATAAATATTATGAGAGTCAGCATTTTAATAAATGTTTACAATGCAGAAATAAATATTTGTTTTGACGTGGTATAAATGATATAATGACGTGTTATGTATGACGTCATCTGGGTATAAAAAGGCCTCGCTCACACACACTCGCTTTCTTCCCAGGTGTGGGCTGCAACATGTGCAACAAATATTAAAAAAACTGCAGATTTTTCAAAATCGTATATTACGTACGATAGCGAAAGCCCCCTGGTTTGTTCGAAATGAAGTCATTTATTCGGATTTCGAAATTAAACCCGTTGCTGAATTTATGAAGCACCTTTCGATTAAATTCTTTGAAAAACTTCCTCAAGTTACAAACGAAGCATTGAGGTCACTTCCACCTTATGACCCAACTGTTAGAAGCTCGCAGAAAAGGCCTAGAGCCGTTCTGCATCAACAGTTTAATACTTATCCACAAAGGCCGAAACGCCGATGTGGAATGTTTCGTTTGGCTCTTGATGACTAAGACTTCATTTCCCCCCCATTTAAACCTCTCATTTGCATTTCCCAATCTCATGGGACGCGAGTGGACACCATTAAGCCTGGGTTAGGACTTGATTGGACCCATAATTAGATCACAGTTAAATTCTGTCCATAAAATTCTCTCAGTAACCCCCCATCAAAGGGTTACCCTTGTATTTTTCCTTCTACCCATTGCGTAACGTGGTCACCTGATCACCAACAACCAATGGGAAACTTCTCAGCGCGGTTAAGCTGCATGCACCGCCTCTTTATTTTTCTCTGGCTGATGAAAGTCACATGACTTGAAGCCACTCCCACTTCCTTACTCCTGCATACCAACGATGCTCGGAGCTCCACCCGTCATTCAGACGAAGGACTCCGAACCGCTTGGACTGCTCTCTGCTGTCAATCTGAGACAAGCTCCTGTCATCTACCGTCCACCGACCACCCCCCCTTATGAACTTTCTCGTTTCGATTATTTCTACTTTAGATGTGGAGATAAGCGGCGTGCTCCCTAAGTGACAGTCCACACTCGCTTTCATTCACACAGAATCATGAGCAGCACAAAGACGCCCGTCAAGAAGATTCGGTACATTCCATACTCGGAATGGAATACCTACAAGCCCTCCTTCCGACCTCACCTGCCCAAGCATATGCAATCCGATGCAATCGCAGCAGCAGCAGCAGCAGCAGCACCTCAAGTGTACCACCACCGCATTCGTTTGGGGATTTTCTGCCATCACAATCATGGCTATACGCTATCGAATGGAATAACGTCCATTTGCCGAGATGCCGTCCTCGTGACGTCGGACATGCTGTTGCGGGACACGCGGGAACTGGACATTGGCCGCGTGATTTGCACGGACGCTGCAAGTTTGAAACTGTTTCAATCGAAAGCTTCCCCCTCCCTCCTGGCCTGGATGAAGGAAATTCCCAAAGAGTTGCGCTGTGGGATTTGTAAAAAACGCAACTGTCATCGTGCCAGGGTTGTGGAATGCGCACGAAAGTGTTTGAAAATGAAGTATATCGATAGGATTCCACATGCAGCATGATTTCAAGGCTGGTTTTTTTTCCTCTATAGGATTTCCTCACCCCAGCGCCCTCTATAGGATTTCCTCACCCCAGCGCCCTCTATAGGATTTCCTCACCCCAGCGCCCTCTATAGGAATAGCCTATAAAAGCCAGCTACACTCGAGGCAGAGCAGCACAATGATTCCAACTGATGTCTATAGAGATCGCCAGATTGAAGCCTCGCGGCTTCGATCGTGGCGTAACCAGATGAATTTCACGGATTTTATGCTTCAGGCCAGCGTGGGTCTGCACCGAGCCCAACCCCCCGATGTGGTGCCGTTAGGAGTGAATTACCGACGGCTTCTCACCACCGTCTTGTTGGACATGTTTAGGGAAGCTCCCAACCAGCACCTTTTCGAAATTGTGAATTGGAAATACCTTAAATGTACCGTGGAGACCTATGAGGAATGTATGGAGAGGCGCAATGGATGTTCAATCAAAGTATATTGGTACGACATCATTCTACCCAAAATCTACGAAGCGGCCGCCAGTGCATTCCATCAAACGGATGGCCGTTTGCGCATTTCTCTGGAGCAATGGGAGCATCTCGGCACTGTGATTCTGGAAGCGGTCTATGCCTACGACGGGGATGAGGATATGTTTGAGCAAGTACCCCCCTGCTCGATCTGCTTTGGATACATTTACGAACTGTCGATCACGCCATGTGACCATCGCTTTCATAAACTGTGTTTGGAGAAGTGGACGAGGGAGCATGCCACCTGCCCCCTGTGCCGAACACCTTTGTAAACAAAAAAAACACCAGTTGTGTGGGGGAATGTGTGTCCACCCCCACCCTCAAAAATGGGAGAGAGTCTGCCGGAGGGCAGGCTCTCTCCCATTTTTTTGGGTTGTTGCGAATGCCAAGGTTGGAGGAGGAAAAAAAATGTATTTGTGAAATAAATCTGCACAAAAATGGTGCATGTTAAACACGGCTTTGTGTGTCTAAATAATTTAGGAACATGTTAATCTACGCAAGGATGTTGAATATGGGGTGAGAATATATGTATAAGCATGGCTACAAAAATCGGATGAGGAAAAAACTTTTTTCAGGTCTCCTGAAAAAAGTTTTCGTGCCAAGAATGGGTGTTGTTTTTTTTTTTGCGATAGACATGGGTAATAAAGATAGAGATGGAGTCCACTATCGAACTCGTCGGTACTTTGAATACCGCACTTGTTTCGACCGCTTGCATGAATGGACATGTGGATCGAGTCCAGTTCTGTTTTGAAGTGATGGGGGGCAAGTGGCGGATGCGATTGGAAAATGTTCCAGTGACGGATCCGATGCAGTGTATTTTGAAAACGCTCGGAGAGGAAACGAGTCGAGGCTCCTGGCGGATCGATTGGGATCAGGTTGACTGGACGAAAGTGATTCCTGGGTTGGGAGAAAAAACGGATCCACGCCAAACGTTTCCAGAATTTGATAGGTTGGAAGAAATGAAGATTCAGTAAAATAAAAAAGTCAAACAAAACAAAGGTCAACTAAAGTGTCATGCGTTGCAACTGTAGAATATCTTTCGTCTCGATTCTAAAATGATTTTTAAATCATTAAAAAAAAAAAAAAAAAAAAAAAAAAAAAAAAAAAAAAAAAAAAAAAAAAAATTTTTTTTTTTTTTTTTTTTTTTTTTTTTTTTTTTTTTTTTTTTTTTTTTTTTTCATTCTCGTCTTTATAAAACACTGGCAGCGAGTGCACCGGAAACAATAACCATGGCGGATTACTGTCTCTCGTGTGACTGGAGTCTTTCGGGCAACAATCCCGAACGCTTCACGTTTGTGGACACTCTCAACTGTGATGAGGTGGTCCAGATCAGCGTTGTACCTCAATGTATGATTGGATTTCATGTACCACCAATTTATTTGAATAGCTTCTTAGTGCATTATTTCTATCGATACTGTTTGCCGACTCACGATGGCCATTTGGCCATTATCGGTACGAATGAGGGAAAAACCTATGACTTTTTGAGTCAACTTGGGTTCCAGGTGATTTGGGTCGAGCATCCACCCTTTGCGCTACTACCCTGTGAATTTAGAGCCTACAGGATGGCCTGCCAGATCAAAGAGAAAAGGATTTTGGACTCGGTGCTGGATTTCATTCGGGAAGAAGAAGAAGAAGAAGGAAAAGAGAAACAGATGTCATGGATCCGAGAAGGAAAACGGTTAAGGAGATATTGAAACAACTATGGAAAATGAATGTAACTAACATATTTGTAAAATATTTTTTTTTCAATGAGTTTAAAAAAAAATATCCCCACTCTAAAATGTTTGTTTAGTATTATTTAATAAAAAAAAAAAAAAAAAAAAAAAAAAAAAAAAAAAAAAAAAAAAAAAAAAATTTTTTTTTTTTTTTTTTTTTTTTTTTTTTTTTTTTTTTTTTTTTTTTTTTTTTAAGGGTTTTAAAAAAGGGACGAAAGAGATATTCTACAGTTGCAACGCGTGACACTTTAGTTGACCTTTGTAAGATGTTTTGAAAAAATATAATGTGTTGCAATTGTAGAACATTTTTTGAACCCAATGGTAGATATTTCGTGATGCACATTTAAATCAAAGTTGCTGTTGTTAAATTAGGCAAATAAAACACACGGTTCAGAACATGTATAAATTTTTTTTTTATTATTGTTTCAGAGTCAAGTCTAAAGCAGTTACAGGTTGGAAACCCAACAATTGCCTAGGACCACAGGCTCGCTTCGGCATTGTCAAATCCAATGCAACAACATCAAGGCTCTGGGAGTCGTCCAAAGGGAGAAAATCCAATGGGGAAGGAAATGTTGGCTGTTGCTGGTTAAGTGACCTCATAGAGTATATAATATGGCGCTCCTTAGGTGAAAATAGCAGTGGTGAATGCTCAAGATGGTCCAGTGGCGGATGGTCCATTGGTGGCTGCGCAAGATGGTCCAGTGGTGGCTGCGCAAGATGGTCCAGTGGTGGCTGCGCAAGATGGTCCAGTGGTGGCTGCTCAGGATGGTCCAGTGGTGGCTGCTGATCCATTGGCTGCTGCACTTCCATTGGCTGCTGATTCATTGGCTGCTCTTCCCATGGATGCTCTTCCATTGGCTGCTGATCAACAAAATGAGTAAAATAGGTTAAAAGGTCCTCGCAGGCTTCCAACTCATTACCTTGGAAAACCGGTTCTTCAAAAGCAGGTGGTGGAATCTCTTCCTTCGCGGGAGGGGGTATATCGTATGCCTTTTGACAATATTTTTTATGGGCTCTGAAATCCGTGTTGCACGTGTGGTCCTGGGCACCGACGACATTCAATGCAAATAATGTTTTTTGAACGGATAGAATGAGGTATTGCGTGCCCGGTGGGATGAGGTAGGTCGTATGCGGTTGCAAAACGTACCTATCGAAAATCATCTGATCGTACGGGTTCATACTTTTGTGCACAGGATTCTTGCCAGTCGCTTCGTAGAGAAGCAGGGGCACCGAGGAGAGCTGATACATGTGACATTGGTTGGTCGGCACCTTGCGAAAGCCAAAGGTGAATGTCTTTTTCACCAGAAAGAGGTTGTCCATTTGGTAGCACGTCCGCACGTCCGTGTTCCTGAGATGTCTCTCGGGGTGTTGCGCTAAATTCTTACAAATTTTATCCCACATGAGGCTGTTGGGATTGAAATAATTGCATATTCTGGATTGGGCAACAGTTCGTTTGAAATTGTCCATCCTCTTGGGGTATCGGATCCAATTTCTGTTGATGATGTAATTTAAAATTCGAAAATGTTTGGGTTCCTGGTACAAGATGAAAGCGGTGACACGACCCGCCATCGCCAGGCCTTCGAATGCCGCCGCATGGTGCTTGGGTAGACCATCGAGTCGCGCCACGGGAGTGGAACTGTGGGTTGGAAAGATATCCATGCCGTGAGTGAGGTTTCCTCCTTTCGCTCCTGGCCTTTTTATACCCGTTTAGCGACACGTGATCGAGTGGTGTTTTTCACGTGGTTACCAGCTGAATGTGATAACGCCAAGAGTTTTTTTTTCTCCCCCAATGTTGATTGGACACTTTTTATCACGTGATCCTTTCTGTAAAGTATATATGCAAGGACACCAACGGTGAGAGTTGTTTATTTTTCCCTGATCTGATTTCGTGTTTAAATTAAGAGACTCATGACTGAAAATGGTTCCACCGTATCCTTATAAAATTAAACGACTGTTCAACTTGAAAAGTTGTAATACTTGGGAAATTGCAATTCGTAGTCACTATGAGAAAAATTCTCATCATCCAGAACACTTTTCATCACCAGAACTGATGGATGAACTTAGTTTAAAGGAAATGCTTTGTGATTTATTAGCTTCTGTATTAGGTAGTCAATGGAAGTCAAAAAACATAAATCTTGGATTAGAAGAAGCTGCCACCATTTGTTCGAAATGGAATAATTGGTCAAAAGTAAAAGATTATTACACAGGTACGTTTTCAACACCCAGTGTTACTCTGACTGAACGATGGTCGGGTGAAAAATTTGAACATGAAAAGGAATCTTTTGCGCTGTGGGTAAAATGTTTCTTGGCTGATAAAATCAACTATCAAACATTTATTACTGGACTTTATGGTTATGAATGTGTTCAAAATTACATTCTAGATCTTCAATGGCATCAATATGCAATAAAACATGTATGTAATAAACTCTTCAAAGATGACAAGGCATTGCAAACTGTTGTTGAAATACACGACAACGATAAATGGGATGGTTTCATGATTGCAGCGTACGTTTTAAAATGGATCTTTAAAATTGACAATGTACCTATATTTCAAGACTTTTATGCTACGGATGTAGTAGATTTTATTAGATGCAGAGTTTCTTTAGGTATAGATAAAATGAATTTGTAAAAAAAAAAAAAAAAAAAAAAAAAAAAAAAAAAAAAAAAAAAAAAAAAAAAAAATTTTTTTTTTTTTTTTTTTTTTTTTTTTTTTTTTTTTTTTTTTTATACTATTTCTATTTCAACCTTGTTAGTAGCTCTCTGGACTGCCTTCGACAATCGAGGATTGTAATGAGGTGGTTCAGTTGCAGCAACCGCAAAAAGTCGTTCTGCATTTATTAAATTGTTTTCCTCATCGACTTCAACGTTTAAAAGTTCTGGAATAGTAATTCCATTACGTCTTAGAGGTTTAGAAGAAATCCACGAGATGAGTTCTACATCTCTAACATCCCAACATTTCCATTCTTCCGAATCAAAAATAGTAACTGTCGCACCAGTCAATTCGTGTGTCAATTCAATTAAAACATTTTTACTATCAAATCCTTCTAGAATGAATCGTAACAATGTAGCATGAGGAATGAAATCAGATTCGATAGCATCGTTAAAAGGTTTCAAAAATTGTAAACTGTTGTCCGATGAATGGTCTTGAATTACTTGAGCATAATCTTTACTGTAACCTAAATTAAATAAAATATCAGCCTCGCCAAAGCGCGTTTCAAATAATTTCCAATCACCGCAAATATTGAGACGGGTGTTTGGAAGGTAGCAAATTACATGCTGTCGTAGAAAGTTTTCCATATTCGAAGAATGCACGAGAATATCAAAATCGTTGAGCTGTCCACCATAATTGTTGTATGCTTTGGTATAATGGTAGACTGGATGCATTTTAACTCTTTGATTATAGTTTAAGTCTTTGATTATAGTTTTTTTTTTTTTTTTTTTTTTTTTTTTTTTTTTTTTTTTTTTTTTTTTTTTTTAAATATATATATATATATATATATATATATATATATATATTCTTACTCTCTTACGCTATACCACTCTTTGTTGTCAGGACTCCTAGTGTTCCAGATGACGCGGCAAGGCCTGAAAGCTGCCATTAGTTTTAGCACCAGATCGTTCGATCGGTGGCAAATGCGTCGTTGGATGCTTTCGATGGAACCTCATTTGATAGAGTTGGAACATGCAATTCGCAAATCGTCCTTGAAGGATGTGATAAAAGTATTTGATGTTCTAGTGGATCCTGAAAATGATATTTTGGATGACTCATTTTGGAAATATTTTGATGGGCGGATCGTGCTGGTGTCAGGTTTGGTATGGACGAATGAATGGTTGTTAATGAATCAATGGTATTGGATTACCAAATATTCATTTGCAAATGTTCGGCCGTTAAATTTAAATAAAATTGTGGTCAGATTGTATATACTAATGTTGTATTTGCGTCAAAGGCTATTGGAAGATGAGACCCGTCGTGATATGATAAAACGCATGATTCATCAGAGTATTGTATATTTAGGATTACAAATGGATGGATCATTGGACATAACTGTATTTGAAAACAATCCAAGACACGTTATAATTACTGATAGATGTTATAAAATTGTTGCTAATGTGACGGCAATTGTAGGGGTTAGTATGATTCACTCTACTGTCGATTTCTTGGGAAAAATAATTTCATTTTTTTATTAGAGGATTTAAAAAATATATTTTTTATTTGAATCCATTGCCAATGAGTGTCATATTTGTAAAAAAAAAAAAAAAAAAAAAAAAAAAAAAAAAAAAAAAAAAAAAAAAAATTTTTTTTTTTTTTTTTTTTTTTTTTTTTTTCCTTCTATTATAAAGCTGATACTTTGTCCGCATTACACTCATTGGCAATGGATTCATTTTCCCCAACTCCTTCTTGGGCTGATCGTATTCAGGGGGTTGCGGAGCAGTTGCAACCTCTGACACTCTGTTCTGAGCAGGCATCCTCTTCAGCTCAAATTGTTCCTCAAGATTTATCACCGGTCGGTTATGACGACAAACCTTCTGAAGCTTGGGCTGGAGTTTCTCCACCAAAAGATTATGCCCATGATTCATCCTTTCCACCGATAGATATTCCTCAAATTGCAAACTTTCTACCAATAGATTACCCTTACGTTGCTCTACCCATCAATTATCCTCAGGAATCTACACCCATAGACGCAATACCTCCAATTATGATGTCTCGATATCAATCTGGGGGTATTGCAGCGATTGCCATGGATGAATCGGAATGTGTGGTTGTCATGGATACATTTTGGTTCAGATTTCCACTGGCAACTTTTAAAAATCAAGCCAAATGGGAACAATTGGTAGTGAAAGCGTTGGAGCAGTGTCAAATTAACGAGGTATTTATTGCTGGAACTTGCATGAGTTTGAAAAATGCAACACCAAACTATATGAATGTGTTTATGTATCCAGAAGCTTCCAAATTAAGATATCCTTGTAAGCAGTGCAAAAGAAAGACTTGTGCAATCACGAAGGCGTATTTGATGTGGCGAAGAGTGACTAAACGCCAACCATGTCCTTTTACACATTGAGATAAAAGAGCCAAAATTTGATAACTTAGGAAAAAAAAAAAAAAAAAAAAAAAAAAAAAAAAAAAAAAAAAAAAAAAATTTTTTTTTTTTTTTTTTTTTTTTTTTTTTTTTTTTTTTTTTTTTTTTTTTTTTACCATCCTCTTTGTATAAAGTTGTGATGTTTGCTAATTTCAAACCCTAGTACAATTTTATTTTCCCTAACCACCTTCCTTTATGATGGCTCAAATGTTTTCTTCAATTTCCTTCCAAACTATAGAAACTTTTCAAGTGGAGGAAGTTACGTTAGGGACTAAAATTATATTCAATTCCAACACCATTACTTGGGATGATCATTGGTTGCCAGTGTTGAAACCACATATTAAAAAGTTGGTGGATGCATTATTAAATTCATCCATGGAGAATGTAATGAATGTATTTAACTTTATAACTGATCTTCAAAATGATATTTTAGATGATGAGTTTTGGAAATATTTTGATAAACGTGTCATGATTGTGTCAGGTATAGTGTGGACGAATGAAAAACTGGCAAAGAAGCAATGGTATTGGATAACTGAAAACATTTTTGATACGACTTGTACTAATTTAAACACTTGCGCTCTTCGTATGCTTTTAATCATGCTGTACTTGCGTCAAAGGATTGCGGAGGATGACACCCGTCGAGATGTCACAAAAGAAATAATTCATGAGAGTATTGCGTATGTCGGCACAACGGTGGGTGGATCATCACGACAAAAGCCTATTCAAGGATATTACAAAAATGACAATTTTTGCTACTCGTTTTACGCTGCGTAAGAAGTTGGAATTTAAAAGATTTATATATAAAAAAAAAAAAAAAAAAAAAAAAAAAAAAAAAAAAAAAAAAAAATTTTTTTTTTTTTTTTTTTTTTTTTTTTTTTTTTTTTTTTTTTAAGATGTTTGAAAATTTGAGCACTGTGTGACTTCATCAACTCTTGCAAACATGGCTAGTAATACTACATTGGATTCTCAAACTTATTCTATTGGAAGTGAAGAAGAAAAGTTAATAAGTCCTGGTGCTTGTGTAGCTATTGTTGTATCTACTGCTGATATGAAATCGGAAAAGAGCCCCTGTTCTCTAGTTAGAATTTATGAAAATCCTGACATTTAAAAAAATTATAATTGCTCATTTGAAACTAAAACAAATTACAAATCATTACTATTAATTTTAAAAAATAATGGAAAGGATCCTGTATTACTTGGTGCTGGTACAGAACTCGCAAGAATGACTGTAACTCCAATAATTCTGAACGACGTCAGGAGGCAGGGAGAGAAAGAGAAGATATAGCTGGCATTTTTAATTGAAATGATGAAATAAGGCACTGACGGCTGATTCAAACTTGGCAAGTTTTTCAAAAAAAAAAAAAAAAAAAAAAAAAAAAAAAAAAAAAAAAGTTTTTTTTTTTTTTTTTTTTTTTTTTTTTTTTTTTTTTTTTTTTTTTTTTTTTTTTTTTTTTTTTTTGAGTTCTGTACCTACAATTACCTTGTGTTTTGCGGACCACCACCCATTATAGACATGGTCTACTTTAGCAGGTATTCAGAATCCATCGTGGAAAAGGCTCATGCCATTCAGACCATCACTACTGAACAATTTGCCTACATTTTAGATTTTTATGACGAGAGTATTTTTATCATTCGCGGTCAGGAGGGTGTGGAGACTTTGAGAACTATTCTACCTCACATGGAGCAACTAAAACACGACTCTAAACAGGATCTCTACTTTATAAAGATTCTGGAATGGCCCTATCTCAAAGTCATGTGTTTGAAATGTGCACACTCCAATCCATGCATTTGGAAATATTTCGATGAAAATGATACAGAGCTCTTTGAGTACCGTATCGATACTTTTTCAATACTTTGTCCAACCCCCATGCTTGGTGGAAACGGTCCTGACACGTCTGGGCATAGACTCGATTAACTTTTCAAAATAGGTGCTGGGTAAAGCGTTAAACTCTTGAAGCACATCTTCCCACAACTGATTCTTATTCAGGACCCCTGTATGGCGGCGCTGGATTTCAATTCTCCGGACTAACTCAGCCCATACATTTTCAACCGGATTCATATCGGGTCCTTTGGGGGGCCAATCGTCCATGACACACACATTGTGCTCACGTAGCCACTGTTTCGTTAACTGACTGGTATGGATAGACGACAAATCTTGCATAAAAATGAGCCTGTCCCGCTCGTCTTCATCATCCTCACACAATTGAGATTCAATCGTTGGAAGAATACGGGTCGTGTAGTATTCGGAATTCAAAGTGGGTTGTTCGATGCGATGTATTTGCCGTATTTTACCATTCCCACCAAAAGCCATCCAGACACAGAGCGTGAACCGGGGAGTCGCACCACTGGAGGGGTTGGAAGCATTCACGAGATATTGATCCCCATACCGGTCACTACCCTGCACGGGTCGGTACACGCGTAACGCGCCTCTGCTGGAGGAGCGAAAGATTTTTTCGTCCGAAAAAACGACCCGTTGCCATTCCTTCGAGGACCATGGCACATGGGATTGAGCAAATGCGTACCGCATCGTGCGATGGTAGGCTGTTAGAAAAGGTTTTCGGGCTGGTATTCGGCACTTTAAACCAAACGTTTTCAATCGGTTACGGACCGTGTCCACGCTACAGGTGGGCGTGAAAGACTGCTGTAGTTGCACGGCAGTCAGAAAAGGATCTTTGATCGACGCGTCGTATATGGATTTATCCACGCGCGGGTTGGTCGCACGCGGTCTACCGGATTTGGTGCGGGTCGATTGTCCTTGACGCACAATCCAGTAATGCACGGTGGACGAGGACAAACCCAATTCTCGTGCAATATCACGTTCGGACATGTGCTGTTCTTCGTGCAAATGGATAATGGCATGACGAAAATCCATCCTTGTAATAAGCAAGTGATATGGATTCCTTCCCGACGCTATATTGCACAAAATGTAAAGCGATTACGTTGACTCAAAATGTGGAGTCGTTCCAATCCCGGAATCAGCGTCCCATGTTACGGGGAGTGTGTGTCAAATGCAATACGCACAAGAGTGGTTTTGTCAAGATAAAACAAGATGGATTTTTTGGATCTGGTGCAATCGACCTTGTGTCATGAAAAGGCGTATATGAGCATTGTTTCGGGACCAGCCGTCCGTTGTGAGTTGTGTCAAGGATTGCCCATTCCAAACGTGTATGAGTATATTCACGAAAAAGCAAACAGGGATGTATTTGAAGCGTGTCATGTAGCCCAAAAGTATCATGAATTGACAGGGGATGGGAATGTACCCGTACCATTTGCTCTAGTGGACGTGGAAGGTATTTTACCTAAAGTTATTTTGGGCCAACCCATCCAAAGACTCTATGCCGCCGTCCAGATTTTGAAAGCGTTAAATGCTCCTTTTACCCAAGATGCTTCTCTCGACCACCCTACGCATGAAATGAAAAACTTTTTATCGGATTACATGAATGCTATTACCGTCGCCAAACCTCAAGAAACGCTAAAAGAAAATGAACAAATGATTTTAAATCATTTGTTACAAAATTTGCATCAGGTGATGAATTCCAAAGACTTTCAAGACAATAAATTTGATTTTTATTTTCAACTCTTGGTTCCGTATGTGCAATCGTGCCACGAGGCATGGACACCCCTCCCTCCTGACGACCCCCAGGAGACCAATTTAGTGAAACAACTCTTGCATCAGATACATCGATCGCAAGCCATTCGTCAAACGTTTGGCCCTTACTGTATTCCATTTGATATTTTTCATGTATTAGTGGGGTGTTATGCGTGTTGTACGGATATCAGTGTGGTGGCGAATTGGGCTTTGGATTTGATGGCTCGCATTTGCCGTGGCAATTACTTTTGGAAACACTATGAGTCGTGTCCCTATGTGCGAGACATTATACGCATTCTGAAAACCGAGGTGACTTTTAAACGAAATACTGATTTGTATTATGTGATGCGCGAAATCCAAAGAGGAAATGGTATTGAAAGTTTATCGGAGAATTTAGGTAAATATGCTCAATTGGAAAAATTGGTTAAAGACCGCATGCAAGCCCCACCTCATCTATTGGAAACGGTGTGCCATCAATTATTCCCGAGCGTGGTGTTTGATAATCACCGAGATCAATTGGCATTTACGATTGCTATGGGACACGTAGTGTGTTGTATGGACCCTAAAACGGGTCAAGTGCAAAAGGGTGCATTTTCCAAATCCAGGCGACTTTATCAGGTAATTTGTAAGTTGGTACAGCAAGTGCAGGACTTTGAAAAAGAGTATCCACTTCAGTGGACAATTGATACGTTAAAACTATTTATGGTATCGGATCCAAATATTGACAAGAGCTTGGCAGAGATTGCCTCTGTAGTGTTTGAATCGGAAGAGTAAAAAAAAAAAAAAAAAAAAAAAAAAAAAAAAAAAAAAAAAAAAAAAAAAAAAAATTTTTTTTTTTTTTTTTTTTTTTTTTTTTTTTTTTTTTTTTTTTTTTTTTTTTTTTTTTTTAACATTGCATAGGCAATTTTCACATTATTCACATATTTTATTCATACAGCATTCGTAAAGGGATATGGAATTAATCTGGTAGTTTAGTGCCATGTATGGCAAGTTCTTGTATCAAATGAGACAAGGATTCGTATACTTGAGCAAATGCGTCGAGTAAGATTATATTTTCACGTTTCAATACTTTAGAAAATCGTACCCAATATTGCAAACTGTGTAATCTTCTAAGTAGTACATAACCAACTAGGCGTAAATGTTTAAGTTCCTGTATTAGCTCTTTTAAGTAATTCATCTTTATTACCAGGGTGTCACTTTTGTGAATGCAAACTCATGGTATGGAGGAGGCCTTTAACGATCTGACGTGTCAATCGACGCGTCGGTCCAAAGGGATGTTATTTCTTGAACCAAATTATCCAAAGATGCATAGAGTTGATCAAACGCATTTTTTAAAATAACCCTTTCACGTAGGACTGTTTTCATGACGGGTAGGGAATGAGGACTTAGGTCATTTACGATATCAAGAATGTGACTAGTGGACAGTTGTAAATGATTACGTTCATGGGTCAACGTGTCCATAAACAGACCGACATCCATCTTGATTACTAGGGTTGGATCACAACCCTCTAGAATCGATTCGCACTGAGAGCATCAAATGAAACCGATGGAACCGTTAAGTTTCATATAAAAAAAAAAAAAAAAAAAAAAAAAAAAAAAAAAAATTTTTTTTTTTTTTTTTTTTTTTTTTTTTTTTTTTTTTTTTTTTTTTTTTTTTTTTTATTATTATTATTATTACCTTATATATTCTTCTGCCGACTTGTCGAGATTCATATTCTTTTCACTACCAAATAAAGGATGGCAAACTCTACTCAAATGGATACCACTTTCAATACTCCTTTGGATTCTTTAGGTCACTTTGTTGACCAGTGCATGTTGCAAACCCTTCAGCGAAACAGTAATAATTTGGTGTCGATGCAAACTTTAAAGTATAGAATGTTGAATAACATGATGATCGAATTGGAATTAAATATTTCAGATTTTATTCAGATGATTAATACACATACACCTGTGCATCCTGAAGTGACCCAAGAACTCCTTCGGTGGGCATCCAAGCAAGAAAATATGGATATTCTGCT
This sequence comes from Metellina segmentata, assembly GCA_947359465.1. NCBI lineage: Eukaryota > Metazoa > Arthropoda > Arachnida > Araneae > Tetragnathidae > Metellina > Metellina segmentata. The sequence continues at coordinate 42,709,210 of OX375875.1, forward strand.
GGCTCAAGATTTTGTACCAAACGATAAACTCCAAAAGTTGATTAAGAGTATGTGCAAAAGTGGTCACACTAATATTATACATGCCCTTTTAGCTATGGATGGTTTGGGAACTCTCAAGATCCATAACGGTCCCAATTTGGAATGCAAAAAGTACATTGACCGTTTACGCTATAGTTTATCTGGTGAACTCGGTAGCTATAATAGAGAAGTTGATGATGATGTTAAAAATGCTCATGTGTTTGCCGTGCGACAGGTCTATGAAAAATTGGATCAATATCGATCGGATGAAAGGGTTGATCCGAAATTGGTTCACTCTGTGTACCAAATCATGCGTCAAATTTTCAAAACCTCGTCAGAAATTGATTTACCACCACCTGCTGGTGAAATCAAAACCCTGCCTGCTGATATAATGGAAAGTTGCATGAATGTGTATATATCAAATATTTCGGGAGAGCACTTTAAGCGTTTGGTGGCAATGATTGTTACCAAACATGCAAACTCAACAAGTGATGATGAGATTGTTATTGGTAGAGAAAAAGAATTAATTGACAGGAATGAAGAACCTCAAGCAAAAAAGAAAAAGTCTAGCATGTAAAAATAACTAACACGTAAAAAAAAAAAAAAAAAAAAAAAAAAAAAAAAAAAAAAAAAAATTTTTTTTTTTTTTTTTTTTTTTTTTTTTTTTTTTTTTTTTTTTTTTTTTTTAATCTTTTCCTTTTATATATCTATGTATACAATTTCAATCACAAACTATGGCAGGAGTAAGCTTTGATCCCATTCCAATTTATTACTATTATAAGGATTTGGATAATGAGAGAGGGTACATTTCGAATCATTTAAGAGAGTCTATGGACCGATGCCGTAGGGAGAGAGTCTGTTCCCATGGGAAACCCAAAACGTTGTTAGCGAGCGCATTTAAACTATTTGACAAATTTCGGGAAAAGGACGTGTCCATTGTATTTGGAAATTTAGGACGTTCTCCACTCATTCTAACTTACTTTTTGGATTATTGTTTCACGGCTCATGAATCGGTAGGGGTTTTAGCAGACTGGAAACTCCATTGTCCTTACCAAGTGCAAGTACCTATACCCGCTTTGGACTTTTTGTTTCTAATTGAACCCTATTTTGGTTACACGGTAACAAAATTATTCAATGTACGTCATGTCATTGTTTTAACTAGCCACTTATCGTTGTCATTTCCAAAAAAATCTTTCCAATTTCATCAATTCCATTTGGGCACTCCTCCAGATACATTGTTTTTAAATCAATCATCAGTAAAAAATCCACTCATTCAACCACCCATTTTTCATAATGGAAAAGTCGACAGTATCCCGGCTAAAGGTCATGTCAATTTTAAATTAACTCCTTCCAAATCAGCTCATGAATCCTATTTACGATTCTTGACAGGCCGTGAAATGGTACAAAACCGACCTTACACCGTTTTAATTTCACCTCGTGATCAACAAGTCATTCAATTGCATATTCAATTGTCTTGTGATAAAGTGTGTGAAATTGGCTGGAAAGATAACTGGATGCATCACGGGTATTTTAAAGAAAGTAATGGAATGTGGGTTGTGTAATAGATTACAAAACCATCCACAGCAGGCATGGACGCTAGATTGCGAGCATACGTTTCATCAGAGTTGCCTGGTTCGTAGTTTTGCAAGAGCGTGTCCTAGATGTCACGTTCTATTTAGTCATCAGGATTATGAATTATTGATAAGAAGACGTCTACAGAGATTTCAGGAAGTCCAGTTTTGGGAGAGTGACACAGACTCTGGATATGAAACAGGTTAAAGCGAGCCTTCTTTTATTGTATGTACATGTTAAACCATTTAAGGAATGGTGGGCCATAGAGAGGATCTGATCGTTGGACCAGTTGACGAACACCATCTTCCTTTAGAAACAAACCACTTGCGAAATTCAGAGTATGAATATGTTCAGAATCCACCAGTTGTTGTACAGCTTTATGGGGAACTGCATGCCCCAAACAAAATGCTACGCAATTACCGAAAAAGTACGGGGTACGTGTATCATCCCGACATATAATCATAGAATAAAAAGTATTCGGATGCGGTGCATAAAAATGGGAATCGCGAAGAAATAAATGAATACAGTCTTTGTTCAGACCCATTCTTGAATCTTGTTAAAAAAAAAAAAAAAAAAAAAAAAAAAAAAAAAAAAAAAAAAATTGTTTTTTTTTTTTTTTTTTTTTTTTTTTTTTTTTTTTTTTTTTTTTTTTTTTTTAAGTAATATTACTCCTTTGCCCCTTTGTCCAAGATTTACTTTTACTCTAAATCTTCCAAATGGCATGTGTTCATGTTCTTTACGATTCCGTTCAGGAGCTCGTAGAAAGTTTTCAAACGCTTAGCTTTATTCGCGATGCAGCTCTCCCCGGTGATGCATACCGAGAACCCAACTTTGTTATGATTGATGAAAACGAGTTTTTTGGATCCTATGGGGGCTTAATTTATGATACCATTTTGGACAAGTATAAGCAACAAATACATGATACCCATTCCCTGAGAGACTCTATTGGGTTTGGTTTATCCATTGTCTGGTGGAATACACCATCACCCGTTTTTGTTGGAGATAAACATGCTCTCGCAGCTGATGGTCGAGTAGCCGTAACGCCCAAAATGCATAACTCTATGCGACTGAATATCATTCGGCGATATAAACCCATTAGAAGCAGTTATTATGACACTAATGCTTGCCGCATAAAAGCGCAGTCTTCTTCAAATAGTGATTCAGAATAAGGAATGTTCTCGAAATTGATTAACTTGTTGGCTGTTACTTTATTATGAATATTAAACCATAGTTGTCTGTATTGGGTGGATTCATTCAAAAGTTGTGGTTTCAACTCTTTGATAATTGTACGCATATGAGCCATACAAATACCGCACCGTAGTAATCGATAGAGAGGTTCGGTAATCAACTCTCGCCAAATATGTTTGGCAGTAACAATATCAGGAGTATTTTCCCGCATATCCATCGCTTCAGCCATCCAATGGAGTAATCGCCAAAAGGATGATCCAAATTGATTAATGGTAAGAAAATTTAGCTGTTCAAAAATTTGTTCGGCAGCTGTAATGGGTTCGGTCATTGGAATATTTAATTCATTCACCATAAATTCTCTTAACGCTGCAACTCGACCTTCGAAAATTAAATCAAAAATTAAATTATCAATCTTGAAATATTGTTCAACGGTCCACTGGATGTTGTACAATAATGTTAATGTAGCAAATAAGGTTTCTCTCAAGAGACAAATCCATGCTTGTATGGCTGCATGTGATTCAGGTTTACGAAATGTACGGATACATATTTCTTCCTTGATGATTGCGATTAAACGTAATAAAAACGTCATGACCGTTTCATTTAATCGCTCTTGGGGTGTTGCTTTTTGAAAATCCAACGTAAATTTTTTGACATCCCACGGTATTGTTATTGCAGTGTTACGAGTCACCAGGTTAACAAATCGGTGAATGAATGGATCTTTTTCTTTACTGACGGCATTAAAGAGAGTCAATTTATTGACATTTCCCAAAAAGGCTTGCCTCAAACAACGGTACGTTTCATGCTTCATGAGTAATCTTGTATTAAACAAGAAAAAATGTGTCATGTTTTAAAATGTACACGATGTGGAATAACAATAGGGTTTGTAGAATGTGACGCGCCGGAATATTGCTACATAGAAATTTATCCTTACGGATTATGCAATATTCATTTTAGGACAAATGGATAAAAGCAATCTAAATTTTTTGAAACGTAAAAAAAAAAAAAAAAAAAAAAAAAAAAAAAAATTTTTTTTTTTTTTTTTTTTTTTTTTTTTTTTTTTTTTTTTTTTTTTTTTTTTTTTAAATATAATATAATAATTGTATGGTACTTCTAGTTACTGGTCATTCCATCATGAATCACTCTGCTCGACCTACGCCTGTGTATATGGTTCGCTTTAAGGGTCGTATTCACTATTTGGATTGTACTGAATTTAACAAACCATGTCCATGCGACAAAAAATTTCTTGAATTTTTATCTTCAAATATACAGTTTGTATTGCTTTATGTGACTACAGAAGGAACCCATCTTTCATCTTGTCCGATAAAGGAACAATTATGTGAATGTCGTTTATCAGGATTTATGGATTTTATTGTTACAGACTCTGGATGTCATTTATCAAATTGTAAAAATACACATGACTGTCAATGTCATAAACAAATTGATCGTATTAGATGGTTTCCTATATTTCCAAGTATGCCACCAAGAAATACATTATTTCGATGTAAAGAAGGTCTACACATCCGCAAATGCCAGGGTAATCCCTGTAAGTGTACTACAGTCCTTTTCGAATGTGGATATTATAGATGTCGATTTTCGAATCAAGGATTACATTTGACCCATTGTTCAAAAAGTGTTGATAATTATATCCCTGAAACAGAGGAATCATTACCTGAAACAGAGGAATCATTACCTGAAACAGAGGAATCATTACCTGAAACAGAGGAATCATTACCTGAAACAGAGGAATCATTACCTGAAACAGAGGAATCATTACCTGAAACAGAGGAATCATTACCTGAAACAGAGGAATCATTACCTGAAACAGAGGAATCATTACCTGAAACAGAGGAATCATTACCTGAAACAGAGGAATCATTACCTGAAACAGAGGAATCATTACCTGAAACAGAGGAATCATTACCTGAAACAGAGGAATCATTACCTGAAACAGAGGAATCATTACCTGAAACAGAGACTTGTGAATGCAATATAATATTCAAACAGTTAGCTGTATGTAAGTAATTTGTAAAAAAAAAAAAAAAAAAAAAAAAAAAAAAAAAAAAAAAAAAAAAAATTTTTTTTTTTTTTTTTTTTTTTTTTTTTTTTTTTTTTTTTTTTTTTTTTTTTTTTTTTTTTTTTACATATATATTTTTTAAGAGTTTGAAAAACTTTTTCACAATGCCATACCTATCGCTTCATGTGCGAGTTCATTCTCCTCAACTGGCATGGAATAAATATTTGCTTAGTTATTACTTGGGTTCATACTTTAAATTATTTCAACCCCATATTACCACTTTCAAAGTATTTCATGTTACTAGGTGGTTATTTCAAGGATCATTGATTCGTTTCCATGTGCTAGTGTTATATAATACAAATGAATCCAGTCCACGTGTTTCTACCCCCCGACGAACCCCTCTGCAATTTTTTAAAACGCGTCGCCAAAGAAAAGCTCATTCACATCCAAACCGAAAACGTCCATTGCGCATACATTGAGCGCGGATCTTTAGGGTGTGCTTGTCATTCCCAGGATCAATTGGTAGTGGATGGCAGAAGAATGATTGTTCCCAGACAACGACATGCAGTAACTGGATTCCCTTGTTATGCTCTTCCTCGCCACTGTACTCTGGATGAAAAATTAACCATTGTCACTTGGTTGACGCGTCACCAATTTTTAACTTTTGGACACCATATTGAAAATGGTTCGCTCGTCCGATATTTAACACCCAATAAAGTGTTTCGTTCCCGACCCCATACGTACTGTAGCGTGTGTGAAGAGCACGAGTTGGTGGGTGAGCCGGTCTTTTGTTTAAAAGCAATTGTATTGTCTGCTCAAAACAAAGGTCCCACTGTGGAAAGCGTACTTACTCCTGATGCATCGACCCAGCAAGTATGAATTGCTACATGCCATGCACTATGCGAGGGAATGCACCCGTGTGTATATGATGGACAGGTCTCGTCAACGTTATCCCAACCTATTTCAGCATGCTGTAATTAAAGTCCGTCCTGCTACTCGGGAGGATTATTACATTCCACCTACCCTGGAATCAGAATGTATTGTGGTAGAAAGCACAAAGTTTGACCGAATTGGATGTCAAATGTTGGGATGTTTCCCATTTAAAAGTAACGGAATGCCTTGTGAAAAAAACGACCCATTACAATGGACTTTTTTAGGACACGATTTTACGTTATCGTGTCAACCGAGTTGTGCATCCTCAAGTATTGACACAGAATGGTGGACCGATAAATGTGTCGTAGTTAATCCGCTCAAAAAGTTATTGGCCATTTTTCCCGAACAAGTGTTTGGCCTTCATTCCAAGCATCCTTTGCACGTGGGTTTGGATTGGAAAAACGGTCAAGTGTATTTAAATAAAATATATTGTCAAGCCTATGGTTTAAATTTTAACGGATTTGATTGCAGTGCATCTACTGGACAGACAATAGGTGAAATTGTGTTTGGAAAAACTGTCTATCGCGCGATCAAAACCGCCTTTATCCAAAAAAATAATGTATCACCTCCCACCATTCCTGTTGATGCTATGGACCCAATTGTTCGAGAAGATGATTTAAAGGTGGATAATTCCGACGCATCCCAGCTAGCCAAAGAAATAGCAATTGAAATTGGAATTGATTTTGGTATTGACATTGCTGCGTATGTGGTGGAAAATGTATTACGAAAACGAGCACCCAAACTTCTTTTGAAAGCTGCGAGTAGTATACCTATTAAATCAGCATTGATGCAAGCGGTATTACAAAATTCACTGTCCACGAGCATTCGATCACTTGCGACTTTGGGAAAAGTGGTGGGAGGTGCGGCCAATGTATTTGCAGTGTATAGTGTGATATCAGTGGTGATTGATATTATCGATCCTTTGAATTATGACAGTGTATTAACTGGAAAAATGGTGGAGGCCATCAACAATCGTCTCGATTATCAATACTTTCAACGGATGGATAATTTTAATCACGAAGTGACCCCTGAATTTGTATGGGATAATGTGTTGGTGAAAGAGGATGAATCCGATCGGTATGCGTTTATGGCCAGTAAAGTGGAGCAATACTTGTTGGCTCTGCGAGCAGACGATCAAATCCACCATGAACCCAGGCGGACAGAATTTGACTTTCAACTAACGAAAGAAAAGGATACGACTCGCTGGAATTGGACTATACATGTAGTATTAGTATTGATGTTTTTAATATTTGCAATAATGTCAATGGGTTGGGTCCATGTATGGGGAATTGTTTTACTAGCTGCTGCATGGTTAATAGGGTAAAGAGAAGGAAACTGTTCTAAAGTTTTGTAGAAATAATTAAAGTAGTAAGTAAAAAAAAATCAAGATGATTATTGTATTATCAAAAAAAAAAAAAAAAAAAAAAAAAAAAAAAAAAAAAAAAAAAATTATTATTATTATTTTTTTTTTTTTTTTTTTTTTTTTTTTTTTTTTTTTTTTTTTTTTTTTTTTTTAATATAATAATCATCTTGATTTTTTTTACGTACTACTTTAATTTCTGCGTCGTTTGATATCGATAACAGTTTGGCGTGGTACTTGATCTCGTTTTATTGGATGAGATTTTGAGCAATGACTTAACAAATAACGACAGGCTTTGTTGGGAATACGCCGTGTTTGAAACCTACCGTCCTTATTCTTGAATGTTAACCGGTGCGGGGAATAATTATATACTAATTCCGAAGGGTTACTACCCCATTTCAGGTAGGAGGAGGGTTGTATTTTAACCTTTCGGGATCGGGACCTGCGAGGTGATCTTTGGGGAGATGGAGACCTACGAGGTGATCCATTAGGAGATGGAGACCTGCTAGGTGATGGGGACATGCTGGGAGAGGGAGATCTGAACCTTTTAGACTTTTTTGAGCGACTTTTACGTTTCTTTTTAGATTTCTTTTTTCTACGGTGGATCATAGATGTACTTGGCAGATTTACAAGGTCTGTAGATTGATTTCTCATTGGAGATCTGCTTCTTGACCGGTTTCTTACTCTATTTGGAGACGTACTCCTCGATCTCATTGGAGATTTGCTTCTTGACCGGTTTCTTACTCTATTTGGAGATGTACTCCTCGATCTCATTGGAGATTTCCTTCTTGACCGGTTTCTTACTCTATTTGGAGATGTACTCCTCGATCTCATTGGAGATTTGCTTCTTGACCGGTTTCTTACTCTATTTGGAGATTTGCTTCTTGACCGGTTTCTTACTCTATTTGGAGATGTACTCCTCGATCTCATTGGAGATTTGCTTCTTGACCGGTTTCTTACTCTATTTGGAGATGTACTCCTCGATCTCATAGGGGATCTGCTTCTAGATAGGCTTTTGGATCGCATTGGAGATCTGCTTCTAGACCGGGATCTGCTTTTAGACCGAGATCTCATTGGAGACACGCCTCGGCTATTTGTAGACCTTGGAGTTGGAGGTAATAAGCAATTATCAGATGTTAAATCCATAGGTGTCGAAGGAAATGAAAAATCCAAGTCTGATAAACTAATATCAGGGGTACTTAAAGAATTAAACACGGATCCCAAATCCATTTCAGGAGTATTCAGGGTAGGAGTAAATAACGTTTCCATTCTCGTATGCCGCCTCTTGTTTTAATTATTTATTTGATAAATGTTACCAACCCAGTGTTCCAAATTATACATGGCTGCAGCTTTACAGGCATCTATAGGTGTGGCAGGAGCAATATACTCTACGTTAAGAACCTTTGTTTTGGGTATATCAAAAGACTGATCAATGCTTCCCGATCTGTAATATGGAATAAGGGATATAATCTGTCTGAGGTTTAAAGCATTCCCATATTCAAACGTTTTACAAAAGAGTTGATCTAAACAATTTTGAGTAAGTTGATCAAAAGCGCGTCGACCACTGTTTTGGGGAAAGCAAATAAACCAACCTTTAATAAATTCCTTGTGAGACAGCATAAAGTCAAAAGCGTCCCAAAAAGCTAAATACATGATGAATGGGTTAGATTGTTGTGTTAAATCTACAACAATATAGGTGTTTTTAGCTTTCAATGTGTTTATACGTTGCCATTGAATGACTAATGTATTTATTGCATTTATTTGTACATTTTTTATGTTTTGAGTCTGAACAGAATTATCCTGAATTTTAAGTAATTCTTGTGTATCGCGAACCATCGTGGTCAAGCTTTTAGCATGAAAGTAGGATACATAGGTCCACAATGATTCGGGCCGTGTGGTATAGGTGAAATGACTTGTGAATACTACAAGCCTAGTAGCTTTGGTACTTTTTTCTAAAAGTTGATACGGTTCAGGCTCCAACACTACAAGTAAATCACATGCATCAACTAATTGGTTAGAATTCACTACACGAATGCGGCCGTCATGTGTAGATGGACATGAATAGTAGGGTGATTGAATGGCTACGCTCAATTGTGGGTCAGCAGCAAGCATGTCGAAAACCACTCGAGGATTTCTACCCAAATTTCCAAAGACAACAACATAGTCATGCCTTAAAATAAATTGCAACAAGTCTTGAAGAGAATTCATCTTGATTAAAAAAAAAAAAAAAAAAAAAAAAAAAAAAAAAAAAAAAAAAAAAAAAAAAAATTTTTTTTTTTTTTTTTTTTTTTTTTTTTTTTTTTTTTTTTTTTTTTTTTTTTTTTTTTTTTTTAATCTTTTAATTAACACGACGTTCTGGGTGCAACTCCATTATACGATACGTGCAACTGCCGTTCAAAATAGCAGCCATTTGCACCATACGGTTTAAAGCTACATCAGCTCTCTGATCGTTTCGTGCCTTGTCTTCATTCAAATCTTCCATCAAATCTTCCATAAAATCCCTGTCCTGCATTGACAGCTGATAATACTCCCCATCTGATCGCTTTTGTCTTACAAACTCACCCAAATTAAATTTTTCAGCTCTTCTTCGTTTTTGGGGAGGTAATACTTGCGGTTTTAAATATTTATGAGTACCGGCATCATATATTAATTTGGGGCACGTTTCACTGGGTTCGTCTTCCCTATTTGCGTTCATACTTTCGTTCGTTTTACGGATTATGTATGCATGCATAAAATAATTGAAATCGTTAGGATAATTTGGAAAAGTCTCACGAAATTGTGTTTGCGCTTGAGTCAGCTCATCTGGTTGCAAATTTTGAGGCTCTATTACCTCAGAAAAGATTTTCTGAAATAATATATTGACGCTTTGGAGTTTTGTTACCATTTCATCGTCGGTTGTCGAATGAGCCATCATCTTTGTTTAATGGATCGTTTTCAATCGTACGAAAATATAATTAGGTGTTTGGCGTCACGATCCATTCACAGTATTGATTTTGACGCGACGACGGTGTGTGTGCGATTTGAAGAGGGTGATGTGTGTACTCAAAAATTTGATTCTGTTTTGAGATCGTTTTTTATTATTTTGCAATCTGTACACTGCCAACGGAAGGCTTTTACACCGGATTGCATATCAATACCTCTCGGGCATTTTCAACTATTGGGTTGGCGTGTAGGAGATGCTGTATGTTTTCAACTGGACGATGTGGATATATCTATTGTATTTTCATAGAGGCTAAAATATCATCCATTTTTTCACACGTATACCGGTATTTAAGGTATTTAAAAATGGTAATGGACATGAGTGCCACGAAAATGACCAGAGTCAATACGATAAAATGAAAACGAAAATTAAACGCTTGGTTTCCAACTATTAGGACTCCAATGGAATACAGCAAGCCACCCACTAGGCTAAATATCCCAAAGGGTTCCAAATGAGACACGTTTACCATAGTAACCTACTTTTAGCTGTTACCAAGTTTTGATATACTTGATTCCAGAAAGCATCATGCAAGACAAATGAATTTTGAAGCTGGTATTGGAAAGACTGAGCGTTTGTTAATATGTGAGCTAATGTCCAAATAGATTCTTGCATACCGATCAATGGGTTTTGATGAAGAAACTGTTTAAGCTTTTCCCATAAATGGTTCCAAGTAGGGAACAAGGTATTTTTTTGCACTTGAAACTCTTGGTATGCGTCTTTATCCAAAATCCCTTGTAGAAAAGTTTCAAGGGCAGTATAAGTCTTTTTCATAATTTCTTCCGACGAGTGTTGATTCATTGTTACTTGATTAAAAAAAAAAAAAAAAAAAAAAAAAAAAAAAAAATTTTTTTTTTTTTTTTTTTTTTTTTTTTTTTTTTTTTTTTTTTTTTTTTTTTTTTTTTTTTTTTTTTTAATATAAATAGACTTACAACCATGCTACACTTCTCAATCTTTCTTTGGATCTTATAAATTGGGAGATGAATCATCCATTGTTTTCTGATAAAGACTGCCAAGATTGGTTGAATCGAAACACTACAACGGATAAGACTACTTGCTGTAATTCGCCAGATATTTTTTCATTTTTAAAGCAGGATCGAACTATTGATGAACCACCTAGTCTGTATAGACAATGTAAAAATTGTGGATATACTCTTAAAGTAAAACACAAGTGAATTGCTATTCAAGTATTCCAATATCCTTTAACGCTGGTCATCAAAGTGTTCAATTTTTCTTCTACCCATTTTCCAGTATTCTTTAAATGCTCGTCATTATAAGATGAAAAGTACATCATGTAAGCGACAAGTCCATACGTCAACACAATAAGCAATAAAAATATCCATCGACCCGTTATAGCAGCCACAACACACAATATACAATTGATGTAAATTGATGTATAAAACAATATTCCATGAACCATATAGCGTTCATCCATCTTGATTATATTTTCATGGCAAGAGAAAAATCAGGGACCGAGTCTTTTAGACCATATGATGCGAATCCTACAGATTTTTGTGTAAAATCTTTCAGCTTTGGTAAAAAAGCACCTCCAGAATAGGAAACTTCCATTCCACCCTCCTTCAATATCACATCTGGGGGATAGGTTACTCGATACTCATACTCAATTTCTACCTTATCGTGTAATGTTTCAAGACGGAATGAAGCATTTACACTGATACCTTCTGGGGGGATAGTGATGACTACATTGTCAATACGCACCACGGTCGGTTGATCCGTCATACTCTTGATGCGTTTTACTTCGTTTTTCTGAAATTTTGCTTTTGTATGGGCTGGAAAAATAGCATTCATGCCGGGAGCCATGCAAGCATACCGCTTTCCATCCACCAACCCAATGCCTTGCGTGTCTGAAGAAGGACAAAATACAAAAGGTTGAGACTCATCACATGTTGCAAAAACAGTAGTGTCAAACGCAAAATGACCCGATTGAATGTGTTGTCCAGGCACACAATGTTCGGGAACGACGTGCTCCACCTCGCGTTGAGACCAATAGAGGTATTGATATGGAGTAGTATGTTTTATTAACCGCCGATCGGATTCGCGAAACGTGCATTTGGAACCATCTCGTAACGCAATTTCATACGGAATTTGTGATAAAAATGGATAAAGTGTACAATCGGGATGACTACATATATTGTACGTTACCAAATAAACATTTTCAGGATCGGTGCAAGGACCGATGACAGGTTTTTTCTTATAATCCCAAGGAATCATCCAATTGTCTTCTCGTAAAGAATCCAATTGATATAAATGAATACCCTGATACGAATAAGATTGAGGAATACGCGGTCGGCATTCCATGCCATCGAAAAAGTGATTGCCTGGACACGATACCACCTTCTGCGTCGTGCAATCGAAATAGGAAGTGTGTGATCCAGATACGGGCACGCGGGAAGTGATATCATCACAGGCAGATTCAATCTTGAAACGTTTGCTAATGCGTTGACCCGGTTCGAGAGCTAGTCGCTTTCGAGTGGATCCTTCACATGTATATCCCGTCACCAGGTCAAAGCGTTTGGAATGTTTCCAGTTGAGTACATATTTAGTAAATTCATGCACAGGGACGACTAGGTCGGTTTCGCTAGACTTTACGTTGGTGCAAAATTCCGGAATAGTACATTGCTTTCCGTCAAACACTTGCGGCAACTGTGTTAAATTATCACCTTTTGACAAATAGGAATCCCACGCACTAGGACATGTTACCTCATCGACAATTTTATTCCCGCGACATCGTATATAGCCAGGAGAATAAGACAAAGGTCCTACATGCTCTGACTTTGAAGGTAAGAGTTGATTATCGGGTTGACCCCAACAGGTACTCAATTCACAAGTAAAAGAGTCAATATATCGGTACCAAGGTGGACATGTTTCGAAAACTGGCTTACCTTGATGACAGACGAGTAAGGTGCGAGAATCCAACAATTTGGGTTCCGTGTTATATTGACAATAAATAGTTAAATTATCCCGGTCTACACATTTGTCGTGTACAAAATACCGGTTGGGTGGACAGCTTAGACGGACGGCTGTTTCATGTTTACATTCATAGTAATATTGAAAATTTAAAATGTCAGCAAATAGAGTACCATCTTTTTTAGAGGTACAGACATTAATGTCTTGACATTTTTGTTGATGAAAGATTTGACCCGGTCGACACATGTGTAATTGATCAATTGTATCATTTTGACACGTGAAATAAAAAACCTGTTTGTTTTGTGATGTATGAGAAGCATTCGGTTCAAAGGAGGGTGGTTGTTGAAATGTAATGGATTTATCGTCATTTTGCAGATAATCATACAAGGGTCGACCTGTGGCCAGGACATGTGCTCCATCCGGTTGACCATGACACACATCTTGTGGGACAAATTGTTGGCTTTGAATGTTGTAGTGGTCTGGTAGTGGAACGCTCCACTGTATAGTAGAATTGCTGATAAACTCAAAGTGGGATCCATTGGATTTCAATTCATGTGTAAAGGGTGTGGTGTATGGTATCAGCGGATTCGAGGGTTTATTTGCATATGAAGTGCTGGACCACGCAATGTACACGAAATACAAAAGGAATAAAACTATTGTAAACGCTTCAAGACCCATCACAACTTGGTTGTTAAAAAAAAAAAAAAAAAAAAAAAAAAAAAAAAAAAAAAAAAATTTTTTTTTTTTTTTTTTTTTTTTTTTTTTTTTTTTTTTTTTACATCTATAACTATTGAAATTTATTTTCTTTTGCTTCTTTAGCAAACATGGTAATTCTTTGTGAATTACATACACCTCATGGTATGGTTCGAAAAGAATCCTTTTGTCAACTTTTATCTGAAATCGTAGACGATAGCGCATATATCCACATTGATGTGAAATGCTCGCCCGAAACATTAGAACAGATCTGTTCAAGCATAATATCTAAAATTCAACAACAACCCAAGCTTTCATATGTGTTCATGTCCAGCAGTCCAATTTTTTCGTTAATACAAGATTTACCTTATTCTGATCAAAGTATTGAATGGATCGAGTATTACGAAAAAAAATTACAAGGTTTAGTTGATAAAATAATTGTATTTGATTATGGGCGAGAAATTGACAGAGAACTTGCATACAAACAAATTAAATTATTTGATACATTTGAAAAATATAGTTGTTATGTGCACGAATGTAATGAAAAGATAGCCTTTATAATTAAAAAGGTTTTTACAGATGCAGAATCCTTTGCTGTTGAACAATTTAAGAAAATACATTATATTTTAATGTATACATTTTATAATTTTAATTATGTAGATATGCTAATAATATTGAGACATTTTGAGATGGAAACAGCTATGCGTAAATTAGATAATATAATGGATAAAAATGTACGAAATAGTGAATCGGAATTGGCAAGAAGATGGAAATATATTACTCCAGGATGGTGGAATTGTTACAATAGTGACACGTAGTGTCACTGATTAGAGCACTGATTAGAGTAATCATTCAAATCTGATGAAGGGGAAGAATGAGCCAAAAAAGATATCAGGAGGAAGAGTAAAGAGAATTAATGTCATTCACCTTCTATTTCTAAAAAAAAAAAAAAAAAAAAAAAAAAAAAAAAAAAAAAAAAAAAAAAAAAAATTTTTTTTTTTTTTTTTTTTTTTTTTTTTTTTTTTTTTTTTTTTTTCCTTCGTAATTAAAACCGAGCAGCTACTCTTGTAGCATACCTATTCACATCACCATGTTGTACTCGATACGTTGGGAAAAGATTCATGTACCGGCAACACCCCGAGGCAAACGAGTTTATGAACCCAATATCATTAATGTTCAAACCACTTTTCTAGATGAATCTGGACAGGTCCTTCAAGTCGTACGTAAATATGAAGAGTGGATAGGAGTGTGTACTAACCACATTGACAGAGTCGTTCAAAATCTGGAAAATCATTTTCCCAACTGTTATGTTCGTTATTCTTGTTTGGGATCCGTCAAAAAAATTTTACCCTATTTTGACGCTCGTCTTCAAAAAACTAATAAACTCGACACCTCTTCCAAACCTTTTTACAAATTATACATTCGAGCTTGTCATGCTGAAATTGGACGTTTTTTTAATCAGTACAAAATTAGTTACTACGATCAGACCGATTGGCTTGTTAGATTGTACATTGATCTTTGCACATTGCATAAATCACAAGGGTTTTATTACAAATGGTACACAATCACCCCATCCGAATGGATATTAGAGTCCTTTCAAATGCATCCTGACCAAAATCATACCCCCGATTGGACGATCGGGTCTTTTGATTTAGAAACGGTGCCTATGGATGGAGCGAATCGAGTCCCGACTGGACTCGAAGAATCAGATGAAATTGTCATGATCAGTCTCTACAAATGGAATCGGCAGCAAGGCATACGGAAATGGTTATTGTATAGGTTACCATGTGAAACCAGTCCCATTGAAATGGAGCATACCCATGCGTATACATCGGAAAAACACATGTTGAATGATTTCCATGCTTTAATCCAAGATTGTCAAGTTCTCACAGGGTATAATATAAATGGTTTTGATTTTCCATGTTTATTTGCGCGTCTGTTGTGGTTGCAAATGAATTCCATTCTCCGGTACTATTCATCCACTTTGGTGGGTCAAACCGTGGTGACGACCTTTCAAAATAAAATCGTTTTGGATTTGTACCATTACTTTAGGACCTTCTCCAATTATGATTTACCCGGCTTTAAATTGGATGATGTGGCTCGCATGAAATTGAATGAATCCAAAGTCCCTATAGTGGCAACGGGATTATGGTCGTGGTACACACATTCCAATGTTTCGTCAGAGCTCGTTCATCAGACGCAGGTGGAAACATGTCATAAAATCCTACAACCCCGTCGTATTGCAATTGATCAATTTGGCACCTTTAAGGATTACATGTATTATTGTTTAAAAGATTCTCTTCTCGTGTATCGTTTATTTGAAAAGGAACTGGTGTTGTCTTTTTTAGTGGAGAGAGCCAATTGTACCGATTGGAATGTAGTGCAAGCTTTGCATATGGGAAATTCCACATTTTTACTGGAATTGTTTAAAACGTATGGGACGTGTTTGGGATTTTTCATCAATGCTCATTTCTTAAAAAGTCCCATTGACCCTAAAAAATACGAGATTATGTTCAAAGATCATAAATACCAGGGCGCTTTAAATTTTTGCATACCGGAACAATCGTATGAGGATGTGTCGGTGATGGATTTTGCCAGTATGTATCCGAGTATTTTATTGAGTAGTAACCTGTGTTATGGTTCCTGTACCATTATGACGCGCCAGGAATGGCTCGCATCCCCTCGAGCCCAAACGTTAACCACCATTCCTTTCCGTCGGCATGGGACCATTGATTTTGAGGTCGATGGGTTTGGTGACCATCCTCACTTTCAATATCCCACGTTTAATCCTCACGTGGACACGTTCGCCATTGTGATTGATACACAGACCGACTCGTTTTTACCCTGTATTGTAAAACACTTTATTGATTTGCGACACCATCATCAGCGTCAATATAAACAAACCAACAATCCATACCACTATAATGCGCAGTTAAACATTAAAATTTTGATCAATTCTCTCTACGGTGTCATGGCGAGCAAAGATTCCTGCCTGGCCTATTTACCCATCGCCATCACCATTGTGACGTTGGCCCGATATCAGTTATTGGGATCGTATCATTTCATGAAACGGTTGGGCTATAACGTGTGTTATGCAGACACAGACAGTTTAATGGTGAATCAATGGCCCGAAACCAACTGTGCAGCGGTCAACAACTACTTGAATTTACCACACGTGGAGCTGAAATATGAGCAACGCATGACTCGTTTACTCGTATTATCTAGAAAACGATACATTTACGAGACGCAACAGGGAACGATTGTGACAAAAGGATTTCAAAAACGAATTAATGAGCTTGTGGAATTTATTTCCCGATTGGTGTTGCATAATGTGTGGAGTGTTATATTTTCCACTCCTTTACCGACCCAATCCGACAACGAGGCGCCTGAAAATTGTGTATCGTACGCATGGCTGGAAAACAATCTGTCGTTGGAGAGTCGAGGATGGCTTTTGTGGTTGGAAATTGTACAAAAAGCCCATTACAAATGTCGAGATGTTAAAAAATATTCAATGTATCGTAAAACGAAACGTTTGAGTGACTACAAATCCAAATCGTGTGTAGCGGTGCGCATGCTTCAGAAATATCCTGAAAAAAACAATGATTATATTGAATACACGTACAGTCGAGCGGACGTTTCTTTTCGAGAAGCGAGTAAGTGGGTGATGGATGCCCAAGAGTGTCAATGGGTGAATTATGAACAGCTATTTATTAGTCAAAAGAAAATGTTTTGCATGTTGCTAAATATGGCATTTTGGCATCGTCCTACCATTCCTCTAGATCAATGTAATATGGTGATGAATGCGCTTCGTTGGAAGGTTTTTATGCACGCCGAGTTATTGCATTGGCACAAGACCCGCTCCCAAGGTGAAGCACGGCGGATTGTGTTGCTGGTCGAACGAAGTGTAAAATACACATTTAGTATCAATAATCATTTAAAAAAAGGCTCAACGCGAGCAGTTCGACGCACGGGAAAATTTGAGAATGGCCCTCCTGAGAAAAAGAAAAGAGCAGAATTGTAAAAAAAAAAAAAAAAAAAAAAAAAAAAAAAAAAAAAAAAAAAAAAAAAAAAAAAATTTTTTTTTTTTTTTTTTTTTTTTTTTTTTTTTTTTTTTTTTTTTTTTTTTTTTTTCCTCCTCAACCTTTAAAGAAGACTCCAGTTCCCAGACCAAATGATATGCAGTAAATTATCACTTGGATGTAAAACATCATTTGATATTTCTTCACATGAGCACTACCCGTTGCTGCAGTAGTGTCCATGTATATTCCGTACGTTAGATAGCCAAAACAAATCATACCAAATAGGATTACGACCAACAACGAGGTTATTAAAATAGTTTTGAGATTCATATCTGGACTTCTTTATTAAGACATGAGTAGTAGCAAGCTTAAAAATACCATACCGACCAAGTTGATGACAGTGGGTCCAACAAAACCCGTGTAATGGTTCGACCAAAAGTCTACAGCGTCAATACCTGCCACATCTACCTTGTTATTAGTATCAATTTTATAGGACTCACTGTTTGAAATTTTATACATTACGTATACTTGCACAATTATTGAAACAAACAACAAGCCTAGTAAAGTAACTAATATTATACTTTTAATAGTAAACTTCATTCTTCTTGTTTGTAGATCACTAAACAAGAGTCATGGCCGTACACGCTCTTATTCATACCACTGGAGTTATCATGGGTAAACAATATGTACCTTTGGAATTGGCCTACATTGACGTCACTGGTTATGAAATTCATTTTCTTCTCAAAAGTCCACTTTCTTACTGGGATACTGTGACACAGTTTCCACATGCTCAACCAGATGCCATCATGACAACTCGACGAGGTACACTGCTTTCCGATATCATGCATTTTTTACGCGGTAGACATCGACAATTGCAAAACCAATTTCCTCATACTGATATTATTTTTGGATGTAAAGGATCCAGTCTTCAAATGCAAGTATTGCGTCAGAGTCATTTACCTCATCTAGTGGATGTGGAAACATTACAAGTTCCCTCTTTAAAGGTTTTGTCTCGCATGTATCCTTACATTGCATTTTCACCTTGCCCATGGCATGTTAAACCGTCTAAATGTGCTCTCACGTCAATACGTTTGCTAGCTACTTATATGTTTCATCAAAATTTTATTTTGCCGTTCAGCTAGATGGAGTTGCTCAGACATTTGCATATCATCCGTGAAAGGATGATCCACCAGGTCTGAACACGATTCTTTCCACACATTATCCAGTTGAGTCAATGCCAATAAACGCTGAAATACGTCAATGACACGAGGTGGTGATTGGATTAACGTTACCTCTGGAATAGAATCATGGACTAATGACACATTGTGTAAAAAAGTGGATAGATTTGCTTGTTTTTGTAATAAGCTGGATGGATACTGTCCATCCAAAAACTGACTCAAGGCTCGCGCGATTAAATTTTGAACCGCTTGTGACAAAGCATGGTCAGGTCTTGTGCGGATAAACGTTTCCAAATGTGTTCCAGATTGCCAGTGTACAGCATTCACATACTCGGATGCTGGAACCATATGCATGGACAAGGGATCTAAATACTCGCCACGTGTCTTGCATGTCACGTCGTACAAACGAGCAGTCCGTTTCATTAAATCAGTAGAGGGCTGCGGTAATGGAGCCAATTCTTTGGGTAAAGGCCGGCGACGGGTCAACCATTGACGGGCCAATTCTCCCCAGAATGTGGCTGAAATGTATTGAAAAGGACCTGAATCTTCGGGATTGGAAAGAATGCTGTTGAGCGTAGATGTGTCGTCTTTGGGGATAAGGGTACTGGATTGATCTCGACGTTTTAAAATGGCCAACATTTGATTGAAAAATGTAGTCATAAATCGTGTGTGGAATGTGGGTAGCGGCGTTTCAGGTTGTAGTATAGTTTGCTCTAAATAATCTAACAAAACCTCCAAATCGCCCTGGATCTGATATCGGAAAAGGGTAATGCCACCATGCCGGATCATATCTTTCCATGGAATGCCGTCTGCTTCCAGTCGTGTAATGATTGGATAGATTAAACATGGCGGGTCTATAATGTTGGAACGATCATGTCCAAACAAAAATTGCTCAAACCATTCTATCAAGGAGGAATTGGACATCTTGATTCCAACGATGCAGGTTCCAGTGAAAAGGCTGTACTTGAGCCGTGTAATACTCGAGCAAATTTCGGGCCATTAAACAATGAATGGAGTACATTGAAATGAAGAGTAGAATATATACGACCCACATGTTTGATAAACTTGATTAAAAAAAAAAAAAAAAAAAAAAAAAAAAAAAAAATATATATATATATATATATATATATATATTTTTTTTTTTTTTTTTTTTTTTTTTTTTTTTTTTTTTTTTTTTTTTTTTTTTTTTTTTTTTTTTTATAATCAAGTTTATCACTCTGGATTTATTTTACAGCTCACCTTTTGACAATGGGCATCACCAACTTTTGTATGCTGCTCAATACGCTGTACAAAGGGGACGGTGAGGAGCCGCCGGTTACCCCACACTATTTTGATTCTATTCTCTACGATGCCCAATCGTTATTGCACGTGGCGCTTTCCCTGGCTCTCGAGACTGATGAACCCAAACTCTTTCGTGAATTGTGTCAAATAGCATGGTCTAAATTTGAAAAGCATCTCAATGCATTTTTATCTTTTCACACGTCTGATTGCATCACTCTCATCTTGTCGTTTGATGGTGAAGGGGTACCCATGAAATGGCCCACCCAGCGGGAACGACGGACCAAGAAGGAGGGTGAACAACGTACCGTTCAAATTCAAGGAATTAATAAATACAGGCTTGCGCTGTTTGGGAATAATGTCATTGCTCTGGAGATTAAAAAATATTTTGTAAAACGCTTGAAGCAGTACAAGTTTCCCAATATACGGGAATTAAACGTTGTCATCAGTGGATGTAATGTTCCCGGAGAAGGTGAGCATAAATTGTTTCATGTCTCACAGGCTTTACCACAGTGTAAACATGTATTGATTGCGAGCGAAGACCAAGATGTGTTTGTTATAGCTTTGATGCGGTTGACATCGTACGAAACCCTACAAGTCTATCGGTACGGAAAGTATTATCCAGTGACTCAATTGGCTCGTGAAAAGTTGCCCGTCACTCACCTTGAAACATGCTCTTTTTTGTTTGGAAATGATTTTATTCAAGCTCTTGTTGGTATCTCCCTTGTCAACGCACCCGACATAATTCGATATTTAGATGAGCTTTCCTCTAGTGAGGAGGACCATCCAGTGTTCGTGATGAGTCGTTTCATTCAAAAGATGAAAAAACATTTACGTTACCAAACAACTACTCATATCGATTCCGTATTGGTGGAATCCTTTTGGATCGTGTTTTTCTGGCTAAGAGATTACTACACCCAGTGGGAATTTCCACAAAAGTTTTTGGAAAATCCCATTTACGATCGATTTGACCGAAACCAATTGCTCACGGCTTTAACAACATCGGCTTATTCTTTGTCGTGTTACGAAAGGGCTCAAGCGGCCTATAATGATTTAAAAATGGATCCCGTTTCATTCGAACAAGCAGAACAAACTGTGTTTAGGTCTCACGACGTACTGACGCTTTTGAAAAAATATTGGGTAAAACCAGTTGATAAGGCGTGCGTTGTATTACGTTTAACAAGAAAACCATCAATACCCAACCCATGACCAAACCAATGATCCAAATCCATTGGGAATGGAACCACTCGAAAGGTAATACTCGAAAGGGGTCAAAGATCAGTTGACTCGCTTCCTTATATTGAAGACGCCGATCCAATTGAATCAATTGCAATACAGGTTCGGGCGCTATTACCACACGAGATTCGTGATCAAACACAATTAAGGATTGATGCCAATCCACATCTTGCAACAGACTCGCATTAAACCTTTCAGCGTTTGGAAATTGCTTGTAAATGGATAAAGATGCAACATGCGATAGTAATTGAGCAGTAAAAATCATATTTTTCGGATAGGTTAAGACGAGTCGTGAGTGATAAAAAGTGTCATTGTACGGTATCCATGATTTAGTATATAAAATCGTGGTCAGGGTCGCCATACTCTTTGTTTTGATAAAACAAGAAACGTCGGCGAATAAAGAAATGAGTGACTTATCAGATACTCAAAAGAACTATTGGGATGTAGAAAATAGCTCGAGTTCAGAACCATCCCTTCTAAGTGACTATACAGATGATGCACTGGCCTTGACAGATACTAAAATTAGAATAACTGCACCCAACTTTGAAACATTTCTTCCTGATTGGCGAATGGACCAACCCAAATATTCAGGTAAATTTGGTCCCGACCAAGCACGTGAAGAGAGTTCCATAGAAATAAATGCATATGATTTCAACGTTTTATATAAAAATGATTCTGAAAGTAGGTCCGACGAAGAAGATGAAAAGAGTTTAGGTGAAAGTAGGTCCAACGAAGATGAAAATATGGAATTTCAAGATGAAAAGAGTTTAGGTGAAAGTAGGTCCGACGAAGGAGATGAAAAGAGTTTAGGTGAAAGTAGGTCAGACGAAGGAGATGAAAAGAGTTTAGGTGAAAGTAGGTCAGACGAAGGAGATGAAAAGAGTTTAGGTGAAAGTAGGTCAGACGAAGGAGATGAAAAGAGTTTAGGTGAAAGTAGGTCAGACGAAGGAGATGAAAAGAGTTTAGGTGAAAATAGGTCAGACGAAGGAGATGAAAAGAGTTTAGGTGAAAATATGGAATTTGAAGAGGAAAGGAATAAGAGGGCATTGGCAGATCTTGAAAACAATGAAAATATTAAACGAATAAGAATGCCAGTACCAAATACTCTGTCGAATGACACATCATCGCGTACGACGCTAATTAATCCGTCAGTTTTAAAAACAACAATACCAGCATCTAGAATTCAAACGCATACAATAAAGACTTTAATGGCTTCAAATAGTAAAGTCCAATTATACTTTCGTTACCGGGATCAGATTCGTCACAAAATACGAATACAGGATTATGTAGACTTGAAACAAAAAAAACTAGTTCTGATGGCTGATGGTGAAACGCTAGATACCATATATAATAGTCATTTAAATCAGTTGGAAATTACTGGTACTATGACTGACGAACTAAAACGGAATCTCATAAAAGATACTTGGAACCTACTAATGAATATAGAAGCTGTAGAAGATGTAGAAGAGCTAGAACAAATGCAGTCAGGTTCAATGAATGGAAAATAAAAAAAAAAAAAAAAAAAAAAAAAAAAAAAAAAAAAATATATATATATATATATATATATATATATATATATATATATATTTTTTTTTTTTTTTTTTTTTTTTTTTTTTTTTTTTTTTTTTTTTTAATAACTTACTTTTATATATTTGATTACTTGTACCATCTTACCTTCCAGTGTCTTATTATATCAAACAAGATGGAATATATTCAACTCATCAAACGCACCCTTGATTGTCCTCTTCTTGTAAAAGCTCTCGACACCTTGGCGTCAGAAACAGGGACTTTAAATCTTGTTCATTCCGATTGGGAAGCCAAATTGAATGAATATCCTGTTCATAAACATCACTTGTCTAAACAAGTTTTATATTCCAAAGGACGCGCTTGTAACCAAGAAAAAGCCTATGTTCGAAACATTGCCGTACCAGCAGATACTTATAAAGTCATTGTGTTGGGTAATTGGTCCTGTAGTAGAATTCAATCTAATGATCCAGATAGTCCACCAGGTGATATTTCTTTTGTCACTCGAGAATGCCCTCCCTTGACAGTTATAGGTTATGCAATGCAGGAAAACCCTATACAAAAATTACACGATGGGGCAAGGTTGTTTATGGAGAATTGCAATCCAGTTTTGTGTAATACATGTTTAAAAGCACATCAAAAGTATAACGTGGCTTGTGATGTACGAAGAAATTGGTGCGTCACTAAAGTAAAAATATTCAATGGTGAAACGTTAACAAATGCTTTCAAGGCACAACTGGAACCCATTATGGAATCCATTGGGCAGTTTTTGGCCATCTGTCAAATACAATTATACAGTCGCACGACTTTTGGTGATGATAAATATAAAATTGGTGGTAAAATTAAAAATATGATCATGTTTCAAGAGTCGGCTATACAGCCAAATGTCGAGGTTAAATTTATGGATGACCCCATGTTACCAGCGATTGAATTTCAAAAGGATTCGGAACAAGAAAAGGTAGAAGAAGTAGTGTAAAAAAAAAAAAAAAAAAAAAAAAAAAAAAAAAAAAAAAAATATATATATATATATATTTTTTTTTTTTTTTTTTTTTTTTTTTTTTTTTTTTTTTTTTTTTTTTTTTTTTTTTTTTTTTTTTTTTTTTTACATTCTGTCCTTTATATTACTTTACGTGGTGTTTCTTTCACAGAATGTATTTACTTTGAAAAGTGTTGGTTTCGGGCAACACTCTTTCCCACTTATCGTATTTATGGTTTCGGGATGTATTTGGATCATTTCCAATCGATCATCGCCGGGCACTAACAACGTTCCACCTTCCCCCAAAGAATAATAAAAACTTGAATTGTTGGGACGCGCTATAAACCATTCCAAACTTGCATCGGATCCCAGCTGTTGGTAACGGGTCCATTTAATACAATCCAACCAGTCTTTGGGATCCAACACTTGGTCTACATACAAGGAAGTGATTGATTTAACAGGAAAGGGAGCTATACGAGGTGAATTTATGCCACGATATAACGAATATAAATCCAACAAATAGCAATTCGTCACCCGTTCACATACCAAGAGCGTGTATTCCATTCGTTGATACGAGTCCACCATAACCAGAGTAATACATTTCAAAGTACAATTGGGACATCCATGGCTGACATAGGGAGTCACCCCTCGTATCAGTTTGGGTTCAACAAACATGTTGAGACTCTTGCTCCAAGTCAACGGGCTTTCCCTTGCTTACTCAAGGAGTGGATCCATAATCCACAACCCACGTTGGTCATTGTAGCCGGGGGACCTGGTTCTGGAAAAACATATACGGTCACCAGTTGTTTGGATCGAGTATCAATTCCTCAACTACGTATGGCTCCAACAGCTCGCGTAGCAAGTAGGATCAATGGTTACACGATTCATTCCGCCATGAAATTGAATTGGACACAGGGATCCATCTTACACAATTTGAAAAAGGATTTAGAATTTGAAACGGATAACGAAGTGTGCATACAGAAAAGTCAAAGTTTGCTGGAGGAAATGGAGTGTTCGCATCACGCTCAGATCGTAGTGATTGATGAAATCGGTATGGTTCCTTTTTGGTTGACCTATTGGATTGTTCAGTACTTTTTTAAACGCCAAAAATCCATTTTGTTTATTGTGATGGGAGATCCAAATCAATTACAACCGGTCAAAACAAATGATAACCTGTTTAATGTATCCATCTTACTTGAAACATTTGAAATGCGACGCATTGATTTGCTAGAGAGTAAGCGGTTTACATCTGACTACGAATCAGTCATTCAACAATTACGAGATTATGTGAAAACTAATAATGATACGGGTGTATTTACCTATTTATGTAGTCATTTTCCGGTTGTAAACCACATTGATAGTACGATTCTGAAAAAGTGTACCCGCGCTCTAGCATATTTAAAATCCACTGTGGAATACTATAATAATTTCTATTTGAAGCACTTGGTACCCGGTCCGCGCATCCGTTTGTGGAAAAAAACAAAAACTTCCTATGTGGATGTAAAGAGGGGATGCCATATATTTGTGTGTCAAAATGGAGTATCCAAAGTTTCAAATGGAACGCCGTTAATATTTGAACAGTACAATCAAGAACTGGATTGTATTGAATGTCAAGATTCTACACGAGAAAAATGGGTGCAAGTACGACGAAATGGAAATGGTGAATTTCCGATTGTGTTGGGATTTGCAGGTACAGTTCACAAGTTTCAAGGAGACACAATGGATGATGTAGCAATAGCTATAAACTTTAATGGAAATCGAGATTTAAATATGGTCTATACGGCACTCAGTCGTGTCAAGTCAATGAAACAAATAATTGCAGTCATGTTGTAAAAAAAAAAAAAAAAAAAAAAAAAAAAAAAAAAAAAAAATATTTTTTTTTTTTTTTTTTTTTTTTTTTTTTTTTTTTTTTTTTCATAACATTTTATGCGCCTCAAAAAATTATTTCTCACCAAACAATTTCACAAGGTCTCATGGAGCAGAGTCTGTCCCCTCTGGCGCTAAAGATTTAGCAGGCACGATAAATTTAGAAGGGACAATCACCTCTGGTTTGGAAACAGACACCAACAAGGTGACTGCATAGTCGCTAATCGCTTTCATTTGTTGGGTCATTTGAGCATAAAATGGATGCACTAATTGGATTGAATTATTGTCCTTTTCCAACACCTGGTGAATGGTATGTAACAAACACCTCATTTCCATTTCAGCATCGTTTTCTTCGTGTTTGACACTAGACTGATAGGCTTGATAGGCTCGTTTTAAATTGTCATTATTTACCATCGGTTGTAACATGGGAGAAATGACTTTTTCATGGACATACCGACACACCATTCCAGCTATCATATCCACTACGGATTTGGTTGCTTTGCTTTGCTTCACACTCATCAGGGATTGTATAATGGTTTTCGATGCTGTATACATGTACATAAAATCATCCGCATGGCCGTTTTTACTGACTGTTTCAATGACTGCTTTCCCCATCGGGATTTGATGCATTAATTTTTCCATATACATTGTAAAATATTGTTTTTGAGTATCCGCCAGTTGATTCGTAATGTAATCCGTCTCACTGAGCTCTTTTTCCAAATTGTGTAAAATTCCAGTCTCCTCCTGTCGAATGATTTTGGGAGTAGGGGATTCGTCTTCCGATTCACTCAAATTGTCTTCATTCTCTCGACCCCGTTTCATCTTGCTTCTTAAAATGTCGGTTCTTGACGATCGACTCGATCCGATTCTTGAGCTCGATACAAGGCCCGACGAGCCTCAACATCTTCTTTTTTAACATCATCCCTTAGAATACCCTTCATCACGGGATCCATCAAGAAGGGTACGGTGTCAGGCGTGGCCATGGCAGCATACACATCCAAGTTATATTCAGGGACAAATTGGAGCGTCCATTCTCCTTTCCTATACTTTAAACCTATACCGTTGTAGCGAGATTGTTCCGGAAACTGGGTTAAATGATTCGGATTGGATACATAATGCCCCCGATACATTTCAGGCGACTCTAGATCGTTTTTACCAATATAGCACGCTGGAAACTGATACAACATCTGGGTAATCCACTGGTAAGGCATAGCCTCAGTATCAATATGTCGAGTCATAAATCGGCACCATTCCATTCGAATAGGCAGTTCTTTCCAATGATAACGCCTACGCACATATAAATCAAAGGACCATTTAGCAATCTTAGTCTTAAACGGCTGCCGTTCCTTAAACAGGACTTGCATATAATCATAGGGAAATTCTTGACCAATTTGTAGAAATCCATCTCGTATGGCATCGCCGAGAGCGGGAATCACCTGGTGTGCATCTAACGCATCATATTGCAAATAAACGAGGGGGTCCTTCATGTAAAAATAGGCTATGATATCGACTTCCCGAGGGGTTTCAAGGGGTTTTACAAATAAGCTCACGCATGCATTATAACCTGGACCCCGCATGTAGTGGTTTAAACGATCTATCCGTACCCCAAATTGGCCGAGCGTGGGGTCACACACGCAGCCAATCCCTTCCTCATATCTTGCTTTTTTAAGAGGTTTGCCCGTAATGGCATCAAAAGTACAAGGCCGTTTAAAATATTTTTTATCTCGATAGCGTTCAATGTAATCGGGCTCGAAACCATCGGAGGGTTGAATAGGGTCTGATGGAAAGTTCATTATACGTTCCCATGCTAACATTCTTTTGCACTGATTTTTGACGGGAATATACCCTTCCCAACACTCACACGTGGACGTAATCGTGTTGAAATGACCATACGGTTGGCATGCGACGATCAAGTCACAATTTCCACCGAAATATTTCTGGGATATCAAGTCTGGATCCTTGCAGACACAGGCCGCGAACCAACGCCCAATGTGTGACACCAATGTCCAGTCACCCGTTTTGGGATTGCATTCATTTCCTCGCAAGAGTTGGGGCACACACGTGTCGTTTAAACAAATGTGATGCGCATCGCAATCACTCGTTTGATGACACTGGGTCTGCGGCAGTAGTTCCGTTTCTTTCTTCAGCAAAGGCCATTTGTGAATAGTGGGTTTGTCGTATTGCCAAGCATACAAAATGACCACCACCACATACAAGATCAATAGAATCCAGTATCGCATCGCCTTGGTTGTTAATAAATAACCGCGGTTCTGTACGTACCATAACGATACTC
The DNA here is from genome assembly GCA_947359465.1 of Metellina segmentata. NCBI lineage: Eukaryota > Metazoa > Arthropoda > Arachnida > Araneae > Tetragnathidae > Metellina > Metellina segmentata. The sequence continues at coordinate 42,737,263 of OX375875.1, forward strand.
GATCCCAATATTGGGACGCGCGGCATCATGTTCCCTTAACCAGAGCAAACATTTCCATTTGGTTTGTACATTTTTGATATTTTTCAAAAACTGATCGACGCTATACATCTTGCTTGACTAATTCAGCAATGCCATTAATTATTTTTTCACAGACGGTGAGCAATTCTTTATCACAGGAATTGACTTTGGTATAGGGTTTGACGTGGATGCGCAAATCGTAGTGTTCATCCATATTATCGGTAACTTTATCATCCACGGCAATTAAAAAGATGGAAGAGGGATACAGGTCTCGAATATGGGCTGAAGCTTTTGGATAGTGGTAATAGGAAAGCGAATAGTGACATTCCGTGCGCGCAAACAGTTTATAGAGATGCGTCGCAAGATCTCCTAAAAACCCATTCACCACGCGATGCACATAATCATCCGAACCCATACTCCACACGATAATATCAGCTTTCATGAGTTTTAATAAATGAAGCAACGTTTTAAATTTCGGTCTGACATGAAACGTATTGGTTTCATAAAATCCCAATGTTTCGTCCATATCGAGCACACATACCCATTTTGGGTCCATGACGCTTTGTTATAAGCAAAGAGTGTCGTCATGAGTCAGAAGCCCTCCTATCGACCCGAAGATCGATCCAAAAGCATTATTCGGCACATTGATAATACAAATTTCACGGCCTCTGATTGTGAAATTCATCCCAGAAAACCCTGCATACTGCTATTGAATAATTTTAATCAAGACCGATTTCATTGCCTGTATGCTAATCGTTCCACGGTATGGAAGTCCTACACCATCGGCCAATCGTGTGATATTCCTGAACATTTTGATGAAATGATTGAAATGCATAAACTTTTGGGAAGCGAGTACGTGTTACCGTTCGCGGGACATTTTAGGGAATCCTCCGGCTACACGATTGGCATGTTTCGTCAACGGATCCAACTGTACGCACCTAGAAAAATTGGACACGACACGTTGAAAGAAGCAACGTATGCCTTGTTGGTGTTTTTTTGTGCCGTGTGCTACCGTTTGGGAGGAACGGTGCCCGACCTGAAACAATTTTTGTTTTTGTATACTGACCGACATCCCGTGTTGTGTGATATGGGTAGCCATAATGTCGAATTGCGCGTTCGATTAAAAGAACGAAAACCGTATTTGAATGAAAAAAAATGGCGACGTGTGATGCAAAAAAAGACGCTTCGGGACGTGATACGTTATTTGAAATTGGAATTTAAAATCTTTTTTAATCAAAAGAAACGGAAAGGAAAACGATGCATTTTGAATGAGCCTGAAGAATGTTTTGACACGGAAACCCACGAGCTCTTGTGCCAAAGCGGGCACAAGAGTCTGATCCAAGTATTGCAAGAATTTTGCCATTTAATGCCCAACAGGTACATACGAAACAGTGTGGTGGGTAATTGGATTTCAGCCTTGGGGGATGCAATAGAAGATGAAGAAATGCAATAAAAAAAAAAAAAAAAAAAAAAAAAAAAAAAAAAAAAAAACATATATATATATATATATATATATATATATATATATACAAGTGTAGTTCCGCATTAAAAAAATTACAGTCTCGTTGTAGTGATTGCCTGCCAAGCCTGCCAATGGAATACGACTGGTGGTCCAGTGATGAAGCATTCATTCCTTCCCATTTGAATGTTGTCAAGCGCACCCATTACCTTCAGCGCATGGAGAGAATTTTGAAAAGGCATTTAAAATTAAACATTTATCATGTAAAGGTAATTGCAAACGACGGGACGCATATATTTATCAAGTTCATAACGAGAACATGGTATTGCTTCGTGGGATGGATTGATGAAGATTTTAATGTTTTAATTCCAGTGAGTGCAATTCTTTTGGAGGATTTTAAATATTTACCACCCGAAGGTGAGTGTTGGAGCTATTCACCAAAACGTGATGAGAAGGCTTCAAAAAGAAAACGTAAAGAGGAGAGTTGTGGTAAATGGAAGAGAATAAGTTCCAGATTGAGTTCAACAGTTGAGAGTGGTCAATGGAAGAGAATAGGTTCCAGATTGAGTTCAACAATCGAGTAATTTTAATTTGAAAAAAAAAAAAAAAAAAAAAAAAAAAAAAAAAAAAAATATATATATATATATATATATTTTTTTTTTTTTTTTTTTTTTTTTTTTTTTTTTTTTTTTTTTTCAAATTAAAATAATAATATTCAAAAATAATAAAAATAATAAATTTCAAATTAAAATATATATATATATATATATATATATATATATATATATTTTTTTTTTTTTTTTTTTTTTTTTTTTTTTTTTAATTATAATTATTATTATTATTATTATTATTATTATTATTATTATTATTATTATTATTATTATTATTATTATTATTATTATTATTATTATTATTATTATTATTATTATTATTATTATTATTATTATTATTATTATTATTTTTTTTTTTTTTTTTTTTTTTTTTTTTTTTTTTTTTTTGATAACATATATATTTATTATCTAAAAGTTTTCAACAGTCGTTAGAGTATTTTTTTTCTTTAAAAAATAAAGTTCGTGTCATGGCTGAAGAATATCGTAAGCTGGTTTTGAAATGTCTCTCCAAGCGACAGTATCCAGTTTTAACAGATTTTGTTGTAATTGATATTTATTATAAAATGATTTCTCCAGAGGCATCTACGGAAATTGTTCATTCGTATGATAAGCGAATTCATGATCCCTTGGATGTTTGGACCCAACACACGGATCTAACGCGTTTATCCTACCTTGTTGAGAACGATCCACTCTTTTACGTGCATGAAATTGAACACTTGAATACCAACACGCTACCATTAGATTGTCAAAGGGTTAAATTATCCCGTACGTATGTGGACTCGATCCGAAATCAAATGAGCACTACATTTGAAGAAGAAATCTATCATTTTATAACCCTTTTAAATTTCAATGTTCCCAAACTAGCACCTTTAATCGATATTGATTTCATAAAATGCACACGCCTTTTGCCACAGTTTATTCGCATGTGGGTATATAACTACGACACGGTCACTGTATCACCGTCTCCTACCACTCTAAAGAACTGTTTTGGACCTCCTACACAAAATAGTGTATTACCCATTCGAGTATTACGGGGTCAATTGGCGCCTTGTACCTCACGTACTACCTTACTGTCTTTAAATAACGACATTGAAGCTCAGTTACCCCATGGTCCTCTTCCTTACTTGTGGCATTATAGTGATCAGTTGAAAGCTTTAATACCTTTAGCCTATAATCCACTCGAAAATCCAATTATTGTTTAAGCATATCTCAAATGAAACTGATAGCGATCGTCATCACTATTATCCGGATCAAACTTACGGTACCTGCGGGATGCATCATGATACCGACAGACTCGACGTATTCCTTGACACACAGGTTTGGGCAAGTTGACATTCGTCTCATCACAGGCATCATTACTTGGGTCAATGGAAAGGATCGAATCTGAATCAGAAACGTCACTCATGGCGGGTTCTCCCACAAACGATTTCATTTTTAAACGATTCGTCGGACTTGCACTTCTTGATAAGGAAACGTGCCGACGGACAAACGGTCGTATCCGTGGATTGGTGTCTAAAGCATCCATCCAATACTCGGTAGGAATGTCTCGCAAATAGGTCGTTTTAAAAGATTTAAACGCTTTAGCTTGACGAAAAAATACTTTTAGTTTGGCTACGGGCACCAGGGTATTCTGGTCGGTAGCAATACTCTCCAAATGGAGTGATATCATCCTTTGAATCTCCTCCGGATTTTGAGCACCATAATCCACCAACTTTTCAAAAGCATAGATTGTGGGCACCTTTCGTGGTCCACAACGGACCGGGGAAGCAGATCGGCGAGGCATTACTTTATTAATTATAGATCAACTGACCATAAAAATACATGTTGTAAAATTCGGATTCGCGCACTCGCATGTGGGTATCGTAATTAGCATGCTGATATTTATCATACGTGTCCCAATGAGCTAGCAAATGCATCGTAAAGAGGAATAACAATTGCCATGTGGTAATGTGTTGAAAATATTCGGCAGGATTATGAGCCGTGTCGTCTAGAACTGAAAAATTAATCGTACCTCTAGCCTCATCCACCAACATGTGGTTATTACGGTTCATATTATCGCAATAATCCCGCCGTATTTTGTTAAATTCGTATAAATTGAAAAAAATGTGCACGAACCGCTCGTTATTTTCCCCAATATTCGGATCCATATACATGTGTAAAATTTCTTTGGGTCCGTGGGGCTCTGTGCAGTAATAAAAGTAAGGAACATACTGCCTCAACGGATGAATGGGATTCCCAAAAATCCAATTCAAGATGGATAGCCATTGCGCAAAGATGACGTGAAAGTTTTTCAAGTTGGTGGAGGAATACCCTTCAATAATATGAGAACAGGCCGTCCAGGCATCCCGCCATCTACTGACACGGTTTAAACTAGCCGAGGCACGAACAGGACGTTGCGAGTCATGGTGATCAATGGGTCGATCCATGGTCTTCTTGACTGTTCGTGGGAAAGAAAAGCATGTGGTCGGCGTGGTCTCTTTTCTTTTTACTGTGGTTAGGATTCGTATGGATGATAGTGAGGCCCAATGAAGCCCAAACAACAACCCATATTCATGTCCAGGTACCTGTTTTGCAGCAAGATTGTACAGTTCAAAAAATACAATGTGTGGACGATTGTAGCTTTTTATGTGTGGATAAAAACACCCAGTGCATAGGGGGGGTGTGTACGCCTCAATCCGAGGATTCAATCGAGTGTAATACAGACAGAGGCGGAATGGTCATGTTGGCAAATGATCCAGCTCCTCGATGGATGTGTTTATGTACAGATTCGACATTTTGGACAGGACCCGATTGCAATACCCTAAATCCAGACGTGTGTGAAAATGGGGTTTTTATGTATAATGGACGTGACGATTTCATCTGTATGTGTCCCTCACCCTATGAAACTGTGGTATTAAATGGTAAACCACACTGCATTGAAAAACACATGGTCAATTTTTTCCCATACGGTCCGTTTGGGGTAGGAAGAAAATTTGGCCCGAGTCTATACTCGATCTAAAAAAAACAGTTGGAATGCCTCTATTTAATTTTGTAACAAAATATTTATTAAAAAAAAAAAAAAAAAAAAAAAAAAAAAAAAAAAAAAAATTTTTTTTTTTTTTTTTTTTTTTTTTTTTTTTTTTTTTTTAAGACCTTGCTCATATATTTGTTCGAGTTGGTTCAATCATTTTAAATCTTTAGTGGGGGACTGCAAACTCGAAAAAATATATGAGCAGTAAAAATATATAAGCACTTTACTGCTCATATATTTTTTCGAGTTTGCAGTCCCCTAGTAAAGTTTTAAAGTAATTGAACCAACTCGAAAAAATATATAAGCAGTTTGTGCTCATATATTTTTTCGAGTTTGCAGTCCCCTAGTAAAGTTTTAAAGTAATTGAACCAACTCGAAAAAATATATAAGCAGTTTGTGCTCATATATTTTTTCGAGTTTGCAGTCCCCTAGTAAAGTTTTAAAGTAATTGAACCAACTCGAAAAAATATATAAGCACTTTGTGCTCATATATTTTTTCGAGTTGGTTCAATTACTTTAAAACTTTAGTGGGGGGACTGCAAACTCGAAAAAATATATAAGCACTTTGTGCTCATATATTTTTTCGAGTTGGTTCAATTACTTTAAAACTTTAGTGGGGGACTGCAAACTCGAAAAAATATATAAGCACCAAAAAGGCCTTTTTTGATGGTTTGACGACATTAAACCTATACTTTTTAAACTGAAAAAATATATGAGCACCAGTTTTAAAGTTTTTTAATACCTTAAGCACTTTTCGACGTGAAACTTTAAAAGTCAATATCGACTTTTAAAGTTTGGGACCGTTTTTACCAAAACTTTTAAAGTTTGGCTGCTATTTTTTTTTGTTAGCACACAAACTTTAAAAGTTTGGGTAAAACCGGCCCCAAACTTTAAAAGTCTCAAAAACTTTTAAAGTTTTAGAGGTAGTAAAATCGCTCAACTTTAAAAGTGTTTTTCAATCCTTTTTTATTATTTTATTTATGTCGTTTAAATAATACAGTACTATTCCCATCACTACTCCTCTTCTCCAGTCTCACACTGGGTACCGTTTCGTGCTCCCACTTACATTTCAGAAAACGGGCATCTGCTTGCACCAACTGAACTGATTTGGGTAATGCTACCGTTGGATCGGTGGCGCTGGCTGCACGATCCCCGTGCTCACAAAACTTTTCTTCAAAACATGATCCTAATCCATTTCCACGCAACAAATTCATCAATTCCATATTTCCCAACCGCATCCCGCCAACACGGGAACGTCCTTTCACCGGTTGGTTGAGCACTTTGTCCATGGTGCATTTGAGAGGGGCGTGTAAATGTTCAGAGCTCCAAAAAGCTATAGGGAAATAAAACGTTTTCGCATAAAACACTTTGCCGTGCGGTATGACGTGCCCGTCACTATTGCATACCCTCGAAGCATCTTTCCCCTCTCCCATCACACATCCTTCCAAAATTTGACCCATCGTCATGCGAAACAAACTATACGGGTTGATGAGTAAATCCGGTTCAATACCCGCATCTAACGTCGGTAACTTGTCCATCACACGCATCACCCCTTTTTGGCCATGAAAACTACACAATTTATCTCCGGTACTCGAAACATGATCTTGTTCGACACAAATACTCAATGTGTCCGATATCAAGTGATATTTGATCACACGAAAAGGACATTTGCTAAAGTGGAGTCGCACCGTTTGGTCGTTGATGGGTACTGCCCGTACATGAATGGAAAAAGGCTCTACTTTGATAGGGCGTTCTCCATGATGGACGATCGTACCCAAAATACTCGTTTCTCCTTCTACGGGACGAAACAAAACGAGTCCATCCGCTTCAATTTTCACACGTATGGTATAAAATCGGACACAATCAAATGCATCCACACCTTCACGGCGCACAATGCAATCTTCTTGCGTACAGCCTTGAAAACTCATATACGCCACCGTCACATGCGGTACATAGAGGGTGAAATGTGGCGAAATACCATCCTCCACGGGCTCTAAGACACTCTTATGGTAGGGTGTCATGCAACGTGTATACGCCGACATGGTATCCATGAAATAATGCGCATAGCAAGGATCCGTCGCCAAGACTGCATTCTTCAAAGCATTAAATGCCAAAATGTTTTTGGGAAACGCATTATGCATGAAAAATGGATTCAAATCCACGTGATAACTGGTGATGAAATCATACCCAAACCGTTCCACCACCGACTCTAATTGCAATAAGCGTTGGGACCAATACGACATATCTCGTGTCGTGACCCATATACCAGTTCCAGGCAATTTTTTAAACAAGAGCCCTGTTTTGTAACGAATGTAAATAAACGGAGGTTCCTCCAAGCATTCCACGTGCTCAAAGTGTCGTTTTAATTTCAACAGATCCAGCTGTTGAAAGCAGGCTGCCGTCACCGGAATACAGGCCTCATTCACCACCACGAAATAGCGAGGATGATGGGGTTCAGGCTCCAACTTGAGCCATGTCCACAAGGAGGCTTGTGGAGCGTCATGAAACACGGGATCCAATGCATTACACGTCGAAACGACCGTGTCTCGCACCATCATAGTGGTCCGTCCTACATTTTTGGTTTCAAAGCATCCCAGAATACATAAAAATCCTAAATAACTATCGTGGAAGGAAGGAATGGAATTGGTTTTGACTTTGTTGGACATTTGGCGCAAGATAATGTAGGTTAGGTAAGGGTTCAGAGGGTAGGTTTGCATATTGATCTCACGATAACACCCATTGGCCTTTTCCACAAAGATTTCTCCATTGGCTCCAATTTCTCGATGCGATTCATGCGGAGTCGTGGTCATTTTCCCAGCGGATTTTCCTTCTTTAAAGTAAACTGTTTTACGGGATAAGACGTGCAATAAGCACCCCGTTTCAATCGATTTCACGACCAAGGCCGCTTTCGATTTAATCACAGACCAGTTACCTTCTCGCAATGGAGCATACAGGTATTTGACAAATAATTTGGTAAACAAATGACCAGGGCTAATCACGATTTTATTCGCGAGAGAATCAATATCAAACTGATTGTTTCTATACAGGTGCGCCATGTACGCTGCTGGATCGGTAGGGTAAGGACAATGATCAAAAAAGGTATCCACTTGTTGGATGGATTCGGAGCCGTCGTTACACATGACGACCAAATCTCCCCGATGCTTGGATTGATAATCCTTTATGTAATAACTCAATTCTTTACCCCGGTCAAATGAATCATAGGTAAAAACACGAACGAGTTTTTTTTGGATCAAATGCGTATTGGTTGGATCATTGGTAAAAAAATAAGGTAAATGACGTAAAAATCCATTAATAATGAAAAATCCACGACCGATATCCACTTCTTGGAATGGAGTATTTGTACCGATTTGAAAATGGAGTGGAAACGTTTGTAAATGTTGGTGACGAATCGCCAAATCCAATTGAGATCCCAGCATGATAGGAAACACATTTCGTATCATTTTTTTGCTGGGGAGATGCTGTATTGAACAGGCGTATACGGTCCGCTCACAAATATGTGTGTGAACATGAAGAGGCCCATCGTACACGAGTATACAATCCACTCGAGTATTTAAAAAATGAATAAATTTTTGAACGTGCTGATCGTAATTATGGATTATTGGTAAAAGCATTTCGGGGACATTGAGATGCCGCATATTTGGTACGCAGTGCATGAACCCGTTGATCAAAGGTTTTGGTACACTCTTGCTGATAGTGATGAGTGGTATAAGCACATAGAGCCACTACTAGGGTAATGATGAATAAGCAATACAAATGTATACCATGCAAATAAGATCGATGGAGAGTATGATGGGTTCCAAACAATGATTTTAAAAAGGCATGGTACGACATGGTCATAGCAACTTTATATTTAAAAAAAAAAAAAAAAAAAAAAAAAAAAAAAAAAAAAAAAAAAATTTTTTTTTTTTTTTTTTTTTTTTTTTTTTTTTTTTTTTTTTTTAAGTCATTAACCAATTCACTCGTGTTCAAGACAACAAGGTAATTGATTACTTAAATCTCGCCAGGCAAGATAAGCCGTTTGAACACAACAAGTCATGCGTTTACATTTGTTACACGCATAAACTAGTCGATCATTACCATAAAAGTGACTTTTCAAGTCACTCAGCCATGGTCGAAGCATGGTGTGTGCTAGTTTACCCACTAAGACACATTCTTTAATGTTTAATTTTTTCAATTCCTGCACTACATTTTCTTTCCAATTTGGATCATTTCTTACATCAGCACAAAACCAAAAACCATTTGTGACAACAGCACACTTTATCACTTGAGAAGAAATGTTTCTTTCAATCGCTAAAGTAGCAAATACTAAATACATCCGTCGAATGTTGATACGTTTCATTGGTATGGTAGGTAAACCAACAGAAGCACTCGGGTTCATGGTCAATGATTCAGTTAAAGAAGGCTTACCTTCGGTCTTTAAAGAATGATATATTTCAGTCTGGCAAGAACAAATATCCAATCCCTTGTCGGTATCATCGTAACTCCATATGCATTTACTAAAATGAAATCCATTCGCATTTTTAATAATTCGATAAGGAATTCCCTGTTGATACTTTACAACTTTTATCAAAAAGTTTAAGGATTTTTCTACTTCTTGTAACTCGCCATCATCATAACAAGTTTTCCCAAACAATTCATTTTCTAAACGTTGGACAACTTCCATCGTATATCAGGCAATATTGCTATCAATGGAAATGCAAGATGTTTAGCGTCAAGAGCTACCAGTATGTATAATTTAAAAAAAAAAAAAAAAAAAAAAAAAAAAAAAAAAAAAAAAAAAAAAAAAAAAATTTTTTTTTTTTTTTTTTTTTTTTTTTTTTTTTTTTTTTTTTTTTTTTTTTTTTTTTTTTTTTTACTTTTTGTATCGCAGTTGAGACAACTGTTCACTTCCCACTTGCCGCCAGTTTTTTGAATCCCAATTCGTTACATATATTTTACCCAATTCTTCCAACAAGGATTCATTTACATTTCGTACGTCATTATAATAACTAGCATTCCGATGTAAAAAACATTCAGCTGACAATCGTGTCATATGAGTTTGCTTCGCTATGTAGTCATCCACCAACACATTCTGTAACTCACGTTCATACAGTTGTAATAATGCTAGAAATACAACGCAACCCGAATCAGTTCCTGTTAGACTAGACACCTTGGGTTGTGAATCAAACCATGCATACATCTTGCGGACGGCGTTAGCATGTAGACGGTATTCACGTCGTATACATCCTGGATCCAACACACAGTTCAAATATAATTTTAAATCTTTCGATTCATATCCGTCAAACCCATCCACCGCTAATAAATGATACATTTTACGATCTGTTACATCTCCATTTAATGAATTTTGACGTAACCATTGATTCAATAACCGTGTCCAATCCATGCGGTCCTCGGGTAATTCCTTAATGCATTTTCGCTTGACAGATTTCAGTAAAAACGTCACCAACTGATCCCGAACCAATCCATCTTGATACCGGTCCAAGGCATCTGGTATTTTTAACCATTTCGTGACCTGACACAAGACATTCCATCGATGTTGTTCAATTGTTTCATCCCCATGGCCCAATAGGCATCGGTTCACCACTTCTTGATCCAATAACACCCGTAAATTATTGACAGAATTTATCTTTGAAGGTTTCGCTATTGATCGTGGTGAATGGATTCCTTTCCGACCACAAATTCTTGACGCACCAGGGACTGCATACGAACGTTGGACGGGACTCACCATAGTTTTTTTGAATAAGTCTTTCCACAATGCCATAGGTTTGTCGGCTTGCAATAGGTCCAAGTGTTTTTAATTCTTTTTGTGTAAATAAAACTACGTATTCTACACGAGCGCCAAGTGTTTGAAATGCGTTGATGAACCAAACCAATGGTTTCTTGTTTATTTTCAAGGTTCGTCTCAAATCCTTCTCTACGTTAAAAGTCGTTGTATTTTCTAATAAAACAACATACTTGCACGTCTCAAATGAAATTTTTGTATTCTCGTTAAATATTCGTGCCGACTCCCACTGCGAAAAGCAAGTTTTCATACCAAAACAAAATGGAAAGACGTGGCAGAGTGTTTACACCCAATCAAATGGACGTGATCCGATGCAGAGTCGAAATTTTGAAAGATACAAATGAATTAGCCTTGATGGTTTTTTTATTAATAGAAACCAAATTAAAAATGAAAGACTTGTTGGGGTGGTTTAACACTGATCCAGCAAAACGAATGAAATATTTAGAGAATCGAGAAAAGTTATTGTCTGACTATATAAGAGTGCCCAAATTATTTCCCAAAACCCACCAAGCGTATTTGAATCGATGGAAGGTATTATGCCGGCAGTGGTTTGGGATTCAAGAAGGCACTTTTGAAATGGTGAAGAGATCAATCAAGAATAAATAAGATGAAGTAAAAAAAAAAAAAAAAAAAAAAAAAAAAAAAAAAAAAAAAATTTTTTTTTTTTTTTTTTTTTTTTTTTTTTTTTTTTTTTTTTTTTTTTTGTCGTCTTTGCAAAGACTTGTGTGTTTAATAAAGCATAAATGAATTTACCTAGGTATAGCTCCATTTATGCTCGTTTTCGAGGTTGTACTTCTTTTCGAAATGAGCAAGGTATCATAATTTTGGACTTTGCCGATATGGATTTTGACAATTGGTCCATCCTACAAATGCATCGATTTGATCATATCTGCATGGATTCTCAACACCCATTTACCCAAGCTCTTAAAGTATTTTTCAAGCGTGAAGCACCCATTACGGTCGTCTGTCAAAATGAATCGTGGACCGCTTTGCTCGGTCATGAGAAAACTATTACGCCCATGTTGGAACCATCGGCAACGTTTCAAATGTATGCGACACCCTATTATGTCACGAATCCTTCAGTCGTTGCAGAATATTTACAGGGTGTTCCCCGTTCCGCGTATGATCACATTTTCATGTACAAAAATTGTGTGTTGTACTTGGACAGGGATGATTTACCCTATCCAGGTGGATGTTATTTTGACAAGTCTCTCCCCTGTCATCAATCCTTGTATCGCATTTGCTTTTTAAGTAAAGAACCTCTACATGATGTTCTCACCCTTGCATCCGAATGGAGCACGCGTCGTGATGTCGTCACCTTTCCTTTTCTGACCAAAGAAACAATTTCATATCCTAAAATGATTCAATTCGAGCCTGTATCACAACCCTACTTACCCGAAGAACGTGTCATATCCACAGGAATGATTCAAAAACGATTATCTATGCATGATCCCCAGAGTTTAATTCAAGACATTCTCTATTCGTATTGTCGCAGCTATTTACACACGCATGACGGGCAAAAGTCCGATGAGATCTTTCAAAATTTAGGTTTAATTGTGGAATGGCCCTTACGCCTAACGTTCGAGGGAACCCGACCCCATACGACCGATACAAAAGAATTTGTAGCCTTAGCCGTCAATGGGGTGCGCCCCAATCGGGTCTTGTATGTACGATACCCATATGATGTGTATACAGAGTATAACGAAGTACCCATCACCCTGTGGACACCTATTCATTACGTCTGTAAATTTTTAAAACTACCCCCTGATGTTGAAAAAGTCAGTGTTAACTCTGTGGTCATTGGTTATGTGTACCAAAATACCTTTTTCTGTTTCAGCTATCCCATTTTAGAGGGTCGTCCAGCGCAAGACTCTATTCGTAATGTAGATTTCCTTTTTCACACTGCAAATCCTAGCATCTTGAAAAATGCCACCATTTTTGAAACCTTCAAGTACACTCCTCAATTTTCCGTCCATCGAATTGAAATGCCTGGCATTCCATTCAATTCTTGGTGTATGACGTTGGCTGACGATACGCACGAGTTTCCCAAACAAACGCATTTACCCGTTCTGGTAAAAGAGTGGTTACAGCTATTTAAAAATTATTCCAACTCGGAGGAAGGAATTGATGTGAAAATGGTACAGACTGCAGTCACATTGGCGCGACACAAAATTTGCTTTGAAATAAAAGTGGATCCAAGTGCCAAACAAGAATTGAAACGTATTACACTGAGCGATGACAAAATTAAATTAACGATGGGACCACATGAAGCAAAATTTATAAATAGTATACGAGTAGTGAGTGAAGAAGAAAATGAAGAGGGTTCTTGTACAATATCCTAAAAAAAAAAAAAAAAAAAAAAAAAAAAAAAAAAAAAAAAATTTTTTTTTTTTTTTTTTTTTTTTTTTTTTTTTTTTTTCAAACTTTACTCGGTGTCTTACACTCTTTTCAATACCTTTTTGAACATGTTGTTGTGGGTCTACATATTTCATTTTCCAATAGACGCTTTGGGGAAGCAATCAAGTGCGCATGTCCTTTGCGGTTCGTTCCTTGCAAGATGAAATCTACAGTAATCCAATTCATGTCTGCATTAATCAATAGAATTAAAAAGTACAGCAACTCAACTCTTGTAATATCATACAACACCGTATTCTTGCGGGCCCATTTCCTGGCCAATGCATCCATTATTTTTACAACTTGGTCATATCTATTATTTTCTATAGCCATTTCCCCGTTATAACGCACATCTAACTTGACGAGTAACCGTTGATTCATTAAATGATATAAATAACCATATTTCTCTTTGTGTTTCAATAAATATTCAATATATTCTGTAGCTGCTTGAACGACTTTTGGGTTTTGAACCAATTCCAACGTAATCCGTCGTCGAAAAGGTTTGCAGGGCATATGAATGGGTACAAGGTTAAAATCAGAATCTAACTGGTTCCTAATGTATTCAATTAACCTATCATTTGGAAGATTGAGCTGACGAAGCATTTCAATCATGGTGCTCTTGTTTTTTTGTACATACTGAATGCAAACCATACTGCTATCATTGATATTCCAATTCCTAAAACCCAATACAACCACGGGAACATTAGAGTGAACCCTTTAAAAAGACTAGATGAGGCTTCTTGAGCATAATAGGACAAGGCTTCTCCGATGGTAGGGCGACGGCATTCCATGGTTTGATGCGGTAAGCAATCGTAATATTTACAATCGCACAATCTACAACATGATTTTTCAATGTCTTCATCAAACCCCAAACAGGGGTCTCCTTTCGGACTGAATGTACAAAACGGAACATTATCAACTGCTTCAGGTTGACAACAACTATAGGATGGCACTTTACACACCGTGGATCCATTTGTTAAGAAACAACCCGAATTGGATTGAATGTAATTGTCAATATACGATATTCCTATACCGACCACAGTGGCTAACGCCGTCGTTTTTAAAGCTTTTTTACTAAACACGCCCGAAATCACTTTACGTAATGCACCATCTTTTTTGGCAATGCCTTTTAACTTTTTCAAGTTTTTAACTGTTTTATTGAAAGCTTTAAATTGACGTGCAATTTTGGGACGTTTCAAAACCCATTTTTTCCAAGACGCCATAACTTGTTTTGTTAATAAACAAGTGCAGTAATATGGAACCAACGATTTGTATATTCAATACTGGAAAAGCTGAATGCAATGGTCGGAAAAATAGTCACGTGCAACATCTCATCTGTGCTCATCACTTGCACGAGTTGTTTGGTCTTGAAATTCACAATACGTATATTGAAACACCCGTCTCAGTGGCGTACTTGGGATGGACTCTTAAACCATCACCAGGCGTTTTTTTTAAAGAAAATGATGTTATTTTACCGGTCAAAGACATGTATGACCGAATATATCGTCCAAACCAGCTACCTATGACTGAGACTTTTAGGAGGTTTAATATTAATCCAAAAATTCATGAATATATGCGACAATCGATTCAAGACGCCAAATTAGCGAAAGGTGATAGATATACGTATGAAATGATTCGTAACTTGTCGTCACCGAATGAAAGTATTAATATAAATCCAACTGAAGAATGTGAAAACAATCCCAAACCAATTGCGTACATTCGATCCAAAATGGCAATTTCAAATACTTTTATTCAAAAGCATTCCATTATGCAGCATATGGAGGGTATTACAATTGAGGGTGAGAGAAAGGAAAAAACCAAACTGACAGATCTAAACTTATCCTTAGCTTTCCAGTATTTGTTGAGTAAATGCGAAACTTCCAGTCACATTGCATATAGGGAATCTGATACAAGAAGTAGAGAAATACAACGCATGAGGTATAATGCTGTCTTTGTAAAGGATGTTGGTTTAGTGGCCGTTAAAGATATTAGTGATCCAAATATAATTGTTATGCATGCCACTGCTGAAGGTTATTATTCCGATAACTATGATGGATATTATGAAGATGTTGTCATCATACAGCCCAAAGAAATAGTGACTCCTAAAATATCACCTCACCGAATCTCTAGTATGAATGCCAGCCGAAGAGCATTCAATCAGAGTTGTTTGTAAAAAAAAAAAAAAAAAAAAAAAAAAAAAAAAAAAAAAAAAAATTTTTTTTTTTTTTTTTTTTTTTTTTTTTTTTTTTTTTTTTTTTTTTTTTTTTTTTTTTAACGCGTTAACAACTTTGATTAAAATGATCATTATTATTTCATTCACCTTCTGGTTTTAGATTTCAAGAACTCTTTCTTCTACTTCATAAACATCATGATGGGTTACATTTTTTTGGATCATGTTGGTGGGTAATATTTCAACTACATCCTCCTCATTATCATCGTCTTTTATAGTGGACGTTTTGGTATTGGGTGTCTCAAAATATCGATCTTGGGATGTTGAGGTATTGTTGTTAAATATGTCACATACCTCCTCATCTTTCTCAGTCGATTCTTTGGGGTCGGGAGGTACAAAATATTGATCCTGGGACAATAATATTTTCTGTTTCTTGTTGGTAGGCTCTATATCAACTACCTCATTATTTTCCAAGGTCCTTTTCCCGCCGCTGGGATATTCATCACCTCTGGTGTCATTCAATTGATCACCTCTGGTGTCATTCAATTGAGCCATTAGTGCTAAATCACCTAAACATATTTTGGACTCTCTCAAATTAGTTTCAGGAAAAGCAATCATTTTGACTACATTACCACCAATGCGTACGAAATCTTTGTTGCTGTCGTTTAGCAGGTAAAAGTACCTCACATTTATTTCCACCTGAAGAATTGCCACAAATGGTCCCCTGAAAAAATCCATTACTTGAGATCCAAAACGATTGACCAAGTTCTTTCCGTCATAAACATACAAGTCTAAAATACAAGGCTCCCGACAATCATAGGATAAATGTATGCCCGAGTTTGACATTTCTTCTCTTGCGTCATTGCAATATTGACAACACATACTGCAGGTTGCAAAATTGAGTTTGGTAGTATCCGATAATTGTATGTTATTAAAATCCAAATCACTGGTTAAAGTTTGACTTAGCTTAGTTAACACATTAGAATCTCGAACAGTAATGGAAAGGGGTAGTATTTTATTAGTATAGTTAGAATTTGGACGATACACATTGCAATATCCAGCAAAAATCATATCAAAGGTTTTCACCTGATCCTTTAGGTTTTGGACGCGAAAGTTATTCATGGTCAGTCGTTCAGGGCGAAAACAATTTTTAGCATCCTTTTTAAACTTTTGATACAATCCATTATTTTCGAGGCGTTTTTCCCAGTCAGGTACTATCAAGTTTAACGCCTCATTGTTGCGTTCAAGGGCTTTAATCTTTTCAGCCAAAACGTCATTTTTCAAAATCCGATCGACCAGAGCGGAATAAGTATCCATTATGTTGTAAGAAGATGTAGGTAGTAAAAACCTCTTAACACACCACCTTATTTTATAGGAAGGGATGAAAAAAAAAAAAAAAAAAAAAAAAAAAAAAAAAAAAAAAAAAAAAAATTTTTTTTTTTTTTTTTTTTTTTTTTTTTTTTTTTTTTTTTTTTTTTTTACAATTTCTTCTTTATCTTACGGCTACCTACCATTTCTTTTTTATGCATACACTTGATGATGGGTGTCAGCTTTTTCTTACTCTTTTTTACAACTTTTCGACCCATTTGAAAAGGTGGGCCTTGCCATACCACACCGTTTGATAGTATACTTTCAATCTGACGCCAGGTATTTCCAGTTAATCTATCACTCCTATGTCGTGTTACGCGGCCATTTTTTATGCTTACTTCATACACATGACCGTTTACGAGTGGTTCCTCTTCCAATGATTTAAAACATTGGGATAAATCAGATTTATTTTTTGAGGGTAACCAAAAATAACCATCCATATAGACAATGTCTAAAGTAGGTTCTAGTTTTACTTTAAATATTTCATCCGTTACTATATTATGTACAATAAAACCATCTGTCTGGAAACGGGTGGTGAGCAACTCCTCTTCCGGATAATAATAGCGTTGCACTTGATATCCTTCAGGTAATTTAATTCGGGGTAAAAAATCTAATAAAATGTTGCGTCGACACCATTTGGCGGTAGGATTGCCTCGTACTTGGTATACATCCAATAATACGATGACGTCTTTTAATCTTTCAGCAGAAAATACAATTCCATCTCCAAATGTAATGCCATCCTGTTCCTTTATAACGCAATCTTCCCATTTTTGTTTTATGTGATTTGAATAACTGTATACTATTCCAAATATACCATCCAACTTGAGCGCCATAAGAAATGTTCCTGGTGGGGGTAAAACTGAAAGAGAGGTCACTTGTTTTCGAGTGATGGATTCATTCAAGCTATATGGTGGTGTTGAAAAAGGACTAAAATATTTATACACTTTTCTAAATGTGCGTAGAGACTCTAACAAATAATTGGTTGGAAGCGTTTCAAGTGCTTCCGGAAACGTACCATATTCCCACTCAAACACTAATCGATACCTACCGTCTTTATGTTGAAAGGAATACACTTGAGCGTGGTCATCTAGTTTCAAAACGTTTCTAGTTTCTGTCCAAAAGGGGCATTGAAAATTACCCACAGTATCCAGAAATGTACTGTGGGTTGCGAGCGTCCATTGTGTATAAGGAGTTTCGAGTGAATGCACCCATTTGAACCATAAGGTTTCGTAATAGACAGCTTCAGTGGAGATTACAGATTTAGTTTCTAAACATCTGTGTCGATATCGAAAATGAGGTTTGGCGTACATGACAGACTGAATTTGAAGCGTTCCAGAACCCCAAAAATTCCAAATGTCATGCAAAACTGAGTTGAAATTAGTATCATTCTGTACTACCAGTCTAAACTCGTATTCATGCATTATAAAATGATTTGAGATATTCCGAAAAAACAATAATAATATCCATACGAAATACAATGACTGCCAACAACAAACATATATAAATAGCTACAAATAAAACTGCATAGTACATATTTTTGTGTAAGGATTGGAATACCGTTAAAACTGATAAAGCTGGTACAGAAACTAGAAAAAGTATGACATATGCTGTTTGCTGCTCACTTGATCCCAAACTTTCAGTCACTCTATCCATGTCATCTTCCACCAGAACATCTTCAATACGTTTAGTCAAAGTAGTAGCAGCCATGAACCTTTATTTAAAAAAAAAAAAAAAAAAAAAAAAAAAAAAAAAAAAAAAAAAAAAAAAAAAAAAAATTTTTTTTTTTTTTTTTTTTTTTTTTTTTTTTTTTTTTTTTTTTTTTTTTTTTTTTTTTTTTTACTTTATCCACCACTGCTTAATTACAATAGCCAGGATCAGTGAAAAAATAATTACCAGCAAAAGTGAGATTGACCAATCAATACCCTTTGCTTTTTCACATACCGGATCAGGTTTTGGTGGTGGATTCAAGGCATTGAAATTGGGCATTTGTGCATTTAAAGTATGGGGTAGGACTCCAAGCTGATATACAATCATAACACTCCTCGATACACGTGGAGATTTCCGATTGGTCATGTAATCCTTGTACCCATTCATTTGACGGAACAATGTAGAAATTATATTATTTACAGTCACAAGTGGAGTTATGGTAAGACTTATGAATGGTTTACTGTTAATGTTTGTTACAATCACATACCCGTCATTTGAAATAGGATACCCGTTGGGATAAATTATTTCTTCGTCGTCATTCATACTCAATGTATACTCGTTGCCATTTTCATCCAAGGGGTAATAAGGTTCCTTTGAAGCATTTAAAGCGTACTTATCATTAAGGATTTCATCTTGCGTATGATTGTTCGAAAATTCCCAAACAGGATAAATCTCATCTCCATTGTTTAATTTGGCATATCGATCAATTAAATTTCCATTCGAATGATGGACTACATGGGAACTTGAGCTCATACTATAAGTTAAATAATATTCATTTGCATTAGAATCCTTAGGAAATATGACACGTCCATCCATCGTCATTGCGTACTTCGGTAAACCATCAAAAGTGTATGCAATTTTATTAGGGCTAGCACCATGTCGATGATCATTCGTTTTAAAATAATACTGATCCCCATTAGCCTTTCGAGCATACACATCATTACCTCGTTTGTCTTTTGCCATAAACACTACTCCGGAGTCATTTGTTTTATAAACCTCATTATTAGTGTTGGGATCTTTTGGATATATGGGTACTCCATTGCTACTTAATGGGTATATGATTTTAAATTGGTCATTGTAAATGTATTGGTCATTGACTATAAATTCAACCCCATCTTTAGTTTTGGGATAAAAATTCTCCTTATTATTATTGGATGCATACTTTATCTCAGTGCCCACCACTATGACGTAATCGTCTCCGCTTTCATTTTTGGGGTATATCTCATTTTCAAATTCATCTTTTGCATAATATGGACTCGAATTTTTAGCTACTAGGTCCCTATCATCGATTTTGATATAAAATTCTGTCAGTGTGTGGGTTTTACCATAAATAGGCTTGTCATCACCCGTTGCAAAAATTATATTTTCGTCTAAAGTTTCAATATACCATTGACTTTCGTTTTCACCATCTATTTCATCACTTTTCGGATCAGCAATATCATATGCCGGATTCATGCTTCATTTATCTTGGTTCACTGATCAATTTGTGTTAAAATTTTGGGGTAAAATTCCTCACCATTTTGATCTTTTGCATAGTAAGGTATTCGATTTTCATCATATGCTGCAATTTGGCGTGCACCTTCCCACAAATAATAATCACCCTTGTTGGACCTTTTGGGATAAATTTCCTTGTTATTTTTGTCTTTTGCATAAACATATCGATTTCCTTTCTTGGGAAGAATTTCAAACGAATTAATAGTTTTGGCATAAATAGGTTTTCCCGTTAAATCTGTAGAATCCTCCGCAAGTGCTGGAAGATCTTGTGAACCGTTATGCAAAACATAATCATCCCCGTTGGCCTCTTTGGGATAAAACTCCCTTTTCAGGCCCTTTGCATAAAAATATCGATCCTTGTTTCTGGGAAGAACATCATCCCCGTTTGAATCTTTGGCATAAATAGGATTTCCATTTGAATCTAGAGGATAATGATCTATTTCATTCACACGTATATATTGTTGTTCTCCTACCCCATTCAATAAAAATATAGGTTTTTCACTCGTCAAATCAAACGGGTATACAATATTGCCTCGGTCATTATACAAGAAATGTGGAGTTTTATCTTTGTTTTGTGCAACATATTCTATTTTGTGAGTAATTCCATTTATATCTACGTTATAGGTAGCATACCTACGGTTCATTGGGTTGTATATTTGATTACCATCCGCTAAAAAAGCATATTTGTCTTTTTTCTCTAATGTACGTGCATATTCTGGCGAGGGATAATATTCATCCACTAGCTCATTTCCATCTTTCTCTGGTTCCGCTACATCATCTTTCTCTGGTTCCGCTACACCATTGTCATCTTTCTCTGGTTCCTCTACATCATCTTCCTCAGCTACACCATTGTCATCTTTCTTTGGTTCCTCTACATCATCTTCCTCAGCTACACCATTGTCATCTTTCTCTGGTTCCATCGGTTCAGGTACATTTGGATCTTTCTCTGGTTCAGGGTCTCGAACTTCCAGTCGACTCATTTTAGGATTCCCAGGTGCATCCTCTTCTTCCAATTTCCGTTTCGATTGTTTATTATCAGGATTAATTTTCATTGCTTTATTATACGTTGAAAAAAAGAGTCGAAACATGATTGTAGTGATGTTATGGTTTATCCTACTATTTGCTTGCTGGAACCACCGTTTTTATCAAAGCTATGCAAAACTCACCTGGCATACGTTGTATTACAACATTAAACCTGATGAATGGCGCAAATACATGATTCAAGAAAAGCTCAAGACGGGATGGATAAATTAGTAATTGGTACAATACTTGCAACAGCTCTATATACCACAGGAGTTATTGGAATGTGCATAGTTATAACTCGAAGATGGTACTGTCTATTGTTTTTTATAATGAATATCGTTGTTTTTATAATCCTTGGGAATGGATACATTAAAAAGTGGACTGCCTTAAATCAATTAGGAGAATCATTTGACACGTGTTACTGGTTATGCAAAGTACAAACATGGTGGAATAAATATTAAAAAACATTGAAGCTTACAGAGCACTGAAAAAAAAAAAAAAAAAAAAAAAAAAAAAAAAAAAAAAAAAAAAAAAAATTTTTTTTTTTTTTTTTTTTTTTTTTTTTAATAAAAAAACAAATTTCAAGAGAGTGTACAAGATTTCTCTTAATGTTTTTTTTACAAAACTTTAGAATTTTTTTTTATACTTTTGCATAAATAAATTTTCAAGAGATTGTACAAGAATCCTATTAATTTTCTTCTCCACTCGTCCATCTAGTGTTTTGCTTCATCATGTATTCTTTTCCATCTTGCCCAGTTCTTATTCATAGTGCTTAAAGTTTTATACATATTGTCATTCAACAATTCTGATATGGTTTTTATACCATCTTGGCGTTTTAGTTGTTCCTCAACCCATTCTTTGTCATTAAGAAGTGACTTTATATCATATTGGATATATTTATATAAAATATCCATCAAGTGACTTGGACGCATGTTCTCCTTTAATCCATTTAATATCGTTAACTTTTCTTGATACTCGCGAATTAAATCAGCAGCATCTGTTATTTTATTTCCAAACATGTAATTCCAAAGATCTATAAAATGTCGTTCATAAAAAGCATAAAAATATAATTTCATAGTACTTAAGGCTATTTCATCATCTAAATCATAATTTTCCAATATTGCATCATCATCGGTCCTACGTTTTTTATGTTTGGATATCAAAGATGTTGTTTGTGGATCTAAATCCATTTCGGGGTTTAAGTCAGCCAATTGCTGTAAATCAGTTTGAGATGGAGGTCTATTTAGAGATGTGCTTCTAGGTCTAATTGGAGACGAGCTTACAGAACAATTTGGAGATCTGCTTCTGGACCTAGCAGTATCGATACCAATGGAAGACTGGTCTCTGCGAGTAGTCCGATCTGTATCTTTTGATCTACGTCTATGCAATGAAGAATCTTGTTCTATCGCTTGGGATGTTAAATTCTTTTTGCACTCTTCCAACTCGTGTTGAGTAAACTCTAGTTGAATACGTAAAGCAGATTGGTTTTCAAACTGACGTTTAACATTCTCCTTCCAGTTTATATCATCTTTAATATTAAAAAGAGTTTTGATTTCATCCATTTCATTTTGTTTTTCATTCAATTCGTGTTGCTGACTCTCTAGTTTTGATTCTAATTTAGAATTTTCAAATTTTATCGCTTTGTGTTTAGAAATAACAATCAAGTTCCATTTTCTAACATTTTTTATATCAAAAAAATTTATAATTTTATCAATTTTTTGTTCCGTTTCACTTTGTTTTTGCTCCAATTCGGATTTACTAGACTCTAGGCTTTTAATAGCTAAGGATAATTCGTTCTGAAGCTGTTGTGCATCCTGCACGCTTTTAAGGTAATACTGTCTCAAATTTGTTTTCTCATCCTCAATCTTTGCTTTCATATCAAGGGCAAATGTGTCTATGTTAAAATTGTCCATTAATTGGGAGCATTGCTGTTTTAAAGTATCGAAATCGGCATTCTCTAGGTGATAGCCTAACATCAAGGGTTGGTCTGAAGATTGTTCCTCTAGGCTCAATGGTTCGGCATCATAGTCTATAGGCTCGTTCACAGTTTCACGTGTTTCAATCAATTTAGTTTGCAATGCACTCACATTGGTTTGCAAATAACTGAAAAACGTTTCAATAAAATTATCTATAGAATATGTCCTTGCTATAGTTTTTGATTCATCATCCAATGTTTGAAGCATTAGGTAAAAAATTTTTTCAAACGTTTTGGTAAAACGTTGTATAGTCTCCGATGTTGCTTTTAACAAATCTGTTATATCATCTACCAGATTTGTGTGGGGAACTGATGATAATTTAAATTCTTGTCGAAACAGTGTTAAAAGAGTTTTAATTTTTGTGTTGTCGTTAAGCATGTTAATCACTCCATGTTCCCAATCGTCTTGAAAGGCAAACATTGGAAAATGGGCCTGGCAATATGTTAACAAGGTAGATGGTTTGTGAATTTCAGCCAATTGCGTATTTTTTTCCAACAGCTTTTGTTCCAACTCATCTAATCGCTCCATCAAAAGAATGGAGGGTAATTTACTTCCAAAGAGTGTGGATATTTTTTCAACCAACTTGCTAGACTTATCTTTTACCTCTTGATTGGTGGTATTAACAAGAGATACCACGTTTTTAAGTACGTCTTCACTAGCACCTATTTGACTCAAGTTTCGACGTAATGTGTTAAAAGATGCATCAATTTTAAACAAACCCACTATTTCTTTCAATTGGTTTTCGGATAACATACGAGTTAAAAATTCTTCAAATTTATTAAACAAACTCTCACTAATATTATCCACATCAATGGATGCTGTATTCAAATGTTGAGGCTCACAAGAAGGTGCAATCTTTTTCAAGAGGTCATGAATTTTAGTTTCCCTTTCCTTTGACAGGTCAAACGTTGTTTTCAATTCATCTCTGACATTTTGTAAAAACTCGGACAATTTTCTATTATTTTCAAGCGTAAATTGTTCATAGTCGTAGTTTTGGCTTTTATATTCCAACGGCAAGGATTGGACGGAAGACTGGATCGAAGGCATACAATTTTCAGTGGATTTTGGTGGATATTCAATATGCGGAAGGTTCTCGAAAGACGTTTTATCCCGTTTTTCTAATTCCTCTTTCAATCGCGAGATTGTATTTTGAAGGCTCTTTACATTGTTTTTCTCTGATTCTAGATTCAAAGTACATTCCTCATAATTACGGCAAATTTCCTTGTTTTTCAATTCCAACCTGTGATGATCCTTTTCTAGTGTGGAGTAGATTGATTTCAAATGCGATACTTCTTTTCTACACGCTACCAGATGTTCATGATTCGTGGTAGAGTGAATAGGTGATGCATGACCACTAAGGGGTGCATGACACAAATGAAATAAAAAATCCAGAAAACTACTACTGTTTCGGTATACATCGGGATACTGATCAATCAACGGTTGACTCAATGTAAATGCTTCCGTAACGTCTTGGGAAATATCCCTCTTCAAGGTTTGTAATAATTGTACATGAAGCAAATTGTTGGGGTCCCGTTGTGACTGTAGGATGGCTTTCACCAATGTCTTCAAGACCATCTTGATTTGATTTTCCCCATCAGAATGTGATACACTTGCAACAAGTCTTTTTTAATGTAACGGTATGGTTCGGATGTCTGAATGGACAACCAATCTAGAATGACAGTTAAATTGATGATATTTGAATATAAATTGGACACGTACCACATGAGACCATGGTTGAGCCACGTGTCTAAATCTTTCAACAAAGGAACCCAATACTGGCATTGAGTGGTGTGGTCGGTGGGAACAAAGCAACACGACATGTTATTAGCATCCAAGTACCATTCTTTGGTAAAGGATAAAATAAGTACCGACACGTACTCGGCTTTACAATCTATGATTCGGCAAGCTATTCCCACGGGTACAGCGTCACTTAGAGTAGTTTGACACGTATAAAACTCTTTGGGAGGATGATCAGGTGGTAAGACATGGTCCATACTGCGTTTCAAAATATGAAATAAATTTCGTCCAAGAAATGCAGTAGGATCATGATTAAACATGCGTCTCGTTTTTTCAAAAGCCATATGATAGGCCAAAGGATACCACGTATTAAAATTATTTAAATGATCAGTGTTTCTTTTAAAGTACCTCATGAGAGCAGCATCTTGAATGGTGAAAGGTTCAGACATTTTAATGCAGCTATTGAACAACTTGACCAAACCACGAAAAGCAACATTTTTCCGAGCTCGTGTCCAAAAGGATTTGAATGGGTTGTGACTGGTTACGACAAAAAGTGTCCGAGCATAATATGTTTTGACCAAGAAATTAGGATTTGGAAATAACGATGTTAACAAGTCCGCTTCGGTTGGAGTTTTAGGATGATCTTTGGGGAGCACAAACATCTTGGTGGTTTGTGCAAATTCCAAAGTCAACGCGTGCTTAGATGCATCCACCAAAATGCATGTATTGGGAGGAATATGTATGGTATTAGGGAAGGATGATCCAAACTGTTTATGAATAATGATGGGATTTTTAAACCGAATGGCAATGAAATACAATCTATTATACTGGTTACCCGTCACAGTGACATATCGATTCAGATCCTGACCGGCATGGAATTCAGTAATGGAAGATTCCGCATTATTCCAATGTGTTGCATCGTCTCCTCGAGGGAGCATAGGCAAACTCAACTCTTCGTCATTACGGGATTCCATCATGCGATGTAAAAAAAATGAACCCTTTATATAAAGTGTCACCAGAGGATTTTATGATGTATTTGCATATTCTCTTACCTATATAACGGAAGAAAAGAAAAAAAAAAAAAAAAAAAAAAAAAAAAAAAAAATTTTTTTTTTTTTTTTTTTTTTTTTTTTTTTTTTTTTGAAACCAAAGCACCTACTAATGGAATAACATTGTTAATTCCAAGTGAAATTTCTTATACTTGTGTAATTAACTCCTTGCACTTAATTTCGGTATCCAAGCTCTCGGCCTTTATTTTTTTCAATTTTTGAGCCAATGTCTGTTTAATATGCCAGGTTTTCCCTTCACTTTTTGCAATTTCCATACTCCACCACGTGTTTACACATTCGGGTCCTAGTCGTATTACTAAAAAGAGTCGGTATGCAAAAAAGACAATATGCCAAATGATGAGGGTTAGGAAACAACCATACACTACCCAAAACACTCTCCGATAAATACTGTTGAGGGGTAATAAACAGTACCATTTTCCAGTTGTAATCTCACCCCCTGATCTGTAATCGAAAAAACAATTGGCTATATGAGGAAAGAGAATAGGAATGGCAGACCAGGACCAACTGGATAGGGACCAAACACGATTGAAAAATTCATTCAGGATTCCAATCTGAACTGCAAGATGCAAAGCATAAATACATTCCAATGCCCATGTTTGCAAAAACAAATGATTGCCTTTGGATGCTATGATCATTTGAGTGACTCGTTCACAATCTTCCTCATCTTTTATCGTCAATTCTTTAAGATAGTAGTCAATGTGTCTGGACCATACGCGAAAAGGAAAATAAAAACTAAAGGCTTGGAGCAATAATATAACAGAGATCCATTGATAATAGTCATGATACAGGATGGGAATAATAGGATTCTCCGTACGAGTGAAATCAGTATGAGTAGAGTTGATAAAGCATCTGGTGTCTACAATCGATTTGGCTATTTTACTTCCACCCAAATCACAATTGATAGCATCACCAAACAACTGTCGACTCATACTAAGGCCAAAACAAAATAAAAAAATATTACGGACATGAATTTGACTAAAATCCACTAGCGCACTGTGACTCCGTAAAGGAGTCCAAGAGCCCTTCCATTTGAGTAAATTAAAAAGGGGTAACATTTTTTTGTAATGTTGCCACTTTATATAATATTTTTTTTTCATTCATTGTCTATGGGTATTGTTTTTTGCAGCAGGTGCTTGAATCCATCAACAGACATGACATCCGTAAAATGCAACACATCCAGTACGTCATTTTCAATCACCATGTTTCCATCCTTTAAACACCCCTTGTAATCCACATGTAACCCCTGCAGGTTATATACCATTTTGGAATAACCATATCCAGGCTCCCAAATCTTACACGTTTTACTCAAAGCCTCTATAGACGTTTTGGTGTGTGCTACCGCTTCCACAGCCGTCAACCCTTCCCAAAATGAATGGGTAATGTATTCGTCATTTTGGTAACCAATTGCTCCAAACATTTGATACAAATGCTCAAAAGAGCCCTTGGCTCCAGACATTACTTGTGTCACAAGGCATCCGTTGCTTGATTTAGCCTTGTCTTGAAATGTGGTTAACGATTCACGACCCCATTCAAACAGCAATTTCATTTCTTCCAGCGTCAGAGCAAAACACATTTCGTTTTGTAACACATTCAAATAGTATAACCGCATCTGATCAATGTAGTGAAACGTTTGCTGTGAACCGTAAAGATCATACAACACCTGGAAGGTTTTATTCAAATCCCGCATTTTGTAGGGTAAAAATTCAATTTCGTCCAGTTTCATAAAATAGACGACAAGCATATCTTGAGTGGGCATCAGTTTAGGACCTTGCATCACAAAGCATCCCAACTGAAATTCTGGATTGAGAATGGTAGCACACTCGGCTTGAGACAAAGTACTGGGCACCATATATATGTTGCACTCATCTCCATCAAAATCAGCATTTAAAGCTTGCAACACTTCTAAAGGAATTCCGAAACAGGAATACTTCCATCCGGGAGAAACCACTTTTAAGGCTATAAAATTACCCGGTTGTAACGAAGGCATTCGGTTTAAAATAATGTATTGATTGTGCAAATGAAACTTTTCTACAATTTCTTGAGGTAATGTAATTTCATTGGGTCGTAAACTAGAATCAGAAACAATCATACCTCGCATGGCTAGACTACATCGTTTTCCAAACGCTATTTGTCGCATTAAAGTAGATTTACCACAGGATCGATGTTGTAAGCTCCCATAATTTAAAGGTGCTTCTAAAAGTTGCTGGAAAAGAGTATTCACATAATCGGCGGATTGCGTCAATTTCGTCCGGTTGGTCATGGGCAACCCTTGAACAAATTTCATGACTTTTTCATACACAAGAGTGGAAGCCACTTGCCAATAAATGGGATCAGGTAAAATTAAAAACTCTTGATTGGAATCAATGTGATGGGCTTGCATTAAACGTTGCAAGACGGGTAGAGCAAATGTAAACCCTGGAGTGGGTATACCAATCGATTGAACAGGATACGAATGGAGTTGGCTGTTGTAATAAAATTGCTTACAGCAAATTTGATATGGGACTTTACGAAAGGTTAATTGGCAATTACAGACTAAACACGTTTGCGTAAAAGAATGATGTTTTCGCCACGCTCTGAGGAGTTGAATCAAATCCGGGGGTGTCACTTGCACTAAACAGTCTTGTAAAGACAAGAGTGAAATTCTGTACTGTTCTACAGACATAATGACGCAACAGTATCCACGAAATAGAAAAGGCAATGAATATTATAGCAATTTAGACACAAATCCTTTTCTGACACATTCAGAAGGAGGTGAAAGATATACGCAAGACCGCAACGGGAGTCAAAAGTATCCCAAAAGCCAACGCTATGTATTTGCCAAAAATCAGAACAACGATGAATATTATGCGCGAGACTGTAATGGGGATGAAATATATCCCTGTCGAAACGGTGAATCTATAGTTATTAAAAAAAAATGGTCAATGGGTAATGGCTCGCTTTTCCGATGGCACCCAACGCTATCCCACTGATACGAAAGGAAACGAGTATTATTTAAAAAACGAGGGGAAACCTTTCTTGATGCTACGACACGATGGTGTACCGTATTTAGCAAAAAATCAACAGGGAATTACAATAATTCCGTGGAATTTCTTACCAGATTATATTGAGAGTGATGTAGGATTTTTACACACCCGAGACCATGCCGGAAATAGTGTGTACGTAAAGGAAACAGAGCTGCCGCAATCGGTAAAAATAATATGCAGCTGTATATGCCGAGCGATGCTTTCACTCCCATTTATTTTACTATCTGGATGCAACAGAGTATAAAAAAAAAAAAAAAAAAAAAAAAAAAAAAAAAAAAAATTTTTTTTTTTTTTTTTTTTTTTTTTTTTTTTTTTTTTTTTTTTTTTTTTTTTTTTTTTTTTTTTTTTACTCTCTTTCTCTAATGCTTGAAACTGGTTCAAGCTTTGGTGTAACTTCGCATTCTGGTGTAACTTCAAATTCTGGTGTAACTTCAAATTCTGATGTAACTTCTACTTTTGGTGTAACGTCTGGTTGCTCAGCATTTTTTTGTGCCGTTTGAGCCCAATCCAAAAAAGTTTTAATTCCAATTTCAATCATGTACAATGTTATGTCTTTTGTATTCATCTGATCCACATCAATGAACCATTTGTTTTCACCCTTTTGTTCCCCAAACTTTTTCAAAAATAGCAAAAAATTATCTTCAAAAGGTATATTTTCCAACATTACATTCAGCTTATCCAAATTGGTTTCCAATCGCATCTGCACGTGCCCCATTTGCACGTTCACTTTGGTTGCTGGAAATTTTTGATCCCGAAGACTACCCACTATTTGAATGGTGTGTTCCATCTTTATTCTCAACTAAGGGTCGTTTACGTTTAGGTTTGTTAAGAGGCTCCATGCGCCATTCTGACACCTCTTGGATTTGTTCACCCATACAACTGAGATATAACTCTCCATAGCTGCTGATCTCACCCCTTTGAAACACCGTTTCCAGCACTTGCTTAATGTCTTGGGGTGTTTCCACTCCCTCCTGGTAAAGGCGACGAACTGCTCTCACATGCTTTCCGCGTATATCCTCAGGTCCATAGCGAAAGAAATCTACATAATTTTTAGCGTCTTCTCCCCAAAATCCATCGATAGCAAACCATTCACATATTGCTCGATTACTCGCAAATTTATTCATACACCCCGCCAATTTAATTAAATCAGTAGGTCGTACTGAATCTCGACCTAAGATACGCTCAACACAGTGCTGTTCTTCTAGTGTAGCTGTTTGGATGCGTTCATTCCAAAGAGTTAGTAAATCATGATGTAACGACGGATTTAAATAACAAGGTCCTATTCTTTCGGCAATATTTTCCCATGGAACGTGAAAGTATTCAGCAAAACGTTTTAAAATCCGGATCACCATTGTCTCATAGGTGAGGTGGGGATTAGTAATGCGTTGAATCTCATATGAGAGAGTAAGAGTCAATAACTGTTGAACTGTTTCGTGATGCATTGCTTCATGCTCCGCATCATAAAGCATTGAATGCTGCAGTGGTGGTTCTGCCTTGTATTGCAATTTCTCATGTTGAACTGACAGTAATATTTCAGGAGTCACTGATTGCAATGCTTTACGCTGCACTGCTTCATTATTCACGGGCTGCAATGCTTTACGCTGCACTGCTTCATTATTCACGGGCTGCAATGCTTTACGCTGCACTGCTTCATTATTCACGGGCTGCAATGCTTCACGCTGCACTGCTTCATTATTCACGGGCTGCAATGCTTCACGCTGCAATGCTTCATTATTCACGGGCTGCAATGCTTCACGCTGCACTGCTTCATTATTCA